>CM035809.1:28508562-28916062 GCA_020466095.1 Chlorops oryzae | reverse complement strand
GGGCCCTAAATTTCTCTCTACGGGCCTGCATTTATGGGCCTTCATAGGATTTCCAAGAGAAAAAAATTTACAATTGAATTTTTTACCATAAACATACCACTGTATCTTCACAATACAACAAAATTTCTTATTTTAACCCTCTAATGGCAAATTTTTTTTTTTTTTTTTTTCAATGACAAGTTCAGATATGACTAATTGTGGGTAGAAAAACACGAGCGTGAAATAATTATTGTTAGTTTTTTTTTTTTTTTTGGTAATTTGTTCGAAAAAGTCCGTCTATAGACGGAGCCAGGAGTTAGAGGGTTAAGAAAGCTCTGTTATTTTCAATTGACTGTGGTGGTCTCCACAAATATTGTGCGATTGTCTTCATTTTTTATTTCTACGAAATAACTTGACGATTGAATGTCCTCGAATGTCCTTGCTCTAGTTTCAATTCAAATGATTCTCCATCAAAAAAAAGTGGCGTACGTTCGAAAGCGTGATTTTCTCCAGAGATACCGCCACAATTCGAACATCGCGTCAAGCACGCAACTCACACACTTCTCGATCACTCCAAACCGTAGCCCAACAACGCATTCCCTTCGCATCCCCTCGCATCCTATCGAGTTTGAGTAGGACCGGAAATCGTTTCAATCGTCAATCGTCAAACGTCTGTCAGACCCGATGGCCAGCCAGGGTTACGCACATTTCCCAATTTTCCCACGATGCGACGGAATGCATTCGCTGCTGCTGCCCGCATCAAATTCCGTTGCAGGAAAGGAAAATTCCTAATCAAGCCGAGACCGTGCGACCCCAAGGACTTTGATCCGTCTGTACGCACGCACAGCTGTAGATATCTAAGACAACGGATTTTGTTCACCCTTCTTCCATATTCCATATTCCATGTCCACACAAAATATCATTCTCATCCCTCTGCGCCTTCTGCGTCTCCTTTAGAGTCTTGCCAGTTTGCTCCCTTTTTTCGGACAGGTGAGCGAAAATCGTGTGAGAACTCGACAACGAATGCGGTTCCCACGGTTCAGCTCGGTTCGAAGGAGAGAGTCCTTTTTCGCTTGTTCTTGTTTCCTTGACTGCGTGTCCTTTTGTCTTGGGCTTTCTTGGCGAGCCAACGAACCGACGAGCCAACGACCCAAAGAAGGATGGAAAAAACGAAAGAACGAAGGAACGCATGCGCAGATTTACTGCACCGTGAAAGAAGGGAAGACATCGATAAGGGTGCTTTCAGTGCTGCCCTGTTGCCCTCATTCCGACAATAAGAAATTTCCAATGCACCCTCGAGGACTTGAAAGTAGCTAGCGAGCAACAGTATTCAATAGCGATGGAGTGCGCGCGCGCTCAAATTGAAGAAGGGCACAACAACAAAAACAGAAAGAGTCTCTCTCTCTCTCTCTCTTCTTCTCTTCTCTTTGCTCGTTTGGAATTTTCGTTTTTAGATTCCAGCGCACTCAGCGTTCGGGGTTGATTTCGATCGTACGGCGCATGCGCATGCGTCTCTGCCCATATATATAAAAAGGGCAGCTTTGCAGGAGAGCTCGTTATTTCAAAATCTACGCTCGTTGTGTGAAGACGAAGACCAACGCAAAGCGATTAATAATAGAAGCGCTCACGAAGAGAATTACGTTCGATAGAATGTCGCTCCAATTATCAGAGATGTCCAAGACCTATCAGTACCGTAAGGTCATGAAGCCGATGCTCGAACGCAAGCGGCGAGCACGGATCAACAAATGCCTGGATAAGCTGAAGGATCATCTGGTTCCAATACTGGAATCCGAGGGTGAACATGTCACACGCATGGAAAAAGCCGATATCTTGGAACTGACGGTAGCTCATCTACAGCGTCTGCGGCAACGTGGCAAGCTAACATCATCGGCAAATGGTAACACAATCATGTCTCAAGCTGAAGGTTTTCGCTCCGGGTACATACACGCTGTAAATGAGGTCTCCCGTTCACTATCCGAAATGCCCGGAGTCAATGTTCATCTCGGTACTCAGCTAATGACACATCTTGGGCAACGTTTAAATCAACTTCAGCCAGCCGTTAAGCCACCACCCATGCCGCTCACATCTCCTCTCTCGGTTCACATTAATAATACCAACAGCCTTCGTGGACACTATTCGGTGCCCATATCGCCTGTCTCCAGCTATACTGGCAGTCCCAACTCGACGAAAAGCAGCGGTCGTCATAGCGTCTCCCTTCTTACAACGTGCACAGAATCACCAATCGATGTGACCGGCGGCATTGATACAATGGACTGTGAAAAGGAAAGGACCTTCGACCATGAATCAAGTCAACGTCGTCTTCTAGACGAGGAAGAGGAAAATGTCTGGCGACCTTGGTAGTTGCTCAGTCTATCTATCAATGCACTACAACAACTCAGTGAAATCGTCTTCCAAAGGAACGCGCCGCCCAAATGGAACGTTCCTTCAATGTAGCTATTAAGTAGGTAAAAAAGCTTTATGCCCTAGAGGCTTTTGTTGTTTTTATTGTAAACCGAAAAAAAAAAAAACGGATATAGATCTTGTGATAAATTATAATGTAGATGAGAATTTTATATTTGAGTATTAAAAGAAAGAAAATAAGTTGAAAACTTTCGCTTTATTTCGGAAGGATGCGGCTAGGAAAAAACTTGAAGAAGAAATATAGAAGGTTCCAGTTCTAAGGGGGGCAGGAATCGGAAGTAATGCAAAAAAAAAGCGAAAGAAAAATGAGCCCAAAATCAATGTTATTAGGTGAAAAATGAGTGGTGCCGGGATGTTTTGAAGGACGAGCACAGAACCATAACCACCCAGCGGAAAATTATCTCCTGCATGACAAAGTCACCAATGATGTCATCGATGACATATAGGTGACATTGTCATGCATGACATCTTGGATGACATTTCATCTCGGAGGGATGCTGTTTATGTGCTTGACTCTCATTGGCTACTGAAATTTAAATAAGGTTTTAGCGTCAGTTCAGCGTTAGCATGAAGCGGCGTAGTGGATGAGTGCTCGACTCAGGATCCGAAGATCGCGGGTTCGATCCCTGGCTGAGGCGAACAAAAATTGTTAAAAATAGATTTTTTTAAAATTGCGAAATATCCAAAGAGAGGACACAGAAGAGAAGTTATCAAACTGATTTCTATAAATTGACATTTAGAGAGAAAAGAGCTCTCAAATGCTTTTTTCGCCATCGCACCCCCTAGCATGACATTGTCACCGCTGAAGTCCCTGTCAGCTCCTGTGATGACAATGTCCGGCTAGCTGTCACCACCTCCCGTTTCGGATCCCTCCACCGATGAAAAATCGCCCAAGATGTCATTCATGACAATGTCACCTATATGTCATCGATTGACATCACTGATGACATTGTCATGCAGGAGATAATTTCCCGCTGGGCAGGGCTGGGCACCACTACATTAAAGCTTTTGCTTGTGTGTGTCCTGCTGCCTGCGCTTTACTCTGCACTGAGACAAATTTTTTTAGGAAATTTCAAATTTTTGAAAAAAATAAAACTTGAATGCGGCGAATAACAGGCAGAGTGGGGAAAACAAGTTATTTCATACGCAAAACTATGCAAAGCATTCTACGTTAAAAACTTTTCGCTTTCTTTCTCTTTTTTAGAATGTAGCTACAGACTTTTCTGATTGGTTAATATTCTCTCACTAACAAATTTTTAATTCTCTTCTCTGTCGCTGCTTTTTGTGTTGCTACACAAGTTTTTACTCTCACAGCTCCATGGAGCTCTCATGAACACCCCGGACCATAACTTTAGAATGATTAATTCAAATATAGTTCAATGGAGAGATCGATCTCCAAATCAAATTTTGGAACCGGATTCACGTACATAAGTATTTCAAAACTATGCCTCGAATGTCCCAAAGTTGGAATTCCCTTTTTATTTTCCAAAGTTTTTATATTAGAAGGACAGCCTTCGTGACCTAGTTGGTTGAGATGCCGCCAACTTACGAGGCGAGAGGCTCCGGGTTTCAACTCCCAGCTCGGGTGTCTCATTTTTTCTGTTTCTGCTCTTCTTTGTTTTCCCATTTTTCGTCGTATCACAACTGGCCGATGTGGAGCCTATGTGTGTCACCCTTAATGGTGGCAGCCATACTAATCAACCAACCATGCCTGTAAATACCTCGAATATCCCAGATTCGGATTTCCCTTTAATTTTTTTCAAAAATTTTAATTTTTTTTATCACAAAACGCTCATCCTTAAGAACATCTCATTAAAATGGGAGTCAACTTCAATTGTTGGGACTTCCTGTCCGACGGGTTTTTCTTTTCTGTCTCCATTTTGACGGCGAATACCCGAATGCAGCACGAATTTTAAGCCGCCCAAGAACGACGATCATCGAGCATTGATTAATTAAAGGAGATCGTAATTTTCGTAACGTTTATTTGGAGTTTTTTTTTATGCTGCTCTGACTTTCCTTTCAATTCGAGCGGACAAAAGATGAAATTCTGATGGACGGACGGACGGACAGACAGACTGGGAGAGGGTCACGTAAAATGTTGATAGCCGGTCAGTTATCCTGAAGAGCATTTGAACACGTGTGCGCACAATCGAAAAATCCCTTTGGCTCTGCTTTTTTTTGTTGGGTCAGCAAACGAAAGAAAATAATAAGAAATAAAATAAAAACAGAAGAACAAAAAAGAAAAAAAAGAAGTACATCACACGAAAGGGACAATAAAATACGAGCAAACCAAGATGAACAAAGATAAGAAATCTGAAATGAGGAAACCAAAAAAAAAAAAAAAAAAAATTAACCCATGCGGAGGCACTAATCAGTTTTGGGTGCAAGGAGTTCGGTTCGGACCTTCGTACCCCATGAAGCGTAATTTTCGGCTTTGAAGCAATCAGGCGATGAGGCAACAGAATTCAGGCATGGGCAGGCAACAAACGAGGACGTGATGCCACAATGGAAGGGACGAAAGGAAAAATAATAAAAAATCACGAACTGTGGACCCCTATGTGCGTCACATAATGAGCTCGAAAGATTTGACCCTAAATGGGTTTATGAGCCTGCAAGATCTCATCTCGTCTCTCTCTTCTCTCTCTCTCTCTCGCTCTATCTCCCTTTCCTTGGTCGTGGGCGATGATATCGTGCGCGCTCCTTAGGATATTCGTCTTTTATAACATATTTTTTTGTTGTTGTTGTTGATTTTGTTGTTTTAGTTACGTTCAAGATCACGTACCAAATTTTAAAAATGATTTTCTTGATTTACGAATTTCTGATGGAATTTTCGGGTTGTGAAAATGAAAGCACGCGTTGTATCCATTAATTTAAACTCTTTAGTAATTTGAAAGACTCGGAATTTCTTCTTCCTATTAACCCTCTAATGCCAAAAAAAATTTTTTTTCAATGAAAAGTTCAGATATGACTAATTTTGGGTAGAAAAACATGAATCTGAAATAATTATTATAAGGTTTTTTTTTTTGTAATTTGTTCGAAAAAGTCCGTCTAGAGACGGAGTGTTATGGATAAAGTTCACTTGAGAACAATTCCTAATGGCATTCTCATTTAGTCACATATAACATATTCACTACTGGCATGCTTCTTTTGCATTCTGCATTCTTCTTTGGTGCCTTAATTAGACACCTCACTTTCCATCGCATTCCACACTGTCCCAAATCAATATTGCGACAATTAGCTAAAGCAGTACACATCATGGCGATCCTGCCAGGAGAGAAGCTAAAGTCTTTTCACTCAGTAAAACTATCCAGGCAAAAGGTTTTGCTTCAGTAAAGGCGATAATCCGCCTTCAAGTCCACCGAGGGTTCCAAGGACACATCATGGCGATCCTGCCAGGAGAGAAGCTAAAGTATTTCCACTTAGTAAAACTACCCAGGCGAAAGGTTTCGCCTCAGTAAAGGCGATAAACCACCTTCAAGTCCACCGAGGGTTCCAAGGACACATCATGGCGATCCTGCCAGGCTACACATCAGGAGCCAGGAATCAGAGGGTTAAAATATGTTCTCTGGATTTTTTGAAAGTTTGAAGAAGTAATTTTCGTCGTTGCTCGAAGCAGTTTACAATCTAAAGACCTCAGCTTGGGACCTCCTTTTAAGCGTGCTTCAATAATTGACCCCAAAAAATATTTTAAGTTTCTTTAAAAGGCGAGGGATCTTGGAGAAATATTGATCAGAAGTTTTTGGATTTTAAAGGCTGCATCTATTAATTGCTTTATACTTCGACTTTCGCAACACCATTATTCCGTCGATCTTGACGAACTCCGCCTAAGGGTCAACAATTTAGCAATTCGTCTGTCTCTCATCCTTAATTTTACTTAATACCAGGAAAGAAAAAAAAATGTTTCGAAAAACCCTAAAAATAGACTAATGACCGACTTCCTTTCCTTCTAGGAGGGTTCGGTTTTAATCCTTTTTCCTTTGCAGCGAAGTCAGCTCATCGTGTTCCCAATTAAATGGAGGTGATCTTCAATGCCGAGCGCGCGTGTGGATCAAGAACAAGAAACGTAAAAAGGAAAACAATAACAATCAAGGAATTGTAAGAGGAAACAATCAGACACAGCAACGACATTAACAATAACAAGAACAAAAACAACAAAAACAACAAGAACAAGCACAGCAACAACATAAAACAACAACTCATAATAATCAAAATAACAACAATAAAAATTATAGGCAAAAAAGATATTTAATCTTGAAGGTAAGCCCGTGGCATAAAAACGCCAGCAAAGCAACAAAACCAACAGCAACAACAAAGGCCATATAAAGCGACAATGTGACTGAAGTGTACGAATATATATCGGGCACTAATGCAACCGAAATTGCTTCCAACAACAACAGCAACAACAACGACGATTTACGAAAACCGAAGAGAATAGGCGATCGAACAAAGCCATACAACAGGAGGAGCGCACAATGGTTAGCCCAAGACGTTGCCGTTGCCATCGCCTTCGACGTCGTCGCTGTCGCAGCCGTCGTCATCATCATCGTCTTATCTGAGCGACGATCGTGAGAAAATGGTTTGGAACGTGGTTCTCACACGATCGACACACCTGCCCTTTTTTTTTTTAATTTTCGTCTCGAGATTCAAGACTACTTACGGCAAGATCACGACCGTTGCACCGGTAAGAGAGAAACGAAACAGCGGCGGGAAGGGGAATCGCACGGAAAGGGAATGAAAAGATTGCATTGTAGAGAGTCACGGCATAATGCGCCATAGCGTGTTATGCCACGCCGTGGCATTGGTATAAACGGGGTAAGCAGCGATAAGGACGGACGGATAGACAGACAGACGGATGGGCACGAAGAAATCAAGAGAAGAGGTAAAACCGTCGGTATCGTCATCGTGCGGCATCAGGCGAGTAATTTGACTTTACAAACAAAGGGACGGACGGACGGACCGACGGATGGATGCACGAAAAGACGTCGAGAGAGTTAGATAGCTAGGAAGATCAACAATCGAAGAGTGAGGATCGGCTCGTTGGATCGTCAGTTGGTCGGATGGGTCGAATGGTCGGATGGCCACAATCGAGGCACGAGCAGACAATCTCTTTGCTTTAAGTGGATCGCTATTTCTTTTGCTCGATCGTTGAATTTGTTCGTCCAGCGTTCACAGTCCGCATTGCGCGATCGCGATCTTTGTTGCTTGTTACACTGTATTTTGGCACACGCGCAGTATGCCACTGGGGCTGCGGCTGAAGTTGGATACTGGTACAGGTCGTTACAGCACAGACGCATGCTGACGACGACGACGACGGCTCCGTTGAGTGTTTTGCAAGAAAATCATCGCATCCAGAGGATCGTATCGGCTCGTTTCAACATGCTATCCCAATTAGGAAATGCTTTTTTCTTTCGACCTCTTTCTTTTCTTCTCTTTTGGGCCTCCATTTTTTTTTTTTTTTTTTTTTTTTTTTTTGAAGGTAGGCCGAGTGGAAATAATTTGATAAATTATAAACTGTCGATTCAATACTGATGACGGTCGTGAGTCGTGGTCCCGAGGAATTAAAAGCTATAAGCTTCGCTGATTTATAGAGATTCTTGGCGCGAGCGCCATTGTTGGGGTTAAGGTCTTGGGTTGAGGGATTCCAAAGGTACGAAACGGCATTTGTTTAAGCCTTGGGTAATTTAGAAACCACCTACTTATGTAGGTTTATTCGGACGATCGGGCTTCTTTTGAGTTAAAATTATTTTGAATGTACCTAGGGCTTTCAATGGGTTGTCGTTAAGGTCTGGATCGGGTTCAGACTACGATATGATCGAACGGGGCTTTTTTCATTTCTGAAATTTTTACGATGTCGGCGAAAATTCATTTCCAAAGATTTCCATTTTTCCGATCCTCGTTTTTCGATCGTCACGTAATCATCTGTAATATCAAGTCGACCACGGAACCATGAGTTTCGCCACCGTGAATTTCGCAACCCTTCATTAGGCAAACCGAGCAGCGATTACTTAAGAAACGTTTGAAAAACCCGACTTTGCCGACTTCTGATGTGCGCACTGACGCTCCGCTGATGCTATGGTTAGTGCTGTTAGTGGAAACGGCACGGTCTGCGAAACCGAGTTAATTACGCCTCGGGGACGGGACGGTTGGCATTCCCGCGCGCTCACTAGCCGATATGTAACGTGACAAATCGCAATTAGCTCGGCTTACGACACTTTCGAGCATCTTTGATGATCATCATTTAAGAGCTGCGACGGTATTCGTACTATTTAAAACGAAGTGATCGTCGGCGATCGTCAGCTCCAATCCAATCATATCCCATCGTCATAATTTTGCGTCATTCATAATGAACTCACAGCTCGAAAGAGAGGAGAGACTCAAAGAGGCATCGATATGATGATTCGGTTCGCTCGAACGGCATCTTAAACAACTGATATGAACGTGTGTCGATCACTCATCTCCTCGATCGGTCTCTTTTCATGCTTCAAATCTTTGCTAAATATTTCCATAAAAATCATTGCCGCACACGCGCTCTGACTAACTGAACCGCATCATGTTCCTAGAAGCCGACAAGCCGACCGACAAGCTCCACATAGTCCCAAGTCGATGCTGAATGATCGTGTGCTCCACATTGCTGCCGCTGTTCGCTTGATCGTCATGCTCCAAAAGTGTGGGAAAATAATTCTGTGAATGGAACGGACTGGCATTGGCAGCATCGTGTCGAGTCGAGTCGAGTTGAGTCGCGCCGATTGTACTCAGTTCATTGTCGTGAGCTTCCGCTTGGGGCTTTTATATTTGTCTGTTGTCGTTTTTTTTTTTGTTGTCCAATTTACAGCGAGACTCCAGTTGAATTTTAACAACTTTTTTTGCCTCCTGTTCTTAGTTCTCCAATTACCAAGCAAATATTTAAGCCTCAACTTTCCTGGGAATGACTTTAAGAAAGACCTAAAAATTACTTATAAGTGATTCCCGAAAGACTGAGGTATGAGTAATCTCTATACGTGACGGTTATACTCAAATGAACCGAATAAATTGGTACTCAAAAATATTTTCGAATGATTAAAGACTTAGTTTTTCAAGGACCATTCTTAGGAAAATACTCTTCATATAATATATTATAAAAAAAAAAAAATTTGAATTTATTTTGTGGCTTTAAACTAGCAGTCGACAAAGAAAATGGGTTAAGAAAGGCCTGGCCAAGATTCGTGTTCGACCACAGAACGGGAAAAATCTTCTTGGGAAATAAAAAAGGAGCGGATTCTATCAGCAGAGCAACGAAAAATAGATACCTGTATCGACCATGTTATGTATTTCTAAATTTCAAAATCAATTAGAGATTATTATAAACCCGCTGTGTCCCAGGACCAAAAGAGCAAAATAATTCAAAATTCAATTCAATGTCATAGATTTATTTTTTCAATATTTTTATTTTTTTTTCAAATCTTCATTTTTCAATTTAACAATTGAGGAGAGAAAATATCGAGCCGGATTTTCAAAGAATCGCATCATAATCGGCGGCTCATCGCTTGCACTGCAGCATATTCTTGCGAATTCCGATCCGCAAAGTACATCCAGAAAGATCTCAAACTAGCTCCTGTATGTGGTGGTTCTTGCAGAGCGCAACCACGCTCCAATCGTGACCACTTTTTTTTATCCAACTCAAGGTCGGAGAAAAACGTATTTCAGAACACCTTCTCCTTCGGAATGGAGAAACGCATTTTCAATTCGCTTCACCACGGGCGCCACATTCCGCTCGACTCACTCGGAGCTGGGCTGCAACTTCCACTACTATCGCTGCTGCCACATTCGGATGGCGGAGGTGTTATAACAACTGGACTGGAAGCCGATGAGCCCAGGTACGACGGCACGGTCAATGCTGGCGAGATCAGATGGGTTTGTTGCTGTTGCGAAAGGTGTTGTTGAGTGGCCGCCAGTGCAGGTATAGTAGGGACAACCACTTGTAAATAATTCAGACGATGACCCAAATGACTCATCAGTTGTGTGCCCAAGTCAACACTAACGCCTGGCACTGCAGCAAGCGTCTTGGAGACCTCATTTGCGGCATGCACATATCCAGCGCGAAAGCTTTCGGCAATTGTTACTTTGGGGTCCTGGCCGGCGGCAATGACATTGTTTCCGGCGGCGGTGGCCAGACGCAGTTGCTTCTGTGCACGCATCTTCTTCAGGTATTCAACGGTGAGCTCCAAAATGTCGGCTTTCTCGAGGCGAGTTATATGCTCGCCCTCCTGGGTCAAGTACTCGACCATTATGTCTTTCATCTCGTCAAGGCACTTGTTGATGCGTGCGCGCCGCTTGCGTTCCAGCATCGGTTTCATCACTTTCCGGTACTGATAGGTCTTCGACATTTCTGACATTTCGAGCACCATTTCTTTATATTCTTAATAGTTTTTTCTTTTTTTTTTTGTTTATTTTTGAAATTTAGATTTATTTGGAAAAGACAATAACGTGTTTAAATTCTACACAATTTGCGGCTTCAAATACGAATTATACGATCCGAACGTTTCGGCGTTTCTTCGACAAATGTTGGCTGACTGCGCAAACCTGGCCTTTTTATAGGTTTCGCTATACGAACAGAACAGCCGAGCTCACTCTAACACACATGTATACGGAGTGTTCGTAGTATTGTGTTGGGGTTGGTGGTGGTTGTGTGTGTTTTGGTTGCGCGATACTCTGTATGACTCGCACGTCCCTTGTCCGAAGACTTACTTGGCTTCTGTCAAGTTGGCTGAGTCGTTTCGCTATTAACGACTTCCCCTTGCCATCCGCTGTGCACACACGAACCCTGAAGAGTGCGCCGCATGATGATTCGAGTCGTGCTCGTTTCATGTAAGTTTGTGTGTCGCGTGCGTGTGCCTGCATCTGTGATTGTTATACCGTGGGAAACTATTCCGTAGTCGATTTCTCACGGCGGCTCGCTGCCAGTCGTCCGTCCTTCCTTGCTGCCTCTTCGTTTTAATTCTGCTTTGGCCTCAGCTGCGGCTTAACTGAATGACTGAATGACTGGTTGCCTTAATGCGCCAGCATTATCGTTCGTTCGTTCATTCGTTCGTTTGGGGTCTGGGTCTGATCTGAGTCTGTCCGCCTGCCTTTTTTTTAAACGGCAGTGGCCAAAGCAGCGACGATAGCGACATCGACCGACCGCGACAGCGCACATGCCTTCCATCCATCCATGACAAGATGTTTGCGTTTCTTTACATTTTATTTGGTTTGAGCGCGGGGTCTTAAGATTTCAGAGCACTCTACGCGTGCCTGAATTAGGTAGATCGGGTCAATTAATTGGAGAATGCGCTTGAGACAATTTTCATGACACTGCTGAATATCCATGTAGCAATATATAAATATATCAATATATGTATCAATTATACATATTAATATATTAATGTCAATATATCAATTCATCAATATAACAATGCATCAATATATCAAAACATCAATAAATTAATATCAAAATGTAAATGTGTCAATATATCAACTTGTCAATTTATCAGCATATCAATATATCAATTGTACATATTAATGTTAATGTCAATATATCAATTCATCAATATATCAATACATCAATATATCAATATATCAAAATGTTAATGTGTCAATATATCAACTTGTCAATATATCAACTTGTCAATATATCAATATATCAATTGTACATATTAATGTTAATGTCAATATATCAATTCATCAATATATCAATGCATCAATATATCAATATATTAATATATGAATAAATCAATATATCAAAATGTAAATATGACAATATATCAACATGTTAATATATCAACATGTCAATATATCAACACGTCAATATATTAACTTGTCAATATATCAACATATCAGTATATCAATTTTACATATTAATATTAATGTCAATATATCAACACGTCAATATATCAACATGTCAATTTATCAACATATCAATACATCAATATATCAAAATGTAAATATGACAATATCAACAAGTCAATATATCAACATGTCAATATATCAACATATCAATACATCAATAAATCAATATATCAAAATGTAAATATGTCAATATATCAATATGTCAATTTATCAACATATCAATACATCAATAAATCAATATATCAAAATGTAAATATGTCAATATATCAAAATGTAAATATGTCAATATATCAACATGTCAATATATCAATAAATCAATAAATTAATAAATAAATACATCAATATATCAATATATCCATATTATCCAAAATCATTTGGATAGAGATTTGAACATTTTGAGACCCATACAAATGCATATGTAGCTCACGAGTAGTTCACCTACGATCGGAACATTCATTGCAAGTAACCGAATAGGTTTTGTTCGTTATGAGGCGAGGAAACTTTCATTACCGAATCGCCTCTCGATCACTCTCTGGTAGCTTACATATGCGATGGTGTACAACGATAATTGTTAATTCGTCGTCGTCGTCATCGCATTTTTTAACGCTTTATGGATCATTGGTTCGTGCCTATGTCGATGTTGATGTCGGTGTGGCGTTTTGTCGTCGGGTCTGGCAGTCAGTCGGCTGTTCGTTCGTTCGTTCGTCTGTCGGTTATTTGTATTATTATTCTTATTCGCCGCCGTTACTGGTCGTTGACGCGGGTTGGCCGCTGGATTACTTGGATCGTGCTGAGCGAAGACTCCGGGGCATGCTTAGCAAATGGATTGCTTGTTGCGTCGTGTTTAGCACACGCTAAACATTAACCGAAGGAGAAATTCGAAATCTTAAGTCCGGCAAAGTTCGAAATCTGAATGCGACTCGACTCGACTCGACTACTGAGAAAATTGCCTTTGGATTATCTTTTGACAAGATCATATGGCAATAGTCGTTGGGCCTTCGAAGTCCGACGTCCGATGTCCGACGCACGACGTACGTTGTGTGTTGGTGTGGTGTGCATTCAAAGACCGCCGCCACCGCAACTTGTATGGGCCTGGAAATTGCAATGAATGTACGCTTGGGAGGGCTTTGGGATTGCGCTACCGAGGAGGAGGAGGAGGATTCGAAGTTGAGACGCCGGTATATGCCTTCCGAGAATTGAGGCATTAAAGCTCAAAACACAAAACGCAAAACGCAGACGGCGGCAATTAAAAGCACGTGCAGAATATGAGCTCTAAGTCGGATTGGTTGAGGGCGTGTAAAAGAGAAATGTAAAAATATCGATTATAAATGATCATATACAGGCGCGTTGCAGAAGATCGGACCAAAAAAAAGAGTTGGTATTCAATTAAGTAGGGCGAATAGAAGCATAATTGCAATGTTTTGGTGACAACCTATAACCGACGCTTGATTTGTAACGTCCGCACGCGCTCTTCACACCATCAGTCCATTGCAACTTCACTCTCATACATACGTTCACATTCACATTTCGATATATAATGACTCTGCACATGACTGAGGGGCAGGCAACGTGTTTCGGAATTAATTTATGGCAATGACGCTTCTTGACTCATACCAGGCGGCCGCGTTGTGCCCCTACCTACCCCGGGGTACCGCAACACCGTGCCAACGTGCGAGCCAATGAGACGCGGAGAGCGAAGCACATTTCCGAGCCGATCGTGAGCTTTTGACTTAACGAGCGAACGTAGACGTAGTGTAGTGTAGCGTAGCGTAGCTGCCGACGTCTGCGCCGACCATAATGGCAATAAAAGCAGCGATCGGACCGTGGGAAAGCAACTCGTGCCAGTCGCGTCGCGTCGCCTCCTCAAAAAATAAGCTGATGTCAAATGCTATCAAGATTATGATGGGGTGTGGTGGAGCAAAGTAGGCAGAAACGGGCGAGCGAGCGAAAGAGAGCTACGCGAATGCCTTCGTGTTTGTACGCCTGGAACAATGGAAAGCGATAAAATGGAATTGTGGAAACGGTGCGGTACGGCGCTGGGACAAGCCACGACGAAATCAGACAACAACAACAACAACACAGAGTGAAAATAAAGTCCCGTCCCTCTTACTCCAACTTGCTTTCTCGCCGCTGGGAGTCTGGGAGTGTACTTCAACGTGATTTTGGGGTATTTTCGTCATATAGGTGAATTGGAAAAAAATTTTATAGTCGTTCCAATGAAGACGTCGTCTTCCGGCGTGTGTCCACCATTAATTAATTTTTTTTTTTTACCATTTATCAAGGTCATCGATTCATTTAGCCATTGATTATTTTTTGTATTGGAAAGATAGAAGTTAAGAATCTATTTTTTTTAGGATGATTGTGCTGAGTGATAAAATCAATTCAGTACAATACCAGTACACCAATTCATTTGGAATGGCAAAATTCCATGAAACCCAACCAAAAAATGATTGAACCAAAAAATACAATCAGTCAAAGCCACGTGCCGTACCCATAACTCTCATCACATACTCAATATATCAAACATACACATAGCCAAACGATCAGGCAATCAATAAAGTCGCACATTGCTCTACGGAGCTGAGAGCACAACATTGCGCACATGTCTGCACACGCCAAATAGAGTCGAAATATTCGAAATTCGCGCTCAATTGCCGTCCAGAGCAAATGGCCTTTGAAACCAAAAAAAAAAAAAAAAAAAGAGTGTAATAGACACATGATCGAACTGGCCAAAGATACACACTGGCTTACTGACTGCTTGACTGCTTGACTGACTGGCTGAGCGGCGTCTAGGCTGACTCAAAAGCTTGTGCGCTTGCCTATGGGCACGTGCCATGGATCGCAGATCGGAGTGAAATTTTTCCTCTCATGCGATTTAACGATTTAACAATTTTTAATACACACGAAAGTCACACAACGAACGGATTAATGGATGAATGCATTCCAACAGATGAAGGCTTTGTGATGAAAGCGACATTACGTTGCATTGATGATACTTATCAAATGAAAATGGCGTCAACATAGAAAGATATTTATGAATATAAGTACAGTAGAATCTCGCAAAAGTTAATCGATTTGTCCCAGGGGTAATCAACTTTTCCGAATTATTAACTTTTCTAAATGTCTTTCAAAATCGAAAAAAATTAAAGAAATAGAGACTACATGCATAAAAAAATATTTTTGCAAACATAACATGCTTATTTTATTTAAAGTTTTTATTTTAAATCAGTTTTACACAGATATACTTTAACTCAATTTTTTTCAACAACTACTATTTCACAATAAGGCTGCACGCTTCGATGTAATTTGTCACTTTTAACTGTTACTGTTATGATTTGCGTTGTTTTCTTTTGTTTTTCTTCGCTATTCCACGTAATACACACGAAATAGGGGTGATTTAATAAAAAAAAAGGAAAATAAAAAAGTTACGCTCAGAAAAGTTAACGCCAAAATTAACATTTTAGAACGCGACGTGGGCGCTGAAATTCGATTAACTTAACCAAGCGTTTAACTCATTCGAGCGGTAACTTTTGCGAGATTCTACTGTACTTCTCATTTCAGCAGATCCTAAGGAAAGAAATTCACGATCGATTTTACGGAATCTTTTATTGGCATACATGTAGATATTTTAAATAAAGAATAGTCGAAGCGACAGATTCGTACTACAGTAGTAGCCGTTGACGTCACTAAATACCTATTACCGTAGACGCTGCGAGAGTCGCGCTTCTTGTCGTTTTCTGTCGCTATTTATTTTGATGACGACTAGCTGGCGAGCGGGGTGCGATGAAAGTAAAATATGAAAATCAATTTGAAAAGAACCCAAGTTTGGCGAGAGGTTAGCAAAAAGGAAATATTCCTAGCGATTTTAAGGATAAATGGGAAATTATTTCGTCAAAAATTAAAGTCTTAAAGTTCTCGTCTGGACATTACTTAGATTTCCCCTCAGTTTCGCTTGACCTTTCCAAATATTTTTACTCTTAAAACTGTGTCTCACAAACAAATTTTCAAAAGATTTGTTCTATTTTTCAAATAACAAAAAAGTGCTACCAATTTCATTTAAAATTAGTCGAAGTCATCTCGAACGAGTACCGTAATAGCAATTAAGGGGCGAAACGACGGCGACGACGACATCGTTGCTAAGTCGTCGGCGACGAAAGCGACGACTACCGTAACAGGCCCCCGATTGGCAATACGAGGAGAAAAAGAAATTTTGGAACAGCATAACACTGCGACGCTTTATATAAGAAATTCTTTTGTTCAGTCAAAGAGAGGATAAAGAGAGCGAAAGAGAAAGGAAGAGAACTAGATAAAGATAGATTATAAGGGAAGGAAAGAGAGAGAAATAAAGAGAGAGGAAGAGATTAGAAACATGGAGGGGAGTGAGAGAAAGAGAAAGAAAGAGAGAGAGAGAGAGAAAGAGAGAGAGAGAGAAAGAGAGAGAGAGAGAAAGAGAGAGAGAGAGAAAGAGAGAGGTGTGAGACAAGGAGAGAGGTGTGAGACAAAGAGAGAGAAAGGGAGACAAAGGGAAAGAGACAAAGGGAAAGAGAGAGAAAGGGAAAGAGAGAAAAAGAGAAAGAGAGAAAAAGAGAAGAGAGAGAAAGGGAAAGAGAGAGAAAGGGAAAGAGAGAGAAAGGGAAAGGGAGAGAAAGGGAAAGGAGAGAGAAAGGGAAAGAGAGAGAAAGGGAAAGAGGAAAGGGAAAGAGAGAGAGAAAGGGAAAGAGAGAGAGAAAGGGAAAGATAGTGAAAGAGAAAGAGAGAGAATGGGAAAGAGAGAGAAAGCGAAAGAGAGAGAAAGGGCAAGTGAGAGAAAGGGCAAGTGAGAGAAAGGGCAAGTGAGAGAAAGGGAAAGAGAGAGAGAGATATGGGGGAAAGATGGACAGATTCCTAAAAATGCCTTAATTTAGATTAGTCGCGAGCCGCTAGAAAATTCATCTTTCGATTATCAAAATTATCGATTGTCAAAATTATCGATAATCGAATCATGATGATGGTGATGATAATAACGTTGGTGATGATGATGGTGAGGTTGGTGAGGTTGGTGAGATTGGTGATGATGGTGTTGATTATGGTGATGATGATGGTGATGATGGTGGTGATGATGGTGGTGATGATGATTATGACTTACGTACGTTCTGGCTTCATAACGTCTCGAAAAATCTTCAGAAATTCTGCGAGTCTTAAGTGTCCTATTTTATAATCCAAATGAGAATTATAGGCGTCATGCTAACATTTTATTCTACGCACTGATGCCGGAACGAGGGGTTTTCCGTTTTGAGAGAACTTTTCGAATTTACCTTTAACCAAAAATCACTTCAAATGTTTACAAGGGATTTTTACTGACCAATTTCCTAAAGAAAACAGAAATGAAGGGATTTTTTTCAATATCCGAGGAAAAACAGTCACCAAAATACTGCCAAGTATTAGTGCTGGTTACAAAATATGGAGTAAGAAAGGTTTTAAAATTCAGATTCTTGTATACTACCACGTGATATTAAATGAGGAGGGATACTTATGCACAGTGTTTTATTAAATTATTATAGGACCACCATTAATTTTTTTAAATTTAAAACTTTCAAATGGAGGATATTTAAATGTTAAACAGCTCAATTTTGCTTGATTGAGATCACTAGCAATTATTCAATGAAATTAGTTTACATTTTCAAATATATCTTCCGATAGTACTATCGATATTTCAGACTATCGTCAATCGAGACTATCGATGGTCACAGCTATCGATATTTCTCCAGCCCTTCTCATTGGTTACAAATTTTCTCTCTCGGTTCTAGCTAGGCCCTCGCTTGCGCTAGGCTGGATTTACCTAGTCGAACAAATCTAGCTAGGCCCTAGCTAGTAACTAGATTTCTCTAAGCAATTTCCAGCCGGGTAATATCCTGTTTTATTAGGAATTTAATATTTATTATGGCGACCGGCAGCGTCAATAACAAATTGCATATATTTTGAAAGATGAATTCAGTCTCAGACAGTCGCAATATTGACAATATTCGAAATATTAGGTGTAGTAAAAAGAAATCCATTATTTTTCCAATAGATGGCGTTATTTATCTGCATCTCGCGTTGTATAAGTCCGATCGTGTTCCGCTAGGGGGCATTAGAAAGATGACAGTTCCTACTAAAAAAGCTTTTTTGACACTTTTTTGATTGATTGATTCAGTTTTGTTTGAAAGCTTGTCAAAGATGGACATCAGCAAAGAGAAAATTCGCTACATTTTACAGTTTTTCTTCGATAAGGGAGAAAACGCAAGCCAGGCGGCTGAAAATGTGAATAGCGTTTATGGACCTGATACTGTAACAGCCAATCATGCGCAATTTTGGTTTCGTCGATTCCGTTCCGGTAACTTCGATGTCAAGGATGCACCAAGGCCAATTGTCGAAAATGTCGATAAAATCATGGAAATTATCGAGTCCGACCGTCATGTTAGCACTGTTTCGATTGCAAAAGAGCTAAAGATTGCACAAAAAACCGTTTGGAACCATTTGAATAAGGCTGGATACACAAAGAAGCTCGATGTATGGGTGCCACACGAGTTAACGCAAAAAAACCTCATAGACCGAATTTCCATCTGCGAATCGCTGCTGAACCGCAACAAAATGGACCCATTTCTGAAGCGGTTGGTGACTGGTGATGAAAAGTGGGTCACTTACGACAACGTCAAGCGAAAACGGTCGTGGTCGAAACACGGTGAACCGGCGGAAACGGTGTCCAAGCCAGGATTGACGGCCAGGAAGGTTTTGCTGTGTGTTTGGTGGGATTGGCAGGGAATTATCTACTATGAGCTGCTCCCATACGGCAAAACTCTTAACTCGGAACTCTACTGTCAACAATTGGACCGTCTGAAGGAAGCAATCGCCCATAAGCGGCCAGCTTTGGCCAATAGGAGAGGAATTGTGTTCCATCAGGACAACGCCAGGCCACACACATCGATAGTGACTCGCCAGAAGCTCCGGGAGTTTGGTTGGGAGGTTCTTCTGCATCCACCTTATAGTCCGGACCTGGCACCAAGTGATAACCATCTGTTCCTGTCCATGGCGAACAATTTTGCTGGTGAAACATTCGCTTCAAGAGAGGCTTCTGAAATTCGACTGTCTCAATTTTTTGCTAATAGGAACGAGGGCTTCTATGAGAGAGGCATAATGAAATTACCTTTAAAATGGCAACAATTTATCGAACAAAACGGCGCATATTTGACCTAAATCGGGTCATTCTAACTATCTTAAATAAAGCCCTCAATTTAATGCAAAAATAATGGATTTCTTTTTACTACACCTAATATTTAGATATATTCTTTTAGGTGCTGAAATTAAATATACTCTGTTGCCCTATAAAAACAAATAAGCATTAAAACCCACACCTTAAGATCAAAATTCAATCCAATTTGAATGGCTGAATGACAACAATATCTTAATCATTCATTAAGTTTTATTTTAAAAAAATCCACACAACGCCCCAATCAATTCAAGTCCAGCACACAATGCTCTTCCATTAAAACCCCAAAAATGATTCCCTTAATCAGAAATCAACGATGACAAACAAGACAACACGCCGCTCTCCTCGCAATTACAAAGCAATTTTTCATTTAAAATTCATAATCGACACCTCAGGCTATGAACAAATTTAATTACTGAGAAGGATATAATGTGTGTAAGTCAGCAGTCAGTCAGTCCACACGACGGGCGCGCACACACAGACAGGCAGGACTTAACTTAAAACGCATTAAACGTCACTCGCAACCCCTCAATTAAGGCTGACACAGCACGCATTGCATGCAATCGAATAATTCAATCCATGGGAATTTTTCAACTTTTCGAATTTCGAAACTCATAAAGATGCCAAAACAAGCAACGAGAATTAACTACCGTCTGCTCTCTGCGCGCGACGTTATCCTGGCAGGCGATCCTTGCATGCACTCATATACGAATGGCAGACACACCCGAGTCC
Organism: Chlorops oryzae; assembly: GCA_020466095.1. Lineage (NCBI taxonomy): Eukaryota > Metazoa > Arthropoda > Insecta > Diptera > Chloropidae > Chlorops > Chlorops oryzae. Next base: position 28,895,844 of record CM035809.1, on the reverse strand, counting down.
AATTATCTGCAGGATAATTTGCTTTCGATTTAACAATAAGAACTTCATATCATGTCCTGGCATTCGAACGAACACGTAAAAACAAAGTCGAAACAGGATCACAAAAAAAAAAAAAACAAAAGGAGAGAGAAAACACCTTCATGCGTGGGAATCCAACATGAAATCGGTTTCCCACGGAATTAAAAACATTATTACGAGTCCCTTGCGTTCGAATCCTGTTCCTTTTGGCAGTGCCACCACCACACGTCTTAAGAATGCACAAAAAAAATCCTTAAAGTAATCAAATATGCTTAAGAAACGAAAGCGAGGAAACCAAAAAGCAAAACAAAAAATAAAATACCTACACTTAATGCATGCGGTTAGGGTTCCCCTTTCGAAATAATAACACGATTCCCGTATCCATGAGAAAATTTTTCAAGTCACACCTGCCGTTTTTTTCGTATGGATTTGGTGGACTCTTTTCGAAGAACCCCCTCGACAATCGAGTTGAGTGCATGTCCATGCATGTTCGTCTCCGTATCGGTCGTGTCCGTCTGCGGGGCTGCCAACTGACAACACTTGAATGCATTTCTTTCTTTTCTTCCCTTCTTAAAGACACTCTACTACTCGCAATTGTATCGTCTTTCATTCATGCATGCGGATGCGGATCTTTATCGGACCTTTTTTCCTTTTTCTTTTCCTTTTCCTTTTCGTTTTCGTTTCGTTTTTTGTTTAGGTTTTCAATTTCGTGAGGGCCCAAAAAGTTTTGGAAACATTTTCCCACACTTCGTTTCGGGTGTGTTAACTGAGCAGCAGCACAGGTCCTGACACAACCACCACCATTATTGCACCACCACTACTACACCAATGTGACGAATGTACTTCTACCTGCGGATATGCAGCAGCTACGTGGATCACGCGAGTTCGAGTTCGTGCTCGAGCATGTGTATGAAGAGAACAAGGCACACTTGTTCGATTCCTCTCGCAGTGTACTTTTTCCGTTTCTCTTTCTACGTTTCCTCGTTTCCCTTTTTCGATTGAGCGCATGTGTGCGTGGTGCTGCGTGAGAGTATAAAACGGTCGCCGAATCGGAACTCGACATCATTCTGACAACAATTTTCAAACGCACAACGCGTTCTAACATCGGAAAGAGCGAACAATTTTCAATTTCATTTCGAACTACACACAATACAAAATAATGTGCCAACAATACGAAGAACAACAACAGCAATTCCACTGCATTATCGAAAATAGCGGAAAATCCAATAAGATGAAGTCGAGCTATAGCATCAAGAACGTCCTAAGGACACTACTCTTCAAGAAGCAACAAAAGCAGCAAGAACATCAAAAATACTTCAATAAAATTTCAAACTCTCTCGAATCATTGGAGTCATTGGAGAATCTACGCAACTCCCAAATGGAAGAGCAGTTTTACGAAGAGATCGTCGAGAATTGTGCTAACGAGAAATTGGCTGATCTGAATGGTGATGCCGCTGCCACCGCCCATGCCGAACAGGAGGACGTCTATGTTCCAGTTCGGTTTGCACGCACAGAAGCAGGCACCTTCTTCTGGACTACCAATTTGCAACCGGTATTTAGTACAATCGCACCCGCTGCCGATGAGGACCTCTTGCAGCCGGCATTCTGCTACAGCAACAGCCAATATCCGCACATGCAGTATCAGGACCGTTGGGCTCAAGCCTAACTCTATCGGTCGAGAATGTGCCACTAGCGTTTAGTTTGTGATATTTACAAGCGTCAATCATTCAATCGAAAAATCATCGGTCTTCCTGAAATGCTTTAAAACTTTTATTTTTTAAATTTTATTTTAATTTTTCTCTAGATGATAAGCGTAGAACATTTTTGTTTCATTTGTGATAGGAAAAGAAGCTTTATTGTTATAAGACAAAAAAAAAAAAAAAATTTTAATAATTAAAAGAAAAAACAAACATGAAGAAATAATATTTTGTCTTTGGACCTTATCGAAATGGGGGTTGTGGTAGGTAGGTTGAAGTGGCTGCCACTTAGGCCGTTAATCGGCCCATTGTGATACCAAGGAGGTTTTCTTGTGTTTGTGTGAGTGTATGTCTTTTTATGTAGTGTGCCCCTAACATGCGATTTTTGAAAAACCAGTGCTAGGCTTGGAACATTACACTCCGTTTCGCCTGTGCCGGGAATCGAACCTCGGACCCTGGGATCAAGAGCATAGCACGCATCCCCTACGCTATCCCACAGCCACGGTTGGGGTAGGAATGCTTAAGACTGTAGGAATTGGGAAACATTCAGATATTTTGATTTCGTCTCGATTTGAAATTTAACCCTTTGATCACCCAATAAAAAAAAATAAAAAATACTCTCATCATATCAAATACAAGGAAATGTGATGTCTCTGAGAGGTTATGAATGGGACTTTTGATTCGAAGTAAATGTGCATCAAGTTAGCTTGCACTTTTTCGAATTTCCCGAAAAAAATTAATGTGCTGTAATGTTCCCAGTTGGTGCTATCATGCGCCGTTTCGAAAAAAAAATTCCTCAATGGAAGCCATTTTTATGAGGAGGTCAATTTTTCGTGTAAAGTTAGCTTCCACTGCTCATAAAACTGGCATCCCTTGAAAAATTTTTTCTTTCGAAACGGCACATGATAGCACAAACTGGGCACATTACAGCACAATAATTTTTTTCGGGAAATTCGAACAAGTGCAAGCTAACTTGATGCACATTCGAAGTAATGTTGCCAGCGTTAAGCTCCAATAGCGCGAGAATTTCTAATTCGCTAACATTCAACGAACGTAATCCTATGGGATCAGTTACAATCAAATTCGAGTTTTATTGCATTTACTTTCATATGTGGGCGGCTTTCGTTGATCGATCCGTATTTTTTATTGCACTTTATTCCGGCCAAAAAATTTTTACTCGTCGCATTGGTACACTGAGAGAAAATACTTGCTAAAAAGAAGAATCAACAATTTCGTCCTTAATAGTCTGTTTGTGTCGATTCAAGAATTAAATTTCTTGATATTTCAAGAAGGATTTTTTTTTTTTGGGTGGATTCTTGAAAAAATCTTGACTTTAGCAAATATTTTTTAAATGCATTTTTGCCTCACAATCCCATGTCGGCGGGTTCAATCCCCACTCCCGGCGAGTGACGAATTTGTTTTTATTAATTTTGTTTTTTTGTTTTTGAATCAGTAGAACAAACTTAGAGGAATAAAAAGTTTCAACCAAACTTTTCATGCGATAAAAGCAAAAGAGAATGTTTCCAGCGAAAATCATAACAATTTTGTAAAGGGCACGTACATGACAACTTTGAAGACAGGATAGAAAGTTCACTTTATGACTGGCGACTTGTTTTCTCCTCAACTAACAACAATTTAATTTTCTTTAAAAAAACTTTTTTGGTCAACAATGGGTTAAGAGTTGAAATTTCAAAGTCCGTACTTTAAAACTATGTGAGTATTTTTCTCGCTGAGCAACGACATAACAACGGGGCTATCTTTTCAACCAATAATTCGTTTAACCCTTTAGCGGCTAAATGACAAATTTTTTAAATATTCTCAGTTGTTTTGTTCCAAGCTTCGTTTGAAAATATGTGCATATGTCTGTATATTCCCAACAGAGGTTTTTGAACACTTTTTGGGGGAGTGAAAAAAATCGTATGGCCGTTTGCTACACTCAAAAAAAAGGGCACGTACATGACAACTTTGAAGACAAGGATAGAAAGTTCACTTTATGAGTGCCGACTTGTTTTCTCCTCAACTAACAACGGTTTAATTTTATTTTTATTTTTATGTTTGGTCAACAATGGGTTAAGAGTTGAAATTTCAAAGTCCGTACTTTAAAACTATGTGAGTATTTTGCTCGCTGAGCAACGATATAACAACGGGGCTATTTTTTCAACCAATAATTCGTTTAACCCTTTAGCGGCTAAATGACAAATTTTTCCAACACATAGTTTAATAAATTCATAGCATTTAATATTTACATACAACATTGCTATAAATCGTTAAACTTATGTGGGAAAAATTGTTCTCTTAGGGGTTAGGGGGTTAAAGCTGTATTAAACGGAGGCTTTCTATTCTGTAGAAGTCATGATTAAGAGATTTGACCTATGAACGAGAGACCGATACCTACCACTGAAGGAATAATGTAATGTATGGTGAATATCGGCACAGGCCTACAAAAGGACAAAAAAATATAACAATTTTAGACGGGAAGTTATTTTTTGTTTCCCTGCGATTCAGTTATATAGAAATTCCATGATAAATTCAACAGCAACGCACCTGCATTCTAAAACAATAATCATCGTTAATATGCTCCTTCGAATAGCCAGACTATCGGACGATAGCCTAAATACCTTAAGCTCAATTCGAAGAAATATGTTTAAACCCTAACGACTATGCACAGGAATTAAAAAGACAAATAAAGAAGAACGAGCCAAACAAACAACATTATAAAATATAAGCACGCGTGCAGCAAACTTATCTCTCCGTAATAAGTAAAAAGTTGTTAGCAGGGCCGGACCTCAAAGTGACGACACTGACAACAACGTACAATGGCTGGACTTTATACATTTCTTGGCAAAAAAGTAGAAGGAATGCTCCTAGAATAATGAAACTTGGCACCAAACTTTATTTTTAATGGATTGAAGAAAAACAAAACGATTTATCAAAATCAGCAACAGCAAAGTCTTATATATCATATTTTATAAACCAAATGAGAATTATAACGAACGAAAAGAAATGTAATTAAAAATATTCCTTTCAAAACAACCAAAAATATTGTTGACTCAACCATTTTTCTTTTGAAATTTTTGTTCTGCTCGAAAATCTAAAGGAATGTGAATAACAATGCGCCCTTTTAAAAAAGTCATGGTAAAATTCGCTCAGTGTAGGAGTGATTTTCTGTGAATTCTGAATAAAAATCTTAGTCAATTATTGCCCTATAATCTTCATCTGACTTCCTATGGGTTTTTCAAGTCAATTATATTTTGGGAAAAAAAAAAGTTCTGGATTTCTTTTATTTACAATTCATCTATTTTTTGAAATCAATTGGTCGAAAAATTGATTTTTTGCCACCAAATAACCACTGTGCGACGGTTCTCTTGGTTGGTCTCTTTTCAAAATGTGCACAAAATCAAAAAAAAAGACTTGGATGGGATCTCAAGGAGCCATTTAACAGAAGTGCGGTTAAACGAAAAGCTTCTCTAAAATACTTCGAGTAAATTCCGGGCGCTTCACTATACCCTTGATACCGTTCCTGACACTCAATGCTGTAAGCCACCTCCTCTTCGTTCATAGGCACTTGTCATTTTTATTTACTTTCAAACGACTCTTGGCGTGATTATTTATTGACTTTTCAATTGAAATGCATCGAATGCCGCGTGTCTTCAACACTCTTTAATAATTTTCTCTCTAAAATTTCCTCCAATTCTTTGTGATACGATCGTCGGCCGTCGGCCGTTGCCATCGTTCATAGAACGAACCTTTTATCGACTTAAAACCACACATTCCAGCTCGTCCCAAAGCGGACGCGGCGCATGCGTCGTTAGCCTCAAGCGCATAAATCCTTTCATGGAATAATCGTTGGGAAATTTTTTTTTTCGTTTTTATATAGAAAGCATACAGATAAGCCCAAACGAGCAGTCAGTCTGTGCCATGCCTGATAAGAATCTTTATATACGCACCTCAACGACTTGACCGCAAGCGCCTAAAGGCAAGACACACATACATACAACGATAATAATAAACAAACGCGCGGCGGCCTTCGCGAATGCGTTGCGCATGCGCAATGAGATTTAATAGTCATAGAGACCGACCATGCGACCACCAAACGTCCTTTGAAAAGGTCTTTGCTTTGGAATCACCCGCGGCCTCAACATCAAAAAAAAAAAAAATTAAATAAAATAAAATTACAGCACCTCACACCAGAGAATCCCCCATCCATCCATCCACCATCGACAAATGTTCTTTGAATTCCGATGAAGCCATTTGGCTTTCGATGATCGTGGCCATCCATCGTGGCTCACACGTATTTACTTTCCCACACTTTCCAAACGATGAGGGAATATAATGGGTTAATTGTGCTGACAACGCATTTAAATGTGTTGAAGCCGCTCCTTAGCTGATGCCATTTACGAATACGGAATGCTTAACGAGTGCCGCTCTTGAAGGCCTCGCAGCGATTTAATATTGATGCCGTTAACGGAAATTCGGCGACGATGTGGTTAAGCTGATATTGACCCTGGAGTTCTCTTCTCTCCCCTATTGCAAAAATTGCCTTAAAAATGAAGAATTCATCTTTGGAAAATGAAGGACTCTGAGATATTCTATGCGTCCAACAGGGATCAATGCCATTTTATTGATTAACCCTTTCACTACCAAATATTCTCAGTTGTTTTGTTCCAAGCTTCGTTTGAACATACATACATATGTCTGTATATTCCCAACAGAGGTTTTTGAACACTTTTTGGGGGAGTGAAAAAAATCGTTTGCTACACTCAAAAAAAAGGGCACGTACATGACAACTTTGAAGACAAGGATAGAAAGTTCACTTTATGACTGGCGACTTGTTTTCTCCTCAACTAACAACAGTTTAATTTTCTTTTAAAAAAAAATTTTTGGTCAACAATGGGTTAAGAGTTGAAATTTCAAAGTCCGTACTTTAAAACTATGTGAGTATTTTTCTCGCTGAACATCGACATAACAACGGGGTTATCTTTTCAAAAAATAACTCGTTTAACCCTTTAGCGGCTAAATGACAAATTTTTTCAAAACATAGTTCATAGCATTCAATATTAACCTACAGCATTGCTATAAATCGTTAAACTTATTTGGGAAAAATTGTTCTCTTAGGCGTTAGAGGGTTAAAGTTGTATTAAACGGAGGCTGAAACAAATTTTTTTTAAATTTTTTGCATGCGAAGATTTTTTTTTTTTTTGTTTTAAAACTTCCATTTTTTTTAGAATTTTTTTTTTTACAATTTTATTTGTTGGGACAAAGTATAAAATTGTTTGCATTTCTCTGAGTGTACCGATCCCGTTAAAGTTTTTCATAACGGTATTCTTTTAAAATGTCAAAATTTTTATACAAATATTTTGCTTCTCGGAACGAAAAACTTTAAAGGAAAATATAGCAAATTTGGCTCAAATTTTTGAATCCGGTTTAACCATTTCACCACCAAAATAACATCAGATATACAGGGTTGTCATAGAATCCGATAGCTATCGGAATTCGAATTTTAGTCGACTGAATTTTCATATATGTATATCCGATAGACAGCCGGATAAAATAGGGTTCTGTGCAACTAAGAATCGATAATGGTTCCAATTCAAAACCAAAAACGACAAAATTTTTAAAAATCTGTATGAAATTTCGAACGGTTTTAATTCCGATTCCGACAGCTATCGGATTCTGTGACACCCCTGATAGGTTCAAAATTCATTCAATCGTTTAAAATCTATTGGGCTGTATTATCCCAACGGTATTGAAAGGGATAATGATCCATTCAATTAGCCCAAAGAATGCTGAAACGGTAAGTTGCCCTTAATTTTTGATTCGTAATTCTTTTGTTTCTCTTTCTAAATAATAAGTCTAACAATCATTTCATCTTATTTTCCTTTCGTAATTTAACGTTCCTCAATGGCTTACTACGGAGGGTATGATTTGGGGGGTACAAGCCCCCCTCCGATATCCAAAGAGTCGCAAAGAAACCCAAGGGAATAATCACGATCTATCTATAGTTCTGCGATGCCCTAATAGGGCATTTACATATACGTTTTAGCGCTACTCGTTTAAGCTAAAACGACTAAGTCAAAACGGGGTGTTTACACATGCGCATGTCGTTTTGTCATTTTGTGGTTATCTTTTGTTTGCTCAACGCGTGAAATATGAGTGAATATTGTAATCTAGAATAGAAGCATTTATTGAAATTGCGTTCGTTTTCTATATTGGTTGAAACAACCTCACAATTTTTAAATTAGAAATTTCAATTACCATATGTTTTGCATTTTTATAGTGATGACACTCAAATTTCGATATTTTTATCAGTTATAAGCAGGATTTATCTTGTTTAGCTACTTGTTTTAAATTAAAACAGGAAAGATTCTCGTTTTAGTTTTGTACGATAAAACGGGAAAAATCTAAGTTGTTTTAGTGCTAAAACGGGCAAAGTTGCTAAAACGCGAATAAAACGGCATATGTAAACGGCCTATAACCCGGCCTGAAATAATCTTTTGCATACCATGTGTCTCATATGGTCCCTTCTCTCCCAGGATGCACATCTTCATATTTTCTCCCAACTAATGTCGAACAACACAATAAATCATTTTCCATTTTATATTAGCTTAAATTATAAATTTTCGCTTCATTCCTTAATATTAAAAAAAAAAAAACTGCTTCGATCGTTGAACGCGATCGTCACAAAATCACGATGAAAAAAAAGGGCACAGCCAATTGGCGCTGCACCCACACCTGCTACTCGCATATATACATATATATATATATAAAAAGGTATATCACACAACAAAAAGGATATTGCAAAACAACAAGTTTAAAATATAATTGACTAAACTAAATTGAAACTGAGATCCTGAGTGAAATTCTGACGTCATTCGAACGCCAACGCTAACGAAAAGGTTAACAAAGCTGAGCGGCTTGCGTTGGGAGTTGCTGCAAGCTATGACAAAGCCACGAATTCAGCAGATCATCATCGGTCTTGTCATGCGATAATGTCCAAAAGAACGTACCATCATCGGTTCGAACGTATTGCAGGGGAATCTGTTCGAGAAGATCGCTATCAGGGGAGAATTCAATGATCGGCAAACAGCTTTGTGGAGTAATGATTTCGTCACAATAGCCTGAAGTGTTGTTTTGGTTGTGACGATTGTGTTGACAATTTCGGCCGTAGACGCAGTTTTCAGTGGTTGTCGCCGATGTACATTTCTCGATGCTCGCACTGCTGATGACATTCATGAATTCCTCATCTATGGAGTATTGAACTGATTTAGGATGAATCATCTGTCGATTGGATATATCCACGACAGTCTTTGCTGTCATTTTCTGAACACTGGAAACATAGTCCTCAAGTTGAGCTGCTGTTAGTTCGTGTATTCCTTCTTCTCTATGGGACGGATGATCGATGCTATTAATTTTGTTGTCGCTGTTGCTGTTGTTGATGTTATTTAGATTGACATTATTTGGATGGGTAATAGTTCCGCAACGTCGTCGTCTCTTCGTGTCTGTGCGTAGTGTAATCAAACGCCAAAAATGATGCAATTTCCCTTTCGATTTGACATTGCATGTCTTCTCTGAATTGCTGGCCGAATTATTTGTGAGATTTTTCGTATCCGTAAACATTTTTCTTCTCTTTCCACGCTACGTCCTTTTTATTATTATGTATTTTTTTTTTGCCTTAGTTCACCTTAGAGTGCTGCGTGTTGCCGGCGTGAAAGTTGTTGATGTACTGATGCTGCCGCGCTGCATCCGTGCGCCTTTTATATTAATACGAAGCAGCGCTGCTGCGCGATCGCTACACTTCGATTGTTCAACGACTTGCATTTCCCAAGCAAATTCCAACAGGAATAATCTGTGTACGTTTCCCATGAGTGATCGAGCGACCCAAAAGGGCAACGCAACGCAACGAGAACGAGTCGAGAATGCAGTCAGGTAGTTTGGCTCGCCATCCACCACCAAGTCAAGCCAGCCAGACTCTTCAGAAATGGGCTTAAAGTACATACGAACGAACGAACGAACGGACGAACGAACATGAGCACATAGCATAATCGAAAATCTCTGCAACGCCCGAGACCGCAACGGACGTACATATATAGGTACGTACGTACGTATGTGGCAACCGAAGGGATCCGAACCAACCAATTCGACTCGAAACCATCCACTTCACGATTTTTTTTTTTTAAGTGTGGGAAACTAATTTTAATTTTTTGGCGCATCGTAAGACGATATGACGCTTTCGTCATTCACTTTTGGCCTTTAAAAAAAGACAGGATACGCACTTGAACAACCATCGTCGGCATGAGAGAAGCGACAGAGAAAAGTGAAAGAGGCAGATCAAGTTCTTGCCGCTACAATAGGTCTTTCCAGCATATATAGCGAGAAAGTTTATCAATAATGTTCACGTCTTAGCGGAAGATCGGGCTAGTTGAGCAATTTCTCAATTGGGCGGTTATACCTCTTCAACGACAAGTCTCAATAGGGGTCGTCTTCCCTTAAACATGAATTTGCCTCGAAAACTTCGAAAACTTGTAAATTAAGAAGGCTTAGAAATTAATGAACGAAGTTTTGTATGAAAAATTTTAATAAATATAAAATAAATAAAAATAAAGTATGCCAACAATTTAACACCTTCGAAGTCGGTGTCAGTATTTACTTTGAAAAATGTGCCGCAATCAGATGTCCTGGCATTTATTTCGCATAAAAAAATGGACATGTTCATTTCTATGGCGAAGTAAAGCAGGAATGTCGCATGCAACCCTGCGCACTTGATTACTGGGAAAACCCTTAATATTTCAGTAATTTACACCTTTTTAAAGTCTCAATTGTAATATATTTCTTATTACAATCAAAACTATCTATAACGAACTCCTCTACACAGAATTTCTCTCTATACACAGAAAAAAAAAAATGGTTAAATCAAAAGAAGAAATATACAAAATGGCTTCAATAAGGAATATTTTTATTTTAACAATTTTTTTCTTGTTGGAAAAAATAAAGATTTTCCTTTCGAATCAACTATGTTTCAGGTTGAATTGAAATGATAATTTTCAAAAATGAATTTAAATTTAAATTGTGGAACCCTCTTTTGTACATAACCTCAAAGTTAGCCATCGGATGGACTTCATTCGACTCCGTCGTCGTGTGACTGCTTTCGCAATGCTTAAAAAGTTCTAAGATGAATAAATATCTTATATATCATATTTTATAAACCAAATGAGAATTATACCGAACGAAAAGAAATGTAATTAAAAATACAGTAGAATCTCGCAAAAGTTACCGCTCGAATGAGTTAAACGCTTGGTTAAGTTAATCGAATTTCAGCGCCCACGTAGCGTTCTAAAAAGTTAATTTTGGCGTTAACTTTTCTGAGCGTAATTTTTTTTCTTTTCCTTTTTTTCCTTAAATCAACCCTATTTCATATGTATTACGTGGAATAGCGAAGAAAAACAAAAGAAGACAACGAAAATCATAACGGTAGCACTTAAAAGTGACAAATTCGATCGAAGCGTGCAACCTTATTGTGAAATAGGAGTTGTGCGCGAGTAGATCTTGTGTATGTAAAATAAATATAAATATGGTTTAAATCAAAAGATTTAAATAGAATAAGCATGTTATGATTGAAAAAATATATTTTTATGCATGTAGTCCCTATTTCTTTAATTTTTTCGATTTTGAAAAACATTTGGAAAAGTTAATAATTCGGAAAAGTTGATTACCCCTGGGACAAATCGATTAACTTTTGCGAGATTCTACTGTATTTCCTTTAAATCAACCAAAAATGTTGTTGACTCAACCATTTTTCTTTTGAAATTTTTGTTCTGCTCGAAAATTTGTCCAACTTTCCCCGTTGCTCAAATAGCCCCCCCATCTTATGGTAGGGTGTAGTTTTTGGCGGTTATATTTATTTATTTGATCATGACAATGAGATTCCTGAATATTTTCTAAATGATTTTAAAAGAACTTCACCAAAAACTAGATTTTTTACGTTCATCTTTAGATATGATAAATCTTCTTTTAACCCTCTAATGCCACAATTTTCTTTTTCACTGAAAAGTTCAGATAAGATTAATTTCGGGTAGAAAAACATGAATCTGAAATTATTAGGAATTTTTTTTTTTTGGTAATTTTTTTGAAACCAGTCCGTCTAGAGACGGAGCCAGGAATTAGAGGGTTAATTCAAGTGAATGAACAAAAAAATCGATGGTGGAACATTTCTGGCGATCCTGCGAAATTCATGTAAATAAATGTCCGAAATCTTACAGCATGTAGCAACCGAATCTCATTCATGCCGACAGTAGCTCAAAATCATCATAGAGAGCCTTCGCCTTTGACTTTACAAATACGGGATGGGGAATGGTGTACAAGTTCATCCGATAGGTACGTTAACAGGTGATGATGTCGATAGGCGCTTTAAGTTTGAAGATGAACAGGAAACAAAAGAGGAGGACGTATCGAATAAGGCGCATTGCTGGATGAGCTAATTACTTAAGCTAAAACCGAATGGCAAAGATGGGGACAGAGACCGAATAAAGTTCGTCCGTTCGAGCATCTTTCTTTCTCCCGAAAAGTCACACTCGAACGAGTAAAATTATGACGACACATACTGTTGTTGCCTTTGTTGTTGTTGTTGATCTCTTGCTGTTCGATGGCGCTCATTTAGCAGCAGCAGCTGATTTTCGAATCTTTGTCTTTGTCGTTGATGAGGGAACAGAACGGCTACTGTCCTACGGAAATTCAGAAATGCAACAACAAATTTCAAGAGGGTCGTCATCGGAACGAGTCCCTCCGTTCCGTTCGTGCACCAGGAACAGGAACAGGTTGTGCTCATTCCGTGGGAAGAAAGATTTTCGACAAGTTCCCACACAAGGATTTACAGCTGATGAATTTCGAGGCACAATAATAAGAAAAACAACATTGGCAAAGTAAGTGTGTAAGAAGGGAAGATCGGGTTTTGGCTCTTCAATTTCATATAAGAGAAAATCAAGTCACGCTGCCAATACCTTTTGCTTAAGTACACATGATGTTTTTTTTGTTGAGCTGCATATACGCATGCGTAGAGGAGACGACGCACTTTTATGGACGAAATGGTCGACAGTTATTCCATGCAACGGGCGCCCCTATCTGATTTGTCATGATAATCACACATGGGGAAGCCGGCTTTGGTTCGGTCTTTGAAAATGGGTTCTTCTGCGATTGAAAACGATTCCCACGCTCAAGGAACACCTGATGAAGACGATGGAAATGCAAGGAGGAAACCTGTTACTTGTTTCTGTTTAAGATTTCATTTACTTTACTGCTGAGTCGTCTTCGTTTTTTGTTTTGATTTCGTTTCGTTTTCATTTAAAATATATGGAACTGCTCTCTGTCTTGTCTTGCTGGTTTTGATAGGGGAGAGAGTCAGATTTATGTTAGCTGAGTGCAGGTGTTTCATCCCCTACATGTCATCTTATGAGTTGCAAGCAAAAATACTGACTATGTGGATTTAGAGCATTATTTGTAAAAAAAAAAAAAACAAGAGGCTTTTTGCTCACAATTTATAGTGTCATGCCAAAAAAAAAGGTATGGTTAGTAGGTAGGTAGGGTACATACAATACCCGACACAAATAAACAGTAAGCTAGCTATTTTTATACCCAGCATAAGCAGGGTATATTAGTTTTGTGCGATTCTTGTAACAACCAGAACTAAGCTCCGTAGATATAGACATATATATATATATTCTTGATCAGGATCAAAAACTGAATCGATTTAGACATGTCCGTCTGTCCGTGGTCGTGATCAGATCACTCCGAAACAGGTGTCTCATCCAAGACGAAGATTTGCAAGCATACAGGTACTATCGGGATTTCGAGTATGATCCTTAGTAAAAAAAGGAACAACGCGCCACTAGCCACGCCCACAAATGAGGATTTATTAGTGTTTTCAGTAAAATGACAATAAGTAAGCTTGCGATTACCACTGCATAAGCATATCCATTAGTATTTGTGTCGATACTTGTTAACTACGAACTAAGGGACGATATCCTAGGACAAAATATTGACGTCCTCCTGACCAGGCCCACAAATAAGGATTTACTGTAACGTTGTAAGTAAAAGGCGGAAGCTTCCAATTCGCAACATAGGTTCCAACCAAGGCAAATGATAAGGTTAGGATAAAAGAAAATTATGTGAGCTCCGCCCACTGCCACGCCCACAAATGGAGATTTATTGTGTATACTTCCGAAGTAAAAGGCTGTAGCAGCTTCAACATTCAGCAATTCATTGTAGGTGACTATGTTACTATCGAAAGGTGTATTGGAAAAAAATTTTTGATGCCCGCCCACTGCCACGCCCACAAATAAGATTTTTCGTAACTTCCGAAGTAAAAGGCGTAGAAGCTTCACAAATTCGCAACATAGGTTCACCAAGGCGAATGAAAGGTTAGGAAAAAAATTTATGTGGCCCGCCCACTGACACGCCCACAAATGAGATTTTTCGTAACTTCGAAGTAAAAGGCGTAGAAGCTTTCAAATTCGCAACATAGGTTGACCAAGGTCGAATGAAAGGTGTATGGAAAAAATTTTTGTGGCCCGCCCACTGCCACGCCCACAAATGAGATTTTTTGTAACTTCCGAAGTAAAAGGCGTAGCAGCTTCAAATTCGCAACATAGGTTACCAAGGGAATGAAAGGTGTAGGAAAAAATATTTATGTAGCCCGCCCACTGCCACGCCCACAAATGAAGATTTTTTCGTAACTTCCGAAGTAAAAGGCGTAGAAGCTTTCAAATTCGCAACATAGGTTGACCAAGGCGAATGAAAGGTGTAGGTAAAAATTTTATGTGGCCCGCCCACTGCCACGCCCACAAATGGAGATTTTTTGTAACTTCCGAAGTAAAAGGCGTAGCAGCTTCAAATTCGCAACATAGGTTGACCAAGGTGAATAAAAGGTGTAGGAACAAAAATTTATGTAGCCCGCCCACTGCCACGCCCACAAAAGGAGATTTTTCGTCAAATAGTGCGCCAATAATGTCGGAACGCTGGGTATTTCAAAAATGGGCTTGACCGACTTTAGCTTCCTTACTTGTTTTTTTTTTTTTATCGGAGAGCTAAATAAAAGACACACCCTAGTACTGACAGTACTCTTAACAACGGACCGACCAAGAAAATTTCTTGAAAGGATATTAATGACAATAGATGGAGCATATATGACATCTTTCGTTCCCATTTGAATTTCGGGTGTAGGGGACAATATTCGAAAAAGGCCCTTCTGCCACGCCCACTTTTCCAATTTTTGGAAATTATATTTAGTGCACACATACGAGGTATTAACTTTCATAAAAATATCTTGAAAAACTTAGGTTTTAAAGCAGCTTTTGTGATTTTCATAACAGACCCTAGTACTGTAGGTACGCCTAAAAATGGTCCGATCGGGTCCATTCTCGAACTTTTTCTTACTCATGCCCCTGCCAACACGCATGCCAAATTTCGTCAAGATAGCTCAACTCCTTCGATAAGAAAACGATCGCGGTTGTTGCGTACTTTTCGTAGGTTGGCGATTATCGCAACTAGAAAATCGGGTGGTAGTATAATGTCCCAGCGGAAAATTATCTCTTGCATGACAAAGTCACCAGTGATGTCATCGATGACATATAGGTGACATTGTCATGCATGACATCTTGGAGGACATGTCATCGTGGAGGGATGCTGTTCATGTGCTTGAATCTCATTGGCTATTGAAATTTAAATAAGGCTTTAGCGTCAGTTCAGCGTTAGCATGAAGTGGCGTAGATGATGAGTGCTCGACTCAAAATCTGAATATCGCGGGTTTGATCCCTGGCTGAGGCGCATAAAAATTGTTAAAAATAGATTTTTTTTAAATTGCGAAATATCCAAAGAGAGGACAAAGAAGAGAAGTTATCAAACTGGTTTCTATAAATTGACATTTAGGTCCGCATGTTTTGAAATTTTTCTCCATTTCCTTCTATCCACTGCATCCTCGATTCTTAGATCAGTTGCTTGGAGGTATCTTTTCAAAATGTCTTTCAAACGGAAAAACTATGACATAAAAACGCTAGTACACTATATGTATCCAGTTTAAAAACTTTCTGACATCACAATGACGTCACAGCTACATATAAATGTGGCTTTTTATATCTCATGTACTACAGGCCTAACTTCGCAGAGTATTTAGACATAACGAACGGCCAGAATTATCAATCGCTATATAACAGGTTGGCTGATAAGTCCCCGGTCTGACACATAGATGGCGTCGCTAGTATTAAATGCATATTATTTTTATATAGTGGCAACCTTCAAATGATTCGTGTCAAAATTTGACGTCTGTAAGTCAATTAGTTTGTGAGATAGAGCGTCTTTTGTGAAGCAACTTTTGTTATTGTGAAAAAAATGGAAAAAAAGGAATTTCGTGTTTTGATAAAATACTGTTTTCTGAAGGGAAAAAATACAGTGGAAGCAAAAACTTGGCTTGATAATGAGTTTCCGGACTCTGCCCCAGGAAAATCAACAATAATTGATTGGTATGCAAAATTCAAGCGTGGTGAAATGAGCACGGAGGACGGTGATCGCAGTGGACGCCCGAAAGAGGTGGTTACCGACGAAAACATCAAAAAAATTCACAAAATGATTTTGAATGACCGTAAAATGAAGTTGATCGAGATAGCAGAGGCCTTAAAGATATCAAAGGAACGTGTTGGTCATATCATTCATCAATATTTGGATATGAAAAAGCTCTGTGCAAAATGGGTGCCGCGCGAGCTCACATTTGACCAAAAACAACAACGTGTTGATGATTCTGAGCGGTGTTTGTAGCTGTTAACTCGCAATACACCCGAGTTTTTGCGTCGATATGTGACAATGGATGAAACATGGCTCTATCACTACACTTCTGAGTCCAATCGACAGTCGGCTGAGTGGACAGCGATCGGTGAACCGTCTCCGAAGCGTGGAAAGACTCAAAAGTCCGCTGGCAAAGTAATGGCCTCTGTTTTTTGGGATGGGCATGGAATAATTTTTATCGATTATCTTGAGAAGGGAAAAACCATCAACAGTGACTATTATATGTCGTTATTGGAGCGTTTGAAGGTCGAAATCGCGGCAAAACGGCCCCATATGAAGAAGAAAAAAATGTTGTTCCGCCAAGACAACGCACCGTGCCACAAGTCATTGAGAACGATGGCAAAAATTCATGAATTAGGCTTCGAATTGCTTCCCCACCAACCGTATTCTCCAGATCTGGCCCCCAGCGACTTTTTCTTGTTCTCAGACCTCAAAAGGATGATCGCAGGGAAAAAATTTGGCTGCAATGAAGAGGTGATCGCCGAAACTGAGGCCTATTTTGAGGCAAAACCGAAGGAGTACTACCAAAATGGTATCAAAAAATTGGAAGGTCGTTATAATCGTTGTATCGCTCTTGAAGGGAACTATGTTGAATAATAAAAACGAATTTTGACAAAAAAATGTGTTTTTCTTTGTTAGACCGCGGGACTTATCAAGCCAACGCTTGTTAAGTATTCAAAATTGTTTAAAGTATCGAAATTTTATAATAAGCGAGTATACTTAAAAGCTTCATTAAATCTATAAATATGCATGCACTTCTAAAAGCCAATCAGGCACACAACACTAAATGTTATGCCTTAAAATATATTAAGCAAATCTTAGCTGATAGTTATGAAATGTCAAAATTTAAAATGAATTGTATTAATAAATAATAATAATAATAATAATAATAATACTACAGCCTTAAGACACAAGTTTTTTCAGTTAATCTTTAACAAGATACGGCGCCCACTAGACGGTTGGTTGGTTCCTGGCAAGTTCACAGATGAAGCTAAAATTTGCCTATAGAAAAAAGCTTCTTTGAAAGCTATTTGCCGTTCGGAGTCGACGTTAAACTGTAGGTTCCACTATTCCCACTCAGGGTAGTTCCGATTCAAAACCGAAAACAACAAAATTTGTAAATTTTGTATGAAATTTCGATCGGATTTTAATTCCGATTCCGACAGCTATCGGATTCTGTGACACCCCTGATTGCTTTTATTTCCAAAAAAAAATAAAAAATAAAATAGTTCAAATTTATGCGTTGACATCCGAAAAACCCCTTGAGAAGGCTTCAACAAATATTTACTCTCTTAATCACCAATTAAAATTCAAATCTTCCAACTACATGTCCACGAACCCTTAAAATTTCGTAATAAAATCACATCAAAACCATTTCCAAAGCCATCTTGTGCACGTGCGCTCACACAAAATCCAAATCGACATCAAAAGATTTTTTTTATTTCTATTGAAATCCTCACAAAAGAAAAAAAAAGAAAAAACCGTACACAGCAGCGAATATCGATGAAAACAAGCAACAATAAAAATGTGTGCCAATTCACTTGTTAAATGCCTTAAAAGTTATTAATAAAACGACTCCAAGTGCAGTCGCGATGCACTTTTCACAACAACACAACGCAGCACACTCGTCAGCCAAAGGAACAACAACAAAATTAACAATAAAACCGAAATAACAAAAGAAGCTTACAACAGCATCTCTTGGCATGCATTCTGTAGCCATACAAGTACCTGTTTAAGCGAACACCCCCCCTCTGATATCGTTGACGCACGCTGAAGCCGTATAGCAAGCTCATGCGCATGCGCATGTGCAGCCTCCTTTCAAGAATCTGCACAGCAAGTTCCCAAACGAGCGATGTAGCGAGCGGCAGACCAAAGCTAGTCCACTCGTGCCAATCGCGTGTGCAGCGTACGCTCAGCGCCTCAGCGCCTTTGTCATCTCCGTGATCGCAGCAGTCAGTCGTAACATAGCGTTGGTTTGCCTGATCCAAATCTTCGGGACTTGCTGGCGCTGGGTGCGCTGAGCTTTGTGCAAACTGCACTGCGCGTCCATGTTGTGGATTGAGGCTTGTGCCGCAGGCATTGTCTGCATGATCGTGTGATTGTGCACACGACGAGGCATAGTCTAGACGCGGTGCAGCAACAACGACAACAACAGCCACAACATCGCAGCATGGCTCCAATCACAGCTATTTTCGGTTATCTCAGCGCTACTGCAACTACGACTCGAACTTACGACTCAGAAAATCAGAAACTTCGCTGCTCGGCATTCATGTTTTATGCATAAGCATCGCCGCTCTTTGCGCCACAGTCGGACGGACGGACAGACATTCAATTTGGTGATCGTTTCTGCCATTGCTCCCGCGTGCCGAATTCGTTTAATTTATTTATAATTTTTTTTTCTTTTTTTTTCGTTGACGTCGTTTTTATGGTTCGTCGCTTTTTTGAATGTACTTGTTGTTGTTGTTGTTGTTGTTGTTTCTGCTGCTGCTAGTGCGCTCATGCATTATTCATTGCAAATGATGATTTCAAGTCGTCGCACTAAACACTTTCTCACGGTCCGATCGATTCCATTCGTTCGTCCGCGCCACATCCACATCCATGTCCGCGTCCGATCGTGTTTAATTTGGTCCAAGGGAGTGAGAGAGAGAGAAGAGAGGGCTTTCAGTTGCGATGTCAGCGTCATTAGCAATGAGATTTTTGTTGATCAGCGATCAGGCGGTGGTAGCGGAAAAGCTCCAGACTCGTCAGAAATGCTCACACTCGGAATACTGACGTCAATTTTCAAACGTTCATTCGGTTCTCCATACTTTCAATGCGCCGGAATGGCAGTGCAATTTGCATAATAACATTGAAAAATGCCTCAATTTTCTTGGTCTACTGGAATTCGAGAAAATCGAAGATATTTGGAATGAAGGAAGAGATGGTATGTCTCAAACTGAGGACTTGGAAGATTCTGTACGAACCATAAGGACATGAAAAACAGTTTCCAAAATGACAGATCGCGCCATACATTTTCCTCAAGATTAAAGAAAAGCACTCTTAACCCTTTACTGCATGAAATATAAAATAATTAGAACATTTTTCGTAGTTCTTTAGGTGGTTTTATTAACCCTTAAGTGCGTGATACTTAAAAAAATGGCAAAAAATTTTTTGTCGATGGAACTGGTTTTATTAACCCTTAACCCTCTAATGCCACAATTTTTTTTTTTCAATGAAAAGTTCAGATATGACTAATTTTGGGTAGAAAAACATGAATCTGAAATAATTATTATTAGTTTTTTTTTTTTGTAATTTGTTCGAAAAAGTCCGTCTAGAGACGAAGTGTTATGGATAAAGGTCACTTGAGAACAATTCCTAATGGCATTCTCATTTAGTCACATATAACATATTCACTACTGACATGCTTCTTTTGCATTCTGCATTCTTCTTTGGTGCCTTAATAAGACACCTCACTTTCCATCGCATTCCACACTGTCCCAAATCAATATTGCAACAATTAGCTAAAGCAGTACACATCATGGCGATCCTGCCAGGAGAGAAGCTAAAGTCTTTTCACTTAGTAAAACTATCCAGGCGAAAGGTTTCGCCTCAGTAAAGGCGATAAACCGCCTTCAAGTCCACCGAGGGTTCCAAGGACACATCATGGCGATCCTGCCAGGCTACACATCAGGAGCCAGGAATCAGAGGGTTAACTGTATGATATATGAGCATTAAACAGGCATTGTGGGACATGCATTTTAAAAGTAGAAGTGTTTTAAGCTGCTTTATATTATCATCATTCAATAAGTTCATGAAATGAAATAGAGACTCATCACTTCTGACAAAGCTTAAAAAGAGCCTCCTCAAAAATTTCGTACACCCAAACAAAACACTAGACCGAAAGAACCCCAAATGAACATAATAGATAAAGCCTTCCCGCATAGAATTTCATTATCAGGTCGACTTCCACGCCATCGTCGTAACTGCTTCTATAAAAATGGCGCGATAACAACAGCTGGTGGTCGTTTGGTTCCCACAGTTCGTATAAACACGCTTTATACTTCCAGCACTGATGTCTGTCATTATCAGTTAAGCAGAACCAGGGGTCTCTGGTCTCCTTCAATGGGCTCACACAACAAATCTTTTTATTGTGGTTTAAGTTGAAATTAAAGAAAACGAAAATGAAAAGGAAAAAGCAAAAACAACGCAAAAGAGAAAAACAAGATAAACGCATGCGCGCCTTGGGAAAGCACTGGATTGCTATTTGCTTTTCTTATCCCCCCAACCGCCACCGCCACCGCCAAGAGTGACAACACCAACGTTGACAACGACAACATAATTGCGCTGATCCCGACAATTTCGTTTTAAAGGCAAACTAAACTCAACTAAGCAGTATGTATTATAGCACAGAGACAATACAGGGTCGGATTAAGGTCATGTGAACCCGTTCGCGGCCAAAATTATAGAAAATTTCCATCCGAAATTAAGTGCAATATGACTTGAAGAAGGATTAAGTATAAATCTCAACATCTTAGGGGGTGCTATATTCCTCAAAAAGCGCCCTTCAATTCAAATCGCCTCTGAGTCAGAAGAGCTCCCCTTGTTGCGGTTCAATGAAATTTACGCGACGTATCATCAGTGAAGCATGCGTCTTCGTAATTGCTTGCCTTCATAAAACCAAACGAAACACACTAACAAAACGCGAAAGCAACAACACAGTAGCTTAAGACCCCCATCTACAACACAAAGACGACCGGGAATACATTCAACACATTCGAGTCTATCCAACGATTCATCCATCCAACCGTACACAACAACAACAACAACAACCATCAGATCCGATCACAGGGAAAACAGAGCAAGAAAAAATACACCGAACGACTCAAGCGAGCCCAACGCAACGCAACAACGCAATCCATCCATCCGTCCATCGTGTGGGAAACACACGACAAATCTGTTTCCCACGGTCTCGAAAAGTGTGGATACACCATATAATGGGCAAGTGAGCGACCGACGAGCGACCGAGCGATCGTACACTGCGCACAGGCATTGAGATATCATCAAAGACGCTAGCTGCACATACAAAGTAGGTAGGTATCTGTATTTATGCTTGTTCTCCAATCCATTCAACATGATATGCCTCACCCCGCATTCATTTGCGAGCCGCAAGAGTGGCAGGGAGCAGGCGATTTTCGAAAGCAACAACCGGGGCAGCAGCAGCAGGGGCTGTGGAAAAAACACGAGACAGCGGCAGAGAACTGTCATCATTGACGATAAGTTAGACACGGTCGGCTTTAAGTGAATGGGGGGGGCAAAGAGTATCTATGTAGTTTAGGTAAAACTTCTGCTCGATCAATGGGCGAGCGAGCGAGCAAACGATCGATTGGTACAGGCATAATAAAAGGTTGTTTATTATACCCAGTAGGAACGTGGAATTAAATATGAAATGAAATTGGCTTACTACAAAAATTATAAAATTTCGGACTTACCAATTGAAATGATGAACTTTTATTGGGCATTCGATCTCTTCGGTTTCATTTTCAGTTTCTCTTCCATCTTACAATTGTTGTCCTGAAGCTTAAGAAAATATTGAATGAAGCAGTTCTCCTTTTGCAATTCACTAAAATACTTTACCTTTGAAAGATATCGAAGCAGTTGACGAAGAGCAACAACACGAAAATTGCAAAGTTTTTGCCACAACCCTAACCTTACTTTTGTCCACTTTTTTAATGTCCACTTTATCCTTTCACTTATGAAAAAACACTAATAAACACTTATGAAAAACACTAACCGAATACTTTCCCGACGAGATATTTACCACTTTCAATCGGAATTTGCAGTTCTTATAGCAAAAATTACGTTTTAAAGTTCCGAAAATAATCAGTCGCGAAATGCCGCCAAAACTTTTGTCAACTGAAAAGGAAATGTCAAAACTCCCTCTCTGAGAGCGAAACGATATTCGATATTCGATATGCATGAAAGCGCAATAGGATTCGCAAAACAACTGAAATATGTTTGACATTTGTTTACTTTGCGGGCTTTTGTACGATATATATGTAGAATGACCTCCTGATTCTAAATCTGCGTCCCACTTACGCCCTCCGCGACGAGTTTAAAAGATATAGCGTTTTAAAATTTGTTCGAAATCACAATGCAAGTAATCTGAGAACTGACCAACGGCTAGCGATAGCGCTCCCACTCTCAATGTTGTGAAAATCTACCAATTGGTAGATTTAATATCTAAATGTTCGAGATATGGAAAATTTTAAGTTTTAATTGGGAAATTCACCTAGGTCGTTGTTTATATTAGGCGACATTCAAGCGAGCTACACGGTGAATACTCTTTTGAAGTCTCTTTTGTGTTCACATCAGTAAAACTTGTCTTTAGCTATGGCCTCAGTTCGGCTAGGAATGAAAAACTCCATATAAAAAAATCTTCTGAAAATTCCTAGGCTCTTTCGCCGAGGAAAAAAAAGTATCATAAAAATATTCCAAGCCCCCTGACGGCATAAATAGCTGATTTAAATTTCAATTTGAGTTTGAATTTCGAAATTGAAACTTATTTGTATGTCACTTTTCTGCGAGAAACAATTGAACTTCAATTATTTCTGATAGGAAAGCCTGGGTTTCGATGTGCATTCTTAGGCAAAAAAGCACTAAAATGTTATGATACTTTTTTACTGAACTGAGGTCAGCCGTCAGAAATGCCGCGTGAATTTTCTGTGAGGAATTTTCTGAAGCTTTTTTTTATATATGGAATTTTGCATTCCTAGCCGAACTGAGGCCATAGCTTTAAGAAGGAATTGTTTTTATGCAGTGCTACCAGAAAACGTATTTTTAAATATACCTACAATCTGAATTAAAAATCCCCTAAGCTCTTAATATAAGAAAAATAAATTATTTCATGGTTTTCTATAAAATATGTTGGTAAAAAAGTTATTTTTGAAAAAATGTCCGTTATTATCTAAAATGGTTCGTCCCCAATGCTTAATAACTGAGCTTTTTATATAATTTCGGCCATCTAAATAAGTACATAAAGGAAAATTATTGCACAAAATATATTAAAATTTCCGTTTCTTACTACTTTCTCGAAAATAATGCTTAAACATGTCAAATTTCAGAGTGTAATAAAATTATTTCGCAATAAAATTAATTAAAATTAACATAAAAATTAATCGAAATCACATAAAAGTTGATTAACGCGATTGAAAGATCAACAAAGTACCCTCAAAAAAATCAATTATTCATATTGAGCTTAAAAATCTCTTAATGAACACACAAACAGACATATGTCATATTATAGACAAAATTTGCCAAATATTTTGTACAAGTGAATGTAAATTTAAAAAATTAATAATTTTTGGGAAAATTTCCGACTGGATCATTGCTCCCTGATTGCAGGCAAAATTGCTCTACATTGCAAACGCTGAAATAAAGCAAAAAATCAGCGAATACCACAGAATGGTGAGGAATAAAATTTCAACAAAAAAAACTTATTCCTCTCATATCTTTCGGACGAAGAACGTTCAGTATATCTAGACTTGAGAAAAAAACGTCCATTAGTTTAGCAATATTTAGCGCCCTTATGCTCAATTGTTGCTATTAAAGATTCCATTGTCGTTTTACGGTAGCTTCTCTTTGTTCACGCTTCGCTACTTGAGAACATCGTAAACCCCTTCGGTCGGCAGCCACAAGCCAATCCAATCCAAGCCAAACCGACTCTTATCAAGCCACAAGACGACAAGGGAAGACGACGGACCTGCTGAGAGATCCCCATGAAAGTCTTTGTGAGCGCAGTGTGTGCACACGATCGGATCCGATCGGCTCGTATAAAGGTTGTATGCGGAACTCGTTTGACGATCATTCCGCAAACGAAACTCAAACAAGTGAGAACGCGTTTGCCATTGGCGGAAAGCCATCGCGTTTCCTTACGAACATTTTACGTGATCTGAGCGATCTCAGTTTAGTCTCAGTTTAGTCTCAGTTTCAGGCATAGTCAAGTGCAAAGTGAAAGATTTACGGACTCCTTTAAATGCCAAAAACTAAAAATGGTCATGGAAATGTCCAAGACGTATCAGTATCGCAAAGTAATGAAGCCGTTACTTGAACGCAAGCGGCGCGCACGCATCAACAAGTGCCTCGATGATCTCAAGGACCTTGTGGTCGAATGCCTGCAGCAGGATGGCGAGCATGTCACACGCCTGGAAAAAGCCGATATTTTGGAGCTGACAGTCGAGCTAATGCGTAAACTAAAACAACGTGGCAAACTCTCGTTGAGCACAACAGCACAGCCGAATCTTCAAATTGAATCCTTTCGTTCGGGCTATGTCCATGCCGCCGATCAAATCACCCAAGTCCTTCTGCAGCAACAGCAAACGGATGAAGTTGGTCAGAAGGTTGTTAAGTTCCTATCATCGCGTCTCGTGGAGTTACAAAATCAATTATTAGGTGCTACAACTTCCCCAGCTACAATACCACCACCGACGGCAATGTACATTCCGTTACCGACGGCGATCACGCCGAATCCCGTTCACGTAACGACGCTATCGGCGAATACTGGAGCAGAATCATATAGTTTCATGGATAGTGATTGTTCGAGTGAAGCCGGTGAAAGTGTGCAAGGACGAAGCCGTTCACAGTCAATTAACGGCGATCTGCAGCAGCAGCAGCAGCAGTTAATCGACGTGACAACAGTTGAGGAAAAAGTTGAGAGATCACCGCCGTCTTCGGAAGCGGGAGAAAGCTCCGATTCACATTCCGAGCCCGTCTGGCGTCCGTGGTGAAGATGCGAAGCATTCATATTTTATTCTATTTTAATTTCGTAA
The DNA here is from genome assembly GCA_020466095.1 of Chlorops oryzae. Taxonomy (NCBI): domain Eukaryota; kingdom Metazoa; phylum Arthropoda; class Insecta; order Diptera; family Chloropidae; genus Chlorops; species Chlorops oryzae. The sequence goes on along the minus strand of CM035809.1, from coordinate 28,870,499 downwards.
GGCTCAACGCTACATAAAAAAACAGCAAAATCAGTTGTCTTCCTTTAAACACGCGAGAGGTGATCAATCCGATTGTACAGCCAAGTGTTTCACGGCACCGATTCTCTTCGTATAGTTAGTGCAGTAGATATTGTTGCTTTAATTCTTGACTGTGATTTAGTCGTAATCAATTTGTTTAATTTAATTTAATCACATTATTAAATACATTAAAATAAAAATATATTTTTTATACCACATGAAATGGACGCGTGGAAAATTACTCAATTTTTGAAGATCTCTATAGGAATCTTTTTGAAGACCAAATTGCGATATTCTAACGGAGGTGATTTTCATGAAGCTGCCAAGTAATTTTCAACTTAAATTGAGGAGGCTCATATGAATTAATAGTGGGACTCATGCAGCTTCGCAAATTGTGGGAAATGAGAAATTTGTCACACAACTGTAAAAATTTATATGAAAATTTACGATGGGAAAAGCTGCGAAGGCATTTGCGAAGCTGCATGAGTACCCCTAATGTGAATTAATTTTCATCTTTTTATTTTGAATTTAATAAATTTTTTTAAAAGGTATCCGTTTTGGTTGCTCATGTTAACTTATTAAATATGGTAGTGTCAATTAGTGGTGTTCGCATTCGCGAATATTCGCATATTTCTGGTCATTCGCATTCGCAAAATTTTATGCGAATATTTGGCGAATATTAACGTCCGAAAAATGTACAAATCCTATGGATGTTATATTTTTCTTTTATGTAGATTGATTTGATATGTGTATTGATTTGTAGATTTCAAAACAATATTTAAAAGTTATTCAAAAATGGCTTGGAGAACAAATTTCAATTCATTTTCGTTACGAAAACAGATTAATTAAATAACTACTTTTTTTTTGGATCATTGGGCAACACTCTAACAAAAAATATGTGGGGTTCACACGGCACATCAGCTGTCAATACCAAAGCATAGATAAGTGGCGCTTAATTAAAAACTGAACATTCGCATTCGCGAATATCGGCGACAGATATTCGTATTTGCAATGTTTAAAAACCACATTCGTAACATCACTAGTACTGGTGCTATGTGCGATAAAAAGATAAGCGACCGCTTAAACTCCAAAATTTACCGCACAGTCATCAGGCCAGTCGCTCTTTATAGTACCGAATGTGTCTACCAGCAACGAAAGTAACAGAAAGAAAGGTTAGTGTTATGGAAACAAAGATGCTTCGCTGGATATCCGGACTCACTCGTCTTGATCATGTTCCAAACGTAGACATCCGTAGACGCTATGGAGTTGCGCCACAATTATTGGGAAAATGCGGGAAGCAAGGCTACGCTGGTATGGACACGTCCTGAGAGCAAACGAGGAGACTTTGGCAAAGAAAGGCTACGCACTGGAAATTCAAGGTTGCAGAAAACGGGGGCGTCCGAAACTGCGCTGGATGGACACAATAAAATGGGACCTAGAGGCTGTAGGACTTACCTCGGATGATGCAACCGACAGAACAAAATGAAAAAGAAATTTTAAACATAAATTTCACTATCTACACTTTCAAATGGCAGTTTCTAATGAAGCGCAGGATTGCATGCAAATATTCAACGTATGCAAATATATGGAACCAATTTCAATCAATTTTGAAGGCCACCTGAAAAGAACAAAGACGAAGAACGAACATCCATCCACCAAAAGAAATCAAAAATAATTGAACAAGTAAAATAATGTTGTTTTTTTGTTGGTATATTTGTGTAAACATATAAAATTCTTGATAATTATTTTTCTCTCAAAATATCACAATCTTATAAAGCTATCGGTTAAAGCGCCTCGCAAAGGATTTCTCAATTGAATAAAATCCGCGCGAAGTTTGTGGAAGACATTGAAGGCACTATGAATGGGCGTCCGCTATCAATAAACTCTATGCTTGCGCCCATCGATCTGCGAACGAAGCTGAAACGGCAATTTGATTTGTGGTACTGCAGCAGAGCGGTGCAATCAGATCATTATCAGCTGGGATATCGGTGATGGCTGTCCAGAAGAATGTGCCATGCTCCGTGCGTACGAAATGAACGGGTACAGCGCTAAGGTCGGCGAACTCGCAATCTTCCAGCTCGCAGGACACTGAAATGCGTTCTTCGTTGCGGTCATTTTCATAGCACTCCAGCGAGCAGTGAGACTCGATGTCGGCATTCAGTTGATTGTCGAGCGACTCGAGCGATTCGACTTTCTTCGAATTCTCCAAATTCTGCGAGACGACCGCAAGATCCTTCGATGAAATACGAGCCTTGAAGAGCTGCTTAATTAGTTTCTTGATGCTGTACGTAGGCGGCTTCTTTGCTGCTGCTGCTGACTCAACTGCATGTTTAAATTGTTGTTGGAAATTTCGATGCACATTTTTCCTTAATTTATTTTTCAAAAAATAAAATCTTTCTCTTTTATTACTTTTCAGTTGTGTTAACTGCTTGAATGCTGCTAAGCGAATGATGTTCGATCCTTGCAGGAGCGGGCCTTTATATACTCGCTGGTCTCTCGTGAAAAAATCCAGGCAACAGTCGAGAGTGTGGGAATGCCAGAGGCTCACTCGCTCAGCAAGGATACGAACACGTGCACGAACAATGGACGAGGGAGAAAATCCGTATGAAAAAAACGGCAGGTGTGTTTTCGTTCGTTCTGGTGTCTCTGATTTAACCTGCACGGACGAGTGAGAGGTAAGATGGTGCGATCGCTTGTGCTCTCATTGATTTTTTGTATTTCTTTTTTTTTTTTTTTTTTGGGTACTGTACGGTTCGAATTGGGACCATAAGGATAATGGGCATTGCAGATTAATTTTTTTGAAAGCAAAGTATATAGGAATGGAATGGAAAGAAAAAGACCTTATCCTTAGTGAGGATCGTGAGAACGGAGTGGGACCTCGGGTTCCCACACTTTTCAGTTTTTCAGTGCAGCAAACGTGTTTGCAGGATCTTCTCTTCGCTTATTTATGCATGATCCTTAATTTTTTCTTGATTCTATTCTTTTTATTTTCTTTTATTTTAAGTTTACGGTATGAGAAGGATCGCTGTGCCATTATATTCGAACCGAACCGAACCGAACCCTGAACACGTGTTCATTTAGGAGCCCATTTTGCTCGTGGGAGCAAATCCCTTTCGATTTTTGATCCTTTTTATTTTTCTTCGATTTTTGTTCCTTTTTTAATTTTTTTTTTTTTTTTGCTTGCAACAGATTATTGATGCGTGATGTTTATCCGGTTATCCACTGTGCAATTGAGTTTGAATCCATTACTCGGAGGTGTGTAATTCTAGACGATTCTCTCTCGGACATAGCGCGCATAAATTGGGACAAAGGATCGAACTAATAATAAAAAAGAGTCTGGAGGAGAGTGTGGGAAACACTTCTGCTGCTTTTAAGAAAATTATTTAAAAATGTTTTGCTCCTTCTTTTCCTTTTCATTTTCATTTTCTTTTTCCCTTTATTTTTATATTTTTCTTGACACTTGAATGCTTACTCATCGTGCCAGGGCATAGGCGTTTCAAGCCATTGATCGATCTCAACCATGATAGAGTGTACATTGTTTCGATTCATTTCTTAAAATTAAATGCTGTGATAAAAAGGATCAAATTATGGGCAGCGAGAGTTTGGAACACATGGAGAAGAAAGACAATTCGGTGCGTGATTAGGCTGCGCTTTGTGTCGCTCATTTGCCCTGAATTTGGATTTCGGTGAGAACATTTTTCTGTGGCTTTGTATTTCTTTGGGTGCCACCATGTTTTTTTTTAAATATTTTTTTTTTTTTTAATTGTTGCATCGTAAATTATGGCAGCTCGTAGAGTTCGACGAAAAAAAAGATGATAAGAATAAGGATGCGACGCATGCGCAGTGCGCACTCCAAACGTGCGTCGTACGCGAGAACTTTTTTCAAATACCATACATTGAAATAATATCTTAAGGATTACAATTTTAATAAGGAAAATCATCGTAAGGATAATGGGCGCCTTTTGGAAAGGAAAATAAGTAAAATATTATGAAAAATTCGATTCAAAAAGTTTTTTTATCCATTTTTTTCATCTTTGACTGAATTTTACTAGAGGAAAGCCAACACCTAGAAATTGTATCTTCATATTTTTTGTTTCAGCTTTGAATAAGGAATAATATTGATGATATTATTTGTTACAGGCTTCGAAGGTCAGGACGTAGCCAGAGAAAGACTGCTTTGGTAGTGCTTATATTGGCCACAGTGGTATATTGAACAATTATAAGACATTAATCCAAAAAAATTTGGGGGGTTAGAGGAAGTTTATAGAGTTTTGACCAAAAACCCATAAAATCCAAAAATTTCATGACGTCCGATTTTGATGCAAATTTATATATAGAATAAGTGAAAAATTCTAAGAATTTTAGCAAAAAAAATTTTTTTTAACTGGTCTTTTTGGACCAGTTTGGAACTAGACCCTAACTAGACTATTTGTAATCAGTTTTTTGAAAAAATTTTAGCGCCAAAATTCTTAGAACCTTTCAGAATAAGTGAAAAATTCTAAGAATTTAAGCACAAAATTTTTTTCAAAAAACTGGTCTTTTTTGGACCAGTTTGGAACTAGACCCTAACTAGACTATTTGTAATCAGTTTTTTGAAAAAATTTTAGCGCCAAAATTCTTAGAATCTTTCACTTATTCTATATATAAATTTTCATCAAAATCGGACTCATGAAATTTTTGGATTTTATGGGTTTTTGGTCCACAACTCTATAAACTTTCTCTAACCCCCCCAAATTTTTTTTGCACTAATGTCTTAGAATTGTTCAATATACCACTGTGGCCAATATAAGCACTACCAAAGCAGTCTTTCTCTGGCTACGTCCCTGTCGAAGGTGATTGGATGATTGTTCGAGATATGCGAAATTTTTGAGTTGTGCCACTTTTGTGATTTGCTTGCAAAATATATCGAATATTATGTTTATCGCAAAGAGCTGAATTAATTCTTCCAAGAGATGCGTTTCAAAGTCCTTCTTGTTACCAAAATTAAGCAATTCTCTGAGGATTTAAGGATCTGAAGATGAAAATTATTTTCATCACGACGTCAGGCGCCATTACAGAAACGTGGGCCGCCAAAAAAATACCTTAACGATCAATTTTCCTTATCGAAAGTGAATCATCTCGCCAGACCAGTTCAATTAGGAGTCCATTAGAGGTCGAACAAAAATGAAGTGATTTCAACGTCTGTGCGAAAAGGAAAGGCCTTGGCCGCATACATATAATCGTCTGGGCAGCCTAACGAGTTGAGCATTCCGAACAGATAGAGGACGAGAAACACACGGAGACAGCCACAAATCGTCTTGATAAATTCGTCTAGCGTCTAGACACGTGTCAATCCACACAAGCCAGTGACTAATGCATTCGAATTGTCCTCAGCTATCACCCGAAATGGCAGGGAACGAGACACAAGGATATGGATAGGATCGCTGCAGGAGGCAGGATTGCTGGCGAATGTTTACGTTAAAATGCTAATGAGAGGAAATCCGCCAGTGCGGCCAGCTCTTATCTGCTCGCCGCAGATTAAAAGTAGTGGGTACAGCTTGGACAAGTGTAAACATGCTCGTGGCAAATAAGCAGGATAAACCCAAACAAAAAAAAAGAAGAAGAAAAATACGTAATTCTCTTCGTACTTCAAACTTCAAAGCGATTTTGCGTTGCAAGTTCTCGGAATGAAATCCAAGCCAAGACCATTGAGACGCTCAAGTGCGAGCGCGTGAAGAAACTGGTCTTCAGTTTGTTGCCCATGACCGACCCAGCGGCTGAGCATGACCACTTGACATGCTCCCAACATATCTCGGAACGAGTGCAGACGACCTCAGGGATTCGGTTTCAAGCTGGTCTCGATGAGATTCAGCGAAATGCAATAATCATAAGAAAAAATATGGGCTGCAGCACTCGATAATCGTTTCAAATTTTTGTATTGTGCATCCCTCCTGGACTGAAAGACGAAGCACTGCACGTGTTGCGACGCGACCGTTACTTAAAGAGATCGTGGCATGGGTCCTGACAGCACTTGCGAAACGAACCGATTGAGTTACGCTCGCTCTTGTGTTAAACCGACCGACCGCCTGCCCGACCGACCGCTTCTGTCTCTGCTGCACATCATTTGCGGTGGGTTTTTTTTTAGCCCAAGGATTTTTTTTCCTCGTCGTCGGAAGGGGCAACGCTGATGCACTGATTCTTAAATAAACAGTTCACTTTTCTCCCGCAAGAACAAGTGTGCCGCATATGCTATCAATTGCAAGTACCCCGTGTATATGTTGATAATTTTAATGTATTTTTATAAATGGATATGCTAAAGGAATTCATAGAAAAAAAATCGGAAAACCAATGGAAATAAAATTAAAAAAAAAAAAATAAATTGTGTAAAAGTGTAGAACAAAATAATTTATACTTCTGCAACATCCAGCTAAAGTTAAAAAGACATTTTTTAGACTATATCCGTTTTAGTTTGTATGCAATCCTCATTAGATTTCGAAAATGTTTCAAATTAATAATTTTAAATTAAAATTTTTTTTTCAAAAAACTGTTCCTTTTGAGACCAGTTTGGAACTAGACCAAAACTAGACTATTTGTAATCAGATTTTTTAAAAATTTTAGCGCCAAAATTCTTAGAACCTTTCAGAATAAGTGAAAGATTCGAAGAATTTTAGCGAAATTTTGTTCAAAAAACTGGTCCTTTTTGGACCAGTTTGTAATAGACCAAAACTAGACTAATTGTAATCAGTTTTTGAAAAAATGTTGACTGCCAAAATTTTTGAGATTTTTCATTCTTATAGTATATAAATTTTCATCCAAATCGAGACGCCATGAATTTTTGCGGATTTTTTGGTTTTTGGTCAAAAACTCTTAAACTAAATCTTGACGCCCAAATTTTTTTCGGATAATGTCTTATAATTGCTCAATATACCACTGTGGCAAATATAAGCGCTACCAAAGCACCCTTTCTCTCGCTATGACCTTGCATTCCTGTACTGAGATGTCAAATTATCAAGCATCGAGAGCAGCTGATTGTGGCGTATACATATGTATCTAAAAACAAACAGGGAATTGTGAATATAAAATCGATCGCCTATTTCATATAAAATTATAAACCTGGTTTAAACTCTCCTGAATACCAAGGATGAGAGATTATAAGGTTACGACAATCAGAGTTCAAAATTTCATTCTTCTGCGCATGTGTACTTGTGACGTTGCGTTAAAATCATTCTGATTGGTTGAAACTATTGAAAATTTTTGACAGATAAAAATTTTCAAGGCAAAAAATGTAATTAAAGAATTTTTGTGTTTATAGCGTTGCCACTTAATTTCGAAAAATATACTACCAATTAGAAACTTTCACAAAACCTGGTTTTTACATACTTACATCGTCCTTAAAATAAGCGATTCTTGTAAAATAACCAATTTAAAAAAAAAGGAAGAAACATTTAATAACTTGAATTAATAGTGAAATTGAAAAATTTTCAACAAAAATTTTATTTTTTAATTACACAACTTTGTGGCAGCACCAACAAAAATCATCACATATGCTCGAATAAAAGTAAAATATGTCGTTATCTTATATTCTACGTTCTTGCTGAATACTATCATTTGAAAGCTTAAACCTTCAAATAGTTTAAATCAGCTTGAAGAGTATGAGCCTAAGAATAATATAAGTTTATAAGAAATCGAATAAATATTATGAAGAAAATTTAAAACAATGTTTTTTTTTTTCAAATTAACGGACCTTCAGCCAGATAAGAGGAGTACATCATCGAAAAAAGAAAAGACTTCGATCGTGACTGGATTTTTGTTCGAGAGATCCGAAATTTTTTGAGTTCTTTCGGTATTGGGATTATGTCGTGAGCGATATACAAAGATCGATTCTCATTGAGGAGGCGGATTTGCTCTACAAGAAACCAAAATTGTCCCAAGTTGATTTCCCGACTACTAAAAGCTGTCTTCCCTTTAACTTTTCTGCTCGTAATTATTCAAAAATTAATTCATTAAATATGCCGAACAAACTTTAACACACTTTCGGAGGGAGGAAATACAGACTTTTCTCAAAGCACCCTCCATTTTCACTGGGATTTTGGGCGCCACTTACCTTCTGAATATTTATGCAATTCTCAAAGTCTTCTAAAATCCCTTCCTAATCTGCTGTGTAAGCTTCAGTCCATGATACAAGAAAACATGATAGCGCCACTTCAGTACCGCTATTTTGAGGCTCTCTTTGAGAGCCGAAAATTGAGTTTGTGACGTCACTAAACGAGAAATTGTTTTTGTTTCCCATGCTATTCAAAAAAGTAAAAAGCCAGTTTACATGGGAAAACAACAACAACGAATCGCGATTTTGAGTTTGTGACGTTTAATCTCTCAAGTGGCGGTATCTTGTTTTCTTGTATCATGCTTCAGTCCATGTGTTCATACCGCAACGGTGTTCACACGATCCAGCCTCCACTGTATTTCTAAAAAAAAAATTCGAATTTTTCTATCCCTGGGGGACATTCAAAATTGTGGCCACGCGTCCTTAAACCCACTTAATTTCGCCTCTTATATAAGAAAAACTTGAATTAATCATTTCATCGATTCGTTTTATCAATATGCCCTCATTAAAGCTGATCTTCGCCTTCGGCGTGCATTGACTTTATCGTTAATCGTCAGCAAAGTCATCAAAACTGTAAGTCACTTTGGCACGTTATTGCCCACTTACAAGCAGCAGCAAGCAAACAGCAATAATGACAGTTTTTGTAATGCAATAATCGCAAGTAGCTAAGTAGCTACGCATTGACCGAATGACAACGCATCGACGATGCATAACGAACACGATCGTCCTCACGATCGTCTCGCTCCCGCTCCCTCTCTTCGGTAGGTGCGGTTTTAAACTGGGCGATGTCGGAGCGTCAGTTGGTGTGACGATCATAAAGAGCAGCAACAACACCTGAAGCTACGAGGATGGCCGACGAAACGACAAACGATCAGTGGGACCGACAGATCGACAGACCGACCTGAAGAGATCGACAACAACAGACTGTGCCATTGTACCGGATTTCTGGATTGCTCGTGAATCGTGAGAACCAATTTTGTCGTGTGTTTCCCACGCGAGGTGAACACCTGCCTTTTTCTGCTGCTGCTGCTGCTGCTGTTTCTCCCCGTCTTTGTGGGTTTCTCGAACCGTTGAGTGTTGATCGCATTCGTCTCCATTGTCGCTGGCAGAGTCATGCGATTGCGCATGCGCAGCATGTTCGGCTAATGGACTTCCAAAGGGGCGTAGAAGTCGGGCAAGAGCAGCTTATCGGGAGCACACATTTTTCGCTAACAAGTCATCATGGGGCTGTGCGAGTGTTGCCGGGTTTGGGCAGGCCGAGTATTTGGCGCATGCGCACAACGAGCAGCACGAGCTGTCGCCTTCGAGTAAGAAGTCTTGTGATTTTCGTTGCCAGCGATTTTAATTGATTTCAATGAAATTATTTCAATGAATCGATATAAATCCATCAAATTCCAAGTCCCACAAAAACTAAAAAAAAAAAAAAAATTTTTTTTTTAATTAAAAAAATTCGAAAGACACGATCCCGACCTACCTGCCTGTATTCCTATAGGAATTTCCGTTCATTCCTGTATCACACTCTCAACACGCACGTGAAGCACTCTCCAATCGCGCACACACACACAAACACACGCACACCGGCAGCTCATGGCGCACACAGCACAGGCAGCGATATCCTCCGACGACTTTAGGGGTTGATTCTCGTCATTCTTGTTCGGCTATAAAAGGCCGAGTCAGTTCGAACAAGTCATCATTCTCAAACGAGCAACCTGCAGAGTAGCGTCACTCTTCAGCATTAAGAAAATTTCGATAAAAAGAAGAAAATAAAAAAAAAAATGGCACCAACACAACAATGGCGACATCTTTCGTCTCGAAGACGCAACACTATCTGAAAGTGAAAAAGCCGCTGTTGGAGCGTCAACGTCGAGCACGGATCAACAAGTGCCTGGATGCATTGAAGACTTTGGTCGCCGAATTCCAGCACGATGACGCCATACTTCGCATGGATAAAGCGGAAATGCTCGAAACGGCAATCGACTTCATTCGTTCGATTTCGGAAAAGTCCACAACGACAACACAGGCATCGATGGAGGCACAACCGACAACGGCGGATGGCTTCCGCAATGGCTATATGAATGCAGTTAATGAAGTCTCTCGTGTTATGGCCGGCATGCCTGGCATGAGCGTCGAAATCGGCAAATCCGTAATGACCCATTTGGGTTTCGAATTCAATCGCATGCTAAGGTTCGAAGCCAGCGCCGCCGCCCACCGCCGCCGCCGCTATGCAGCCACTCCACGTGCAGACCACGACAATGGCTAGCAAAGCATCGCCGAAGGCAGCACCACTTAGTCCAGCCTCATCGGGATATCACAGCGATAGCGATGAAAACTCAATGGCGTCGCCCAGTCTTGATGTGAAGCAACAGAAATCGATGCTATGGCGCCCATGGTAAAATTGAGGGAATTTTTGAAATCAAAATTCTAGCTTTAAATCCGAACAACGAGCTGTGATATCCTTACGACTTGCTTTAAATATTAAATAAATTATTGTCTTCCATTTATGTTAACAGAAAAAAAAATAATAAATTTAGGAAATTGAAAAAAGCTTTAATAGATTTAAGTTAGCTTTTAAGAAAAACTTGAGAAAAAATTCTAAACAAAATTAAATATTAAAAAAAAATTATATATATATTAACTATCGTGTTTTTATTTATGGAAAAGAATTCAAACATTGAGAAACAGTCTTATGCTTGGCTTCCAATAGCGCAGGAGTTCCCAGTAGTCAGTAGGTCGCTCCCGATATTTGTGACATGCCAAAGTGCCAGTCCTTGATGACTAGCCATTTCACCTACCACATGAACCTGAAAGAGTAGATAGGCCTCAGCTCACATTTCCCTATTCGCTGCGTATGATTGTTTTTGCTGTTGTCTGCTTTTACCTCGCATTCTGATCATTTGCCCGTCAAGCGTTCGATAGCTCAGTGGTTCAAACTGTGACTCGACAGCCGGGAGTTTTTTTTTTTTTTTGTTCATAGTTCACTTATTTTGGAAGACAAACATTTTTCCCTAAATTTTTAAGGTTTTCTTATTATTTTTTTTTTAATGGTTTATTTTCAAGTAAACAATTTTTGGAGTGAAAAAATTCGTTAAATACGTTTCCCAAAATCTGAGCAACGCTAAACTCAAGTGAGCATTTTGACCAAGAAATTAAAATCGTTCGTTTAGTGTAATGGTTAAGGCGTTCGCCCAGCGATCTGGTGGTCAGCGGTTCAAGGCTCCGGCCGAGGCGAGAAAATTTTAAGAGAAGTAAGATAAAAAAGATTTAAAATAAAAAAATAGATAAACAAAAAAATATAATAATTAATAAAATAAATATTTAAATTTAAAAAAAGTCAAAACAAAAAATGATTTTTTTTTCTCAGTCGCTGGTGCTAGGCCATTTTACTGGCCCCTTTTCGCTAGCGAAATGACTGGTTAAAGGTGGCGCATAAAAGGACGACCTGTCCCCGGCAATGAGATCGTAATGTTAAATTCGCCAGCGTCTTGGATAGGAAAGGACCGATCGCCGACACCCAGTGACTAGTGAAATCGCTAGTGTTGTGGTGGCTCCGCTGACTACTGGGATGCGATTTCTTGAAAACCTAGTGCTAGGCTTGGAACATTACACTCCGTTTCGCCTGTGCCGGGAATCGAACCTCGGACCCTGTGACCATGAGCATAGCAGGCATCCTTTCCGCTATACCAGAGTCACATATAACACGTTAGGTTGACAAAAAAATAAGGAGTTTTCCCTTAACCCTCTAATGCCACAATTTTTTTTTTTTTTTTTTTTTGAATGAAAAGTTCAGATATGACTAATTTTGGGTAGAAAAACATGAATCTGAAATAATTATTTTTTTTTTTTTTTTTGGTAATTTGTTCGAAAAAAGTCCGTCTAGAGAGGAGCCAGGAATTAGAGGGTTAATCTTGTATTTGCCTCGAAAGCTCCAAAATCAAGAAGGCAAATACATAAATGAAAATTTGTTCACACCAAAGACGAGTTCACTCTATCCGGATTTTCACTCTATCGAGTATGGGATTATTTTCCCTTTCCCGGGGAATTCAATTCCCCAACTGATGTGATTTCCCTTTCTCTAGATTGAGGAGGATTTTTAATTGCCTCATGATCTAGCTGGCGATAGACATTCTCTATTAAAGTAATTCAATTTCCATCTCAATCTAGGAAAAACGGAAATTAATCACTTCAATTTCGATATTGAATTACCTTTCCCGCGAAAGAGAAACCAATCACATTCCGTATAAAGATTTTAGGAGAAAAAATGTCGAAAAAAAATTCCCTAGTAAATATTTTTTTGATTTGATAGCACGCGACAAGCCGCGGGCGCGAAAAATTCATCGATTATCGGCACGTGTAGCAAACAAGTGCACCCAAATGACGATCACACTCCGGGTCCACCCCACAAAAAAAGAAAAATTAAGGTGAATAGTCCCGTCGCACGTGCCACAGAACGTGTGACATAACTATCGAATGCACTTGACTCATTGTCAGCAGGATAAATTTTCTATGAAGCTCAATTGAATGGGCATTAAAAATAAACCCACCACTCCCCGCCCCGCAGGACAAAAGCACAATCGCTGCGCCGACCTTCCCAAAAATGATTTCCCACACTTTTGAATGAACAAGTGGAATGCTGCACATGCTGCTGTGTCGTCTCCCGTTCCTCCCCGTCTCCTCGGCAATTGTAAATGCACACACACACACACACACACGTACACTCTCCTCGGAGGATCGTCGTTGTTTTCAGGCTTTAATCGAAACGAGTTCCTCCCCATTATGCATCAATTGCGAACATCTGTCGAGCTTCGTTCGTCGCACCGTGGGATACTCTTTTCGTGGGAAAGGCAAGGATACGCGCAAAACCACCCCGCGCGCACGCTTTCGAAACCGCACGTGCAGTGCAAAAGCGCACAAGTGCGCACGACGGCGACGACGACGACTGCTCGCACATGGTCGACGCGAAGGGTCATCGGTTTTTGTGGGCTATAAAAGCGAGCGAAGGAAGCTTCAGTGCAAACAGTTTGCAGCGAAGGATCAACGAGGAAACATACAACATCGAAATGAGCTTCATTGCGTCTCGTAAAAATTCAATTTGTTGCCTAAAGATGCTAGATTTTTTAACGTTAAAATTTCTGCGACGCATCCGCAGAAACTCCAAAGGCCAGTGCATCCAGCAGAATCGGGAAATCGCAGAGAACGAGGCCAACGAGCGTTTGCTCCTTAAAGCTATACGCAGAGGCAGAGGGCAACTCGTTTGTTGCACCACTGACGCCGGTTGCTTTTACTGGGAGACCAAAGCGCAACTCCAAGATATCTGCCCCAACAAAAACAACAACAACAACATCTTCTGCAACATGTATGAGTTTGACTACTGCGACGACTGCGATGATTTCGGAACTAAGCTGGCCGATCGGCATTTTCATTCAGAAACACTGCTTGCAACGTAATCCCAATGGCCGGAGCAGCGACAGCGACCGACCGCAGCAGCGTATTTACAACTTCATTGAGGCATTGCAAGGAATTCCAATGAATAAGTTTTAAGCTCCAAAGGCGGCAGCAGACAACAGAATCCGAAGAGCTCGAGGCAACACAACGAGAAGACCGGTTATCACGTGCCTTTGCAGAAAAAAAAGCTCAATCGGATTGAGTCACGAAGCCGAGAGATTAGCATTGAAGCTTTGCGACCAAATCAAATAGACGGACAGACAAATCACTCGGGAAGATGCAACATGACAGCATCCATGAATTTTGCCTTCGCTTATTGATTCATCGAATTCGTAATCCAGACTTTTATGTCTAGACTTCGGTTAGAGATGGGACAAAATGTAAAAAATATCGAGAATGAAAAATAAATAAAAAATATTTAAAAAATAACTGCCATTTCGATTGTTTCGTTTTCTTAATTAAACTCTTTTCGATTTCAAAAGCCGAAAATAGATTCGAAACTAATGTCTGGATTCCAATAGTGCAAAGGAATTCCTAAAAATATTGAACATGTGCAAACAGGAGGAAGGAAGTCTAAACAACTGCAGATTCCATATATGTTTACATGTGTTGAACATTTACGAAACTTTTACGCACTATTGGAAACCACTCGGTAGCTTTTTCTGTGTTGAAATAGTTCCTTTTTAAATAGAAAAGGTGGAAAAAATTGTGGACTAATGAGTACACAATATTTTGAAAAATGGTTTCCCAAATTGATTCTATTACAAGCGCGACTTTCACAAATTTTTTTTTTTTCATATTTAATTTCTTTTTTTTATAGGTTTATTTTTTTGTGTAATTTTTAATATTTTTTGTTTATTTAATTTATTTTTAGAAAACATTCCTGTTTATAGTCTTGGTAGTGGACTGGGGTTTCCGGATCTTTGATTTTTGTGGAGTCTCAGTTAAAGCATGAAAAAGAGATTTATGAAAAAAATGAACAAAAAATTCAAAAAAATATCAAAAAATATTCAAAAAAAAATCAAAAAAATATTCAAAAATTTACAGTCAAAAATTCCAAAATTATAGCCCAAAATTCAAATTGCGAGGCCCGATGCGAGAGCGCGAGACGAAAGACGTCACACAAATTTCAATACTTCAATGAATATGGTTCAAGCTACAAATGTAATGCAAACTGCAGAGACCAATCTAACGAGAAAAATTTAAAAATTAACATTATCATCTTGCAATTTAATTTGAATTAAATTGATCGAATAGTTTCAAATATGAGTACTCGCTATCGCGGTACTTTAAAGCTTTATTACAAAAACTGTTCACAGTTCCTGTTGATTATTAATAAGTTTTAAAATATCCCAGTAGAGCTATCAAAAATAGGTATCATTAACCTTAGAAAATGCCTTGAAAATGTTGAATATTTCAATAAATATTATCAGTGATAGCTATTTTATGAGTCTCGTCGTTACGATTGGTCTCGTCAAATTGCGATTACTGCGAAATTATGCTTCATTGCGTGACGCAAAATATTGAGATTGAATGCTCACGCAAATTTGTCTTGACGTCCGTCTCGATCGCTCTCGCAATATTCGGGTTTTGCGCTTTATATTTGTATGCTATTAAAATTTGAATGCCAATTAACAAAAAAAAGCCTACTCATGAATAAAATATTCAAAAAGCAGTTAAATGCAAAAAAATTTTTAAAAATTCAAAAATATTCAAAATCCGAGCTCTATTTATAACCTTTCCTGCAGTGATATATCAAAAAATCGCAGACATTTTTTTCTTGCTGCAAGTGCTTTTATTAACCCTTTACTTCATGAAAGTGGCAAAAAAAATTTACTTTCGCTGTAAATGGTTTTGTTAACCCTTTTCTACAAGGAAACACTTTTTTTGAGGTAATTGGTTTTATTAACCCTTCGCTGCAGTTTTCTTCCCTGTAAATGGTTTTATTAAGGCTTCAAAAATAATTATATATCGTTTACCATCAACAAATAACCTATGTTTCGATTTATTTTTGTCAGAAACGGTATCTGGGTTCGTATGCGGTAAAGGGTTAACACACTTTTCCTTATATTTAAAGCACTTTAAGTTTCAAATACTTTGAGCTGTATCTAATGTAAATCAAATTATTCAAGAAAACTTTAAAAGATTATTTACCCTTTAACCCTCTAATGCCACAATTTTTTTTTTTTTTTTTTTTTCAATGAAAAGTTCAGATATGACTTATTTTGGGTAGAAAAACATGAATATGAAATAATTATTATTAGTTTTTTTTTTTTGGTAATTTGTTCCCAGGAATTATAGGGTTAACGCACAAGTGACAAATTTGACCCCACCGGTCGCACCCGTCACAGTTTTCTTAGCCCTTAAATTCATACCGTACCATATTAACTTATTGTTAATAAAACAAGGAATATAGAAAATTTATTTTTAAATTTTACACTGAGAAAAACTTTTGCACAAAAAAGAAAACAAAAATTTAATTTTTTTTCAGTGTATTTCAGTTTTTGTAAAACCTTTTGATTGTTTTAAAAAAATGTCTTCTTTTTTTAACAATAAGTCACCGTTTGTTTCATCTTTTTATCTTAATTATTTCTGGAGATATTAAATTTAAAAAAAAATGCCGTATGAGTAATGTTTTCTGAATCATTTTCGTACATTTGTACTATATATTAGTACTAGAGCATCTATGTGCAGTTGTAATTTTTTGAATATCTCACTGTTGCGCCATTTAATTTGAATGAAATTTTTTTTTTTAATAAAAGCAAATACTTAGAGGTATTTAAAAAAAAAATTTGTAGATCGGCGTCAAACTGGGAATACACCGAAAAAGATTGTTAAAATTGTCTTTTTAGTTTTGTGGAAAAATTTTTCTCAGTGTAAAAATTAAAAAATTTTTTTTTGATTTCCTGTTATATTAGCAATCGGCCAACGATTGTTTCATCTTCATTTCCCAATTAGTTTTTGAGATATAAAATTTTGAAAAAGGCTTATTAAAACTGGATTTTCAAGGATATTTCAAGGACCGTTCATAATAAAAATCTAAAAAGTAGTCTCCACAGTGTTTTTAGATGGCACCTTCATATCTAACAAAATTAAAAATTCCTTTCATTATGCCGCAATGCCCTTGCTAACCCAAGACCAGACTCTTGGTAAATGCGTTTATTCTAACTTCTTTCAAAATTGAGCTTAAATTATTGAATACGTAAATAATTTATACTGGAGACTTACCTCATGCATTTAAGGGTTATAGGGCATTTAAGCAGAAATTACGATTAAATTCAAGTCATATCTAGGAATCCACATCAACATTTCTTCATATTGAAACAAATTTATATTTCTGAAATAAAATCGAAAGCCTGATTGCAACCATCGCAATGGGTTAACCGATTAAGATACAACCCTGGTTTGCTTCGTTAGTGAATGCATTTTCTGAGACCTGCCTTCCTGCCAAGCAAGTTGAGGCCGTCTAAATTAACTTAAGCAAAAAACTCTAAATAAAATTTATACCTAAAGTAATTATCATTGAATCTAGGCACTACGAAATTATAGACATTACGAATAATTAAATTCCAAGTAGCCAAATTAAAAGCTCCCTTAAGTTCAAAATTGAACTTCAAAATTGAAACAAATTAGTCTTCTGACTGAATATCATTAAATACCCATTTAGAGAAAATTATTCAAAAAAGGTCATCCGATTAAATACAATCGGAACATTTCATTCTATTATTAATTACACACAAATTTATTTTTTTCCTCTCGCCCTTTCTTTTTCCATTTCATTCGCCGCGTTTTTTTTTAAGTGCCTCTCGGTGTCTGGATAGCTTTGTTTTTGTTGCTGTGCTCGCAACTGACACGACGTTGACTTAAATCTGAGAAATTCGTCAGCAGGTCGGGCAGCACGGCACGACACGACACGACACACAAGAGTCCTTCGTGCGCATGCGCAACACGCATTCCGGTCGCTAAATTGCAACAAAGATGCGGATGAGTTAAACGCACAAGCACAAGAAAGCAACAAAAACAAATACGAACTGAATTCGAAAAAAAAGCCAAAATCAAAAAAAAAATAAAGAAACACAGAACAAAGCAAAGCCTGGCAGAGCAATAAAGCAAGAGCAAATAACAACAACAGCTGCAAACGGAAAAATTTTCTCACACTCAAAAGTGCAGGAGGCCAAAAGGCACTCTCCTCGTTTCTCTTCACGCTTCTCCGCTTCTCGCTTCTCCGCTGCGAACGACAACGACCAAAAACGGACGTTCGACTGCCGCACTTCGACGTTTACGCACTCTGACGGTCGCGTCATTCACGGCTGGCCAGGTCGAACAGGCCAAGTGTGCATTCTCAGTGCCCAACAGAAGCTGCTGCATTTAGCATACAAATTTAATTTGGCGACGTTTGCGCTGACGGACGTCGACGTCTGCGCCGACGCATGGGCAGGTGGTAGTTTGAAAATTTTCGGGAATCCTGAATCCCTGTGCATGCTCTCCGGCCGGTTCATATTACGTGGCCCAAGTGTATCTTTATTTGCTCACTCGATGACTTTACCCTAAGCACATCGCACAGTGGGACGAATTGCATCAACGAGTGATTCAAATACTCATCATTTCTTTTCGAATAACCTTGAACCGAAGAATTTAAATGGATCCTTTTATGGATTTGGTAGTTGCCGCTTATAATGAAAAATTTGAAGTACGCCCAATAAATAAATAAAGATGTCATTTAACCCTTTACTGCATGGTAAGAATGGTCTTATAAAAGCTTCAAAAATAATTTTGGTTTTTCATCAAAAAGTATCGAAGTCTACGGTTTTTTTTTTTTTTTGTCAGAAAAAAATACGGGTTCTCATGCAATAAAGGGTTAAATAAGACTAAAATAAAATATATGAATTAATATGGGTATTCAGCCCTATTCTAAATGAATAACGAAGTATTCTAATCGTTAATAAAATAAAGAATGTGGTGACCTTTGCTTAGGTTAGGTTAGGTTAGGTTAGGTTAAGTTAGGTTAGTGTGGCTGCCACCAAGGGTGACACGCTTAGGCCTCACATAGGCCCCTTTTGATACCACGAATAATGGGAAAACAAAGAGAAACAGAAACCGAAAAAGCGACACAAACATCCACCGCCTAAGCTGGGAGTTGAACCCGAAGCCTCTCGCTTCGTTAGTTCGCATCTCAACCAACTATGGCCATTGGCGTGTCCAGAGAAAGAGTGCTGTGATAGTGCTTATATTTTCCACAGTGGTATATTGAAAAATTATAAGACATTAACCCCAAAAAAATTTTTTTTTTTTTTGCTAGATGAAGTTTAGAGAGTTATGGACCAAAAATCAAAAAAATCCGAAAATTTCATGGCGTCCGATTTGGATGAAAATTTATTATTATTTAGAATAAGTGAAAAATTCTAAAAATTTTGGCGTCAAAATTTTTTCAAGAAACCGATTACAACTAGTCTAGTTTTGGTCTAGTTCCAAGGTCTAGTTTTTTGAAAAAAATTTTGTGCTAAAATTCTTAGAAATTTTCACTTATTCTATATATAAATTTTCATCCAAATCGGACGCCATGAATTTTTTGGGTTTTTTGGTCCATAACTCTCTAAACTTCATCTAGCAAAAAAAAAAAATTTTTTGGGTTAATGTCTTATAATTGTTCAATATACCACTGTGGAAAATATAAGCACTATCACAGAACTTTTCTCTGGACACGCCACTGACTATGGCATAGAGGCCGATAGAGCTTTGCTTACAAATAATCGCAATTCTTGCTGCCATTGTATTCCCTTCCCAAAGTGGTAAGAATGGAAGAACTTTTTTCAAATCCAACGGGGAAAAATTCCGATCTGATTAAGTTCATATCAATTAGTTGGTGGAATTTCAAAACTAAATCTTTCATCTTGCCCACTGTGCGCTCAATTAACAATCCCCTAAGGGGATGTAGTGTTGACGATAATAACAAGTATGGAGAAGCATCAATTCAAAGGAGGGAAAAAAAACTAAAGAGAAAAAAAAACAGAAATCTTGTGGGAAACTCAGTGGCAAAGTGTTTCCCACGATTCCGAATATCAGCAACAACAGCTTGTGGCAAACACAGGCTGACTACAACCACTCCGACGCACCTTCCGCCCGTCAGTCAGTCAGCCAGGCAGTCAGTCAGTCACTCATGGCAGCAATCATCCCCTAATTCGAGCAACTTGTTTCCCTTTCCAGCCGCCGCCGCCACCACCACCATCGATCGATCGTAAGTATGTGTTGCATGTGCGGAGAGCGTGGTGAGTCAGCGTGAGCCGTACGTTCTTGTTGCTCTCTTGACTCGCTGCTCTTTTGCGCGTGTGTTGAGCACGAGCAGGACACGAAACGAAACGAAACGAAACGACACGTGTGGGTATAAAAGGCATCGTTCGTCCTGCAGGAGATATCATTCTTCCAAAGTGACTCACCGAATTCAGTTGAATCGGATCAAATCTTGTGTTGTCCAGTTAATCATAACGATCTCATAGCAGCGCGCGCATTATGGCAGCAACCAAATACGAATTGTCGAAGACTTATCAGTACCGTAAAGTGATGAAGCCGCTATTGGAGCGCAAGCGGCGCGCACGTATCAACAAGTGTCTCGATGACCTCAAAGATTTATTGGCCGAGGTCGTACAGCAAAATAGAAGCAGCGATTGCAGCAGCGACGATGGCAGTGCCAAATTCGAAAAGGCCGATATACTCGAATTGACCGTACAGCATTTACGGAATCTTAAGGCGCAAAAGCAACAGCGCTATTCCAACAAAGCTCAGCATAGCTTCCGTTATGGATACATTCAAGCAGCCAATGAGGTTTCACGCTGCCTGGCAACGCTTCCGAAAGTCAATATCGAATTTGGAACGCAATTGATGACCCATCTGGGACTGCGTTTAAATCAATTGGAATCCAGTCAACAGGACGAACTACTACGCACGACTGTTACAACACCACTGAGCATCAATTGCAGTGCCGCTCCCATAAACGTATTCGCTTTGTCAAATACCCATGCAACTTTATGTAGTCCAGTGTCCAGCGGTTATGCAAGTGACTATGAAACCTCCCGACAATCACCGGCGGCGGCTGCACTTTCACTGACAACAAAGCACAGCAAGGGATTGCTTCAAGTGGCCGCTCCTGTCTGGCGACCTTGGTAGATAGCTCAACTGGACGCTGGAGAAACTTAATTCTAGGATCGTACCGTCTGTGATAGGGAAAGCTTTAGTGGCATTATAATTTTAGGAGAACAACTATTATTTAAGAGTTTAAGAAATGCAACAAAAAGAAAAAAGAGACTAATAGAAAATATAGAAACAAAGAAAGAAACTTATGAAAACGGTTTGATTATTACTCATGTATAGGGCAACAGAAAATATTTACGAAAAACATAAAAAAATTTACTTTGAAATATTTTTTTTGAGTCCAAAAAAAAATTTTTTTTTTTTGGTAGAGTTTTGTTGTTGTTGACCTTTGGAATAAATTCATACGTGTTCACATCTCGTTCTGGCTTAAGGTCACGTTCAGAAAAACATTTTCTTTTTGTTTTTTTTAAAGAAAATTTTTTGAATATTTCAAACATTTTTCTTTTTATTCAATATTTCGCCCTTCTTTGAAGAGCATCTTCAGGAAATGATTTAATTTTTGTTGAAAAATTCTTCAAAAACGTCCGTGGAGGGACGAATAATCGACGTTATCACACAATTTTTAACAATCGCAAAATTAATTTTTTTTCCAAATTTTACATATCGAACATTGTCAACCCTAATAAGTCTTAAGAATCATTCTGAACTTAGTTTTTTTTTTATTTCATTGATTTAAACCATTTCAAGCTACATACTGAAATGATGACAAGCATGCTAAAACTTCATACGAAATTCAAACCCAACGGAAAACTGCTCTTGTTGCGTCACTAAAATGTATATACACAAATCAAAGGATTTTCCAACATGGCCATACCACGATTGGCTTAATTCTTGTATATATGACTTTTGTTATTTTAAAAATAATAATTGTGAGCAATAAAACGCTTTTTTGAACTTGAAAAATTTATGATAGGTTGCAATCGATTTTGGTAGGATTTCGAAAAAATATTTGGTAGGAAAAAAATTTGTCAGTGGCATTGCTGATCAGCACCCATTGCAATTTATTGGCTTAAGAGTATGGCAGCATTGACATACATTTTGGCTCCTCATGGCTGGCACAACGAACAGTGGTGTCAATAAGGTTGCTAAAATATTATACATCCCTGTTACATACAAAATTAATTCTGGTGCATCTCTGTCCATATAAAAAGCTACAGTAATGCATCCCTTTTTTTTATATAAAGCTGAGAAAGTCCCCGTTGAAAAAATAGATGAGCAGCACTTAAATTGATGATTGTAAAATTTCAGTTTTTAGTTTTGAAAATGCCGCTCACTAAATGACGTAAGAAAAACAAAGAAAATTTTATGTTTGCAACGCAAGAGAATGTCCGTAAACATAACAGTAAGCGGAAAATTTTCAAAGCAATCAAAATTTGATCCGGAAGGTTACAAAAAGCAATTAGAAAATGAACGACGAAGGCAACGCTTACAGCAGGTATGTAATTTCAAATATTTCCAATTAAGTTGCCAACTGATGTTCCATCTTCTGTAGGTGCGTGAGCAATCCAAAGAGTTTGCACGTAAAATACGGACAGAAGTTGCACAAGAGAAAGCACGACAACTGCGTAATATCGAAGCGGTTAAGGCGCAAGAGATGAGTTTATGGAGGAAGTCGCTTGTATCGAAGAAAAGAGCAGAATTTCAAAAGGCCCTAAGCCAAGTTGGCACTGCACAATTGGCTGCGCAAAAGGAGAATGACCGTATAAAGGAGAAGGAAAGACTCGAAAAGTGTAAAAAACCAATAACTTCGATAACAAGGAGGCCAATTAGCCATCGAAATAATGTCGAAGAGCAAAAGAAATGTGATGAACCCAAAAAGACGCGACCGGCGTCAGTCGGTCAAAAGCAGAGCAAGTCCTCCAAACAAATGACAGTTTGTTTCGATGATAATCGGGAACCATGCATGTATGTTTCATCAATTGATTCATACAGTACGGATGAGTTACTTGAAACGTGTGATCTTTGCGACATTACATCCTCGTCACTCACTAGTTTGGATGATCTTGACAGTCAGACAAACTCTAAAACTACTCAAACTGAATCTGGAAATGGAATACCTTTAAAACGTTGCCCGACAGTTTTGCTCGACGTTGATGCATTGCAATCGGAAAGCGAAAAAATAACAACTCCTTCTCACGTCTCTGACAAACACGTTGAAAGTAATCGTCAATTTGATAGTGTTGTTTGTCCACCGCCAAAACAAGGAACGGTCGCTACACAAACGGTTGAAACAATGGCCCAAATCGTTGAAAAAACTACGATTCCAGTTGAACGACCACGCTACACACAAATCAGTGATTTAATCGCTAAACAAAAAAGCGCTGAACAAGAGAAAGGATCAGGAGACATGGCAGACACCATTATAGAACATGTTCTTGAGAAGCTACCTGCTACCAACGTTGAAGTTGCGAAACAATCTTCTGTTTCATTAGCCTCAGCTGCAGCAAGTCAAAACATACAAGCAAAGGTAACCAGCTCACTGCCTGTTACGAAAGTAACGCCAAAGAAAAGACCATATCCAGTGCATAGAATGCCGTCTCTAGTTTCGCGTGTTTCGACTACAACCGCGACAACGACCACGACGACAACATCGAAAGAGTCTGGAAACAATGATGATTCAACAAGCAACCTTGTTAAATTTTATGACTACAATAATAAATATGCCAAGGAGTACACCCAGCCCCCGAATGCTGTTTCAGCTCTCGAATGTAATCCGCAAGAACTAAATGCTATGGAACGTGCAGAACTTGAAAGGCAACGAAAAGTGGAACGCGATAAGGAACTTGAAAATATGATGTAAGTTCTTCGAAGATTGTACTTTTTCGATATAAAATCGTTGACATAAATTTTTACTATAGTAAAAAGACTGATGAACGTGGGAAGATTGCTTTGGAACGCGAAAAGGTGCGTAGGGATTGCGTAGAGCTAACTGCAAAATTAGATGCACTGACAGAGAAAGGAATGCCGCTATTACCAACCGATGTAAGTCGTCCGAACTATGTCATTCAAAATCTCATAATGTTTTACGAAATCCATTTTCAGGCCAATCTTCATAGCAGAGCTTACTATTCAGGGCAGACGGCACGAAAGGAAGCTAAAATGAACTCTGCCATCGAGGAGCTCTTATCTCGTCCAGCAATAATAACCTTACCGGAGACACGCAATGCAATCTCACCAATACCTCACAAGGAGCGCGAGCAATCATCACCAAAAAAACGTTACCCGAAAACTTTAAATTTAGATACTCGACTGTCTAGCGGCGATTCTGATAATACAGCTTCAAAGAGTACGGACACGGATGGCTCCGGTTCAATATTGCTTGGATATATCGACGATCAGCGGGATCAAATACGAAGCCAGTTATCGCAATGTGAGGGCACAGAAGTGAAAAATTTGGAGAAAAGAAACAAGCTGGCCCAGTTACTTCAACGCATCGAAGCTTTGCGCGCATCGCTATTAGCTGAACTGAACAAAAATGCCGAGAGTGAGATGCCGACAAAAGGTGAAAAACAAACACACAAAAACGCTGAAAAGGATTCAACTCATTCCCAACAAACAACATTAAAGGAACGCGAGCGAGAATTGAAGGAGAGGGAAGTGCGACTGCAGAATGAGCTCGCTGAGGTTATTCGAATACAAAAAAATTTACGGCCCGAAAAGGAAAAGCCACAAGTGAAAACAATCGAATCTAATGCGATAAAAATTACTGCTGGGAAAGAGCAAATCATACAGAAAAGCTCTTCAGATGCACCATTAGAAATCGTCATTAAAGTCAAGGGTGATATAAAACGTTCCAAAAGGAAAGAAAAACGCTCCAAAATTACAGAAGAAACAAATAAAAAGCAACCAAAAACGCCTTCAGCTGCATTGGGAAGCAAAGAGACTACAACTGCCCCTAATGTACATCGTAGATCCTCCTACGATTCGAATTCCACGCACTATCAATCGTTACCTTTCGCATTGCCAATAACGACCGATCAATTCGTTGATCGCATGAAGCAATTAAGAAGCAATGAAAGAAAGCAATCCTCTAGCTCAAGCGTTACCAGCAGTGATTCATCTGATGGAAAGAGCATTGAAAATCAAAACCCCACGCATGCTCAACTTAATCCTCTGATAGCTCAATATATTCAACGTCTATTAGGCATGTCTAGACAGTCAGTTAGAGCTTTGGAAGTGAGCTCCTCCGATATCGAGACACCAAGTTCATCGATCATGAATATAACAACGAATAAACTTAGCTCCAATAAGCAGAGTGCCATGCTTAGAGACGATCAATTAAAGCGAGTTGAGCAATTCGTCAATGAGAATCGCAGTTTCATCAATGAATTGGAGGAATCAATTCGCACGCATAGCAATACTTCACTGGAGACTAGTTTACGTCGTTTTGAAGAGATTTGGAGACAAAAATTAAAAGATGAAAGGACAAAAGACGCAAGCTTAAAACCGAGTCGTGGTTCTATTCTGAAACCATTGAAATCCGAAAAGGCAAAAGAAGTAACAAAGAAACCTTCAAGACTAGAGGCGGCGGAGTCGGCAATTGTACAACCTCCAACAAAAAAGACAGAAATATCCCAGCATAAGAAGTCGCAACAAAAAAAGGAATCGAAAATATCGACGACTAAAACGAAAGAAAAATCACCAGAACGATCCGCTCCGGATGAGAACTATGCTACGCAAGCTCAATTGAATCACTATGCCGAATTGACGAAGAACTGCTCGAATCGTATCGCTGAATTGACAACTCTTATTAACAAAGTACGTGAAGAGAAGCAACGTATCATGGAGAATACTTTGACTTCTGTGAGTGATAATGGACGCAACTCGACTGAATACGTCGATTTACCTTTAAAAGGTGAAAGGCCTGCTCCAGAGATCGTTAAAAAAAATATTCAAGAACCTAATTCATCAGAACATGCACCACCACCGATACAGGAAGCAGTGCCATTAGAGAAACACAAACAGACTGGCAGGAGTCGCGATAGTGGCATCTCAATGCCATCGCGTCCAGTCACGGCGTTGGGCTATGAAACATCACAAGAACCGCCATCGTATGCATCGACGACCACTGCGACGAACACGCAAAGTACCTCGACACATCGCAAGCAACGTGCTCCACCTCCAACGATGCATCGTTATAGTCCTCAACTGCCAGAGGAGGAGGCGGTCCATGAGCTATCAACAATTGTTGAAGTAGATACTCCTGTTACTTCACGCATAAATGCTTCAATGCAAGCTACACAGACAGAGAATACATTGCAAGGCGTACGAAAACCGGTTGCCTTTCCAACATTCGATCAGTACTGCAAGGATCATAACTTAGATCTCACAATGCTTGATCCAGAGCAAAGCATACGAATGGAGCATGAATACAATGAGCTCATCGAAGCTGTGAAAGACGGACATGGAGATAAAGGTGAGCTTTTTTATTTTATTGTTTTTCAATTTTGGCACTTCAGAATTTCTTCTTCTATCCAAAGCGTACAATTACGATGAATTCCCAACATTGACCACATATCTGGCCAACTTGACTGGCACCGATCAGGTCTGTCAAACAGCAGAGACGTTAGAAGACCTTTTTGGTTGTCTACGTCTAGCTCCACTCATTGTGAAACCATTTCCCTCTCATAAAGAGTATTTGAACCGGCAAACTGGCTCTCCCGAAGGCAAGTTTATCGATTCAGCAAGTTTAGAGAATCTTACAGAAACACATTCAGCACGCTCGGAAGTTGAATCAGAAACTCTGGATATAGAGAGCGAACTCAGAAGGCGGAATATACTTAAGCAATCTTTTCGCAGTAAATCAACCAGGTATGATGCGGTATCCAGTTCAATGGCTGACAAAAATCCGAAGGCAACTTCGAAAGCTTCTACAAAAACAGCAACTATCGAAACAGGCATTCAAAAGCTAACAATAACTACGACATCCAGCGATAGTGCATCCGAAAAATTTCAGCGTGAACTATTAGCCTTAGGCTTGAAGTGGCACACACCAATGCGCAACAAGGAAAAGGAAGCTGCGGCGCTTAGTAGCAGTACAACAAGCTCGCCACCCCCACTGAAGCCAACTGAAGCAAACGAAACTAACACAAAATCACCAAGAAAGCATAAACCCAACAAGGTTGAAATTAACCAATCGCTTCAATATCTCAAATTAATAAATTATTTTTTTTTTTTTAGAAAACCGATTCCGATTGCTGCCTAAGCGACAGCGAGTCCAGCGATCGACCATTGAATTTACGTGATTTTCTAACTCGGCAACTAATGAAGCATGTAGCTGCAACGTCAACATGTGGATCTTCTACACTTAGTGGTGACTCCTTACGAAGTCAATTTTTCATGGCTGTGCTGGATTCGATGTCGCCAAGTGGATCGCCACGGACAAATACGAACACAAATACTGCCTGTCATAGCGTTCCACAGCACAATTTGGAACGTCAAAAGACTTCAACGCCAGTTCAAACATCAAATCTTCGATCGAACGCTAACATGAATCCATCTAGGAGTGCTGAACCAACATCATCCCAATTGTTCTCCAACGAGAGCAATATCTCATTAGTAGAAAGCTTATCAATGAAGAAGGCGACTAGCCCAAAGAAAAAACCGAAGCGCAGGCATGAAAAGGAAGGTGAGGGGCAATAACACATTCACACACACACACACACACATTCCACACATACGTATGTCCATAAATTTATATGATTATCGCGATTATATTATATTTTTTAATTGTAAGAAAGATTTTTAGCTAAAATTTGCTTGTTTGTTTTTTAAATTTGCGATATAAAATATTATTGTTAATAAATATCTTAAATATTTTGAATTTAAAACGCGATTCATTGATTAAATTAATTTTATAGGCCGTTTACATATGCCGTTTTATTTGCGTTTTAGCAACTTTGCCCGTTTTAGCACTAAAACAAGTTAGATTTTTCCCGTTTTATCATACAAAAATAAAACGAGAATCTTTCCTGTTTTAATTTAAAACAAGTAGCTAAACAAGATAAATCCTGCTTATAACTGATAAAAATATCGAAATCTGAGTGTCATCACTATAAAAATGCAAAACATATGGTCATTGAAATTTCTAATTTAAAAATTGTGAGGTTGTTTCCACAACCAATGTAGAAAACGAACGCAATTTCAATAATTGCTTCTTTTCTAAATTACAATATTCACTCTTGTTTCACGTGTTGAGCAAACAAAAGATAACCACAAAATGACAAAACGACATGCGCATGTGTAAACACCCCGTTTTAACTTAGTCGTTTTAGCTTAAACGAGTAGCGCTAAAACGTATATGTAAATGCCCTATTAGTTGATTTATAGTTCCATTTTGTTTTATATATTCAAGCAATATAAAAATGAAAAGGTTCAAAACTTATCTCGACGACAGTTTTCTTAAATTTTTTTCACATTTGTCTGGTTAAAAAACATAAAATTCGCGTATTCACATTATTGATGAAATGATTTTCGTGACAAAATCGTCGAAAGCTGTTGTGGCCAAAGAATCTGAGGAAATATTTGATAAGCTCGCGAAAAAATTGCCCAAAATAATTCGCTTTCACAATTTGCATTTTATGGAAAAGAAAAATTCAAAGCCAAATTAGTCAAGTGGAGACAATAATTTTTATTAGACTTTCTTATAAAGTATATGTGAAAAATATATTCTATAAACTTTGAAGTAGACTTTTTAAGTAACTCTTGCATATATATATATATGTATATAAGTATATATTCCAAATGAAGTACAATTTTTCACAGCTTAATGTTAAAATAGAAAGGCTCTTTTACTTTGAAATACCTGTTTGTGAATGAACTATCCCAGCTGGAAATGTGTTCACTGATGACTTTAAACTGAACTTGGCCCTAAGAATGTTTTTTTTTTTTTTTATAAATCTATTTGAGAAAAATGTCAAAATTTTTGTAGTTTTTGACATTTCGAAGGCAGCCTTTCAATCTTTGGTTCTAGTTCTTTTTCGATGAAAAAAATATGTATACATATAAATCAAAGTTTATGTGAAAATTTCCGCTGGGAGGAAAAAAGTTTTTTTTTTTATGTTTTTTGGCAGATGCAAATGTAAGAAGGAAGTAGTGTAACGAAAATATGAAAGTCGTAGAACACACTCATGGGGGGGAATTGACCACAGAAAGGATCTGTTGTTCAACTTCTGTTGGAAAAGGAGACGTAATCATTGGTTTTTAATGATTAGAGCGTGTATTTTTAAGCATTTAAAAATTTGAAGCATACTTTGTGGGGGGGATATTTTTTTTCTTATCACCATTTTGGAAATAAGTAGCGAATTTAAACTTCAAGGGATTTCTAGCTTTGAAAAAGTCTTAAATAGGCTAAAAATCGATTTGAATCTTAACTTTATGTAAATTGAACAAATTTTTTGCCCCATAAAGTACGCTTCAATTTTATAAATGCTTAAAAATACACGCTCTATTAATGATTTTAATAGAGTCGAAACTCTAAAACAAACTCCTATATAGCGAATCCATAAATATGTTTTGATTTCGCTAAAGAGTTTTGAATGTACGTTATTTAATATTGATTAACACGATAGGGAAATCTCTTTGACACACAAAAATGAGCAACATATATAGCAGAATTGAAGAGGACTACAATTTTGCTGGTGACATATGAATGCCGAAATCTTTTTCAAGATCAATTGGTG
Source organism: Chlorops oryzae (assembly GCA_020466095.1). NCBI lineage: Eukaryota > Metazoa > Arthropoda > Insecta > Diptera > Chloropidae > Chlorops > Chlorops oryzae. Next base: position 28,841,129 of record CM035809.1, on the reverse strand, counting down.
GATGTTGATGATTTTTAATTATGTACGTAATTACTAAGTTTTATTTAAGACACCTAATCTTGCTTCCGGTGGAATCGATTGTACGTATCATGAGCAGTTTTCTTTAAAGCTTCGGCTTCACTGCCTGTAGCTTCAACCATCTGACGAAGCGTGCCTTTTGGTTTCTTTAGAAGCAAGTATGGAATATCGAATTCGCTAACTTTGCCGGCATCCATGACCAATATTCGATCGGAATCCATAACTGTGTGCAGCCGATGGGCAACAGTGAGTACCGTACATTGCTTGAATTTAGTGCGAATCGTCTGTTGAATTAGCGCATCCGTTCTATGGAAAAGAGATTGCATTTTAGATTTGAATTGTTTTTATAATTTTTACACAGAATTTTTTACTCACTTAGGATCAACATTTGCTGTGGCTTCATCAAGCACCAAAACCTTATTGTTTCGCAGGACAGCACGTGCCAAGCAAATCAATTGACGCTGACCAACACTGAAATTTGATCCTCTTTCTGTAACTGAGAAATCGAGTCCAGGTATCGCGGATTTTAATTCAACCTAAAAAGGAAATTTCATTCGTTTTTTTTTTTATTCAATTTTTTTTTATTTATCACTTATCAAACCTCTTCTAGAGCACGCCAAATCTCTGCGTCGCTATACTTATCGAACGGGTCTAGATTATAACGTATCGTCGCTGAGAAGAGAACCGGATCCTGTGGTATAATGGAGATTTTTGAACGCAACGACTCCAGCGATATTTCACCTGTTTCAATGCCATCGATCAAAATATCGCCTTCAATATTTGAAAGACGAAATAGTGCACCAATCAATGATGATTTCCCTGCACCGGTTCGTCCAACAATACCAACCTTCGAATTGGAAGAAACCGAAACAAAATTTCAAGATTATTGATGATAAAGAAACCACCACCAACCTTCCAACCAGGCTCAATTACTACATTCAATTGTTTTAATACAGCCGGACCATTTTGATCATAACGGAAAGTCATTTGACGAAATTCGACTTGACCATGCGTAGGCCAATTGGATGGTGGTTGCTTCTTTATAACTGGTTCCTGTTCTAATTCCGTGTATTGTAGGACTCGTTCAACACTTGTCATTTGTTGCAATGACTCGGCAACTTGCCGAACACCGTACTGCACCATGCCAGTTAGAATCATTGCTTGTGAAATCGCCAATCCGACATTCCCGCTATAGGTCTCTGTTTTTGTGTTCGAATCAGTTCCAATCGGTAAAGATGTGGTAAGTTAAAAAAAAAATTTCTGGATGGCAAGACTTACTTGAACTCATGACTATAAAGCTAAAAGTAACACAGGTGAGGAAACAGCAACTGACGCAATCTAGCCAAAGTCCGAGAGCAGTTTTCGTCGACATTGTCAGTTGCCAGACCGCACTATGCACATTCTGTAGTTCATCGAATTCCTGAACAACAGTTCTTTGCATTCCTCTCGCTCGAATTATCGCAAGACCCGCTAAACTAGACGAAAGATGCGAAAAGACTGGACTTCGACCTAAAAGGGGATGATATTGGTTAAAAGTTCATCCATTGATCCATTTCAACTCACAAATTCCTTCGAGACGCTTGAGATCTTGTGACGGTCTCAGGTACAACTTCAATATACCGAAATCCAGCAATGCAACCGTGCATATCGCAGCTATGAGTATGGGGTTGAACAATGACGATGACAATCAAAATACCGAACATGACTAATGCAATTTGTATGAAATCGATAATCGCTCTGGGCAGGTACTCATCTATAGCGCCCATATCCTTGGAGAAGCGATTTAAAATTCTCCCCGATGGATTCGTATCGAAAAATCGCATCGTCGCGTGCAATATACTTTCGAACATTCGATCGTGCAGCACCTTTGAGGCATGCATGCATACTTTGAAGAATAGATAGCCACGGAAGATGGTCATCTGAAAGTTAACATAAGTAGAACGTAGAACATCTGTTCGAAGTTAATTCCATTTAACAGGTTGGCTGATAAGTCCCCGGTCTGACACATAGATGGCGTCGCTAGTATTAAATGCATATTATTTTTATATAGTGGCAACCTTCAAATGATTCGTGTCAAAATTTGACGTCTGTAAGTCAATTAGTTTGTGAGATAGAGCGTCTTTTGTGAAGCAACTTTTGTTATTGTGAAAAAAATGGAAAAAAAAGGAATTTCGTGTTTTGATAAAATACTGTTTTCTGAAGGGAAAAAATACAGTGGAAGCAAAAACTTGGCTTGATAATGAGTTTCCGGACTCTGCCCCAGGAAAATCAACAATAATTGATTGGTATGCAAAATTCAAGCGTGGTGAAATGAGCACGGAGGACGGTGAACGCAGTGGACGCCCGAAAGAGGTGGTTACCGACGAAAACATCAAAAAAATTCACAAAATGATTTTGAATGACCGTAAAATGAAGTTGATCGAGATAGCAGAGGCCTTAAAGATATCAAAGGAACGTGTTGGTCATATCATTCATCAATATTTGGATATGAAAAAGCTCTGTGCAAAATGGGTGCCGCGCGAGCTCACATTTGACCAAAAACAACAACGTGTTGATGATTCTGAGCGGTGTTTTGCAGCTGTTAACTCGCAATACACCCGAGTTTTTGCGTCGATATGTGACAATGGATGAAACATGGCTCTATCACTACACTCCTGAGTCCAATCGACAGTCGGCTGAGTGGACAGCGATCGGTGAACCGTCTCCGAAGCGTGGAAAGACTCAAAAGTCCGCTGGCAAAGTAATGGCCTCTGTTTTTTGGGATGGGCATGGAATAATTTTTATCGATTATCTTGAGAAGGGAAAAACCATCAACAGTGACTATTATATGTCGTTATTGGAGCGTTTGAAGGTCGAAATCGCGGCAAAACGGCCCCATATGAAGAAGAAAAAAGTGTTGTTCCACCAAGACAACGCACCGTGCCACAAGTCATTGAGAACGATGGCAAAAATTCATGAATTAGGCTTCGAATTGCTTCCCCACCCACCGTATTCTCCAGATCTGGCCCCCAGCGACTTTTTCTTGTTCTCAGACCTCAAAAGGATGCTCGCAGGGAAAAAATTTGGCTGCAATGAAGAGGTGATCGCCGAAACTGAGGCCTATTTTGAGGCAAAACCGAAGGAGTACTACCAAAATGGTATCAAAAAATTGGAAGGTCGTTATAATCGTTGTATCGCTCTTGAAGGGAACTATGTTGAATAATAAAAACGAATTTTGACAAAAAAATTTGTTTTTCTTTGTTAGACCGGGGACTTATCAGCCAACCTGTTACTTACGATAATAACACCAATTATCAATGCACCGTAAATGTACAAACACTCATAGGTCGTAAAGATTGTCGCCTCGTTAACCGAACGCAAATATTCCTGCTGCGTCCAAATGTTAACAAAATAGTCCGTACCGCTGCATACGATTTGAGAGAGCAGCATAATTAGTACCATGAAACTAAGTCCTATCCAGCCACTGCCGGCGCAGAAATACTCCTTCCAAACTTTGCCGGACACACCACCCTCGGCTTGATTTTCAACATTTTCCTGATCATCATCATTCGACATATCCTGCGTTGAGCTGGATTTCCACATTATCGAACCATCGCTAGAGTTCCGTTTACGCATCGATTGATTGTTATCTTTCGCGCCATCAATGAATGGAATTTCTTCCTCTTCCACCGAACTCAATTCAGTGCTTATTGCAGAGAACGAATCCGATCGGCTATCACGACGATTCTCGTCGTCATCATCATTCGGACGCTCTATTAATTTCGCAAAATCGAATTCACTGTTTTTCAGATCACTGTATGTGCCCTGGATCAATATGCGTCCGTTTTCAACAATTACAATCCAATCGGCTTCGGTCAGGAAGTGAACTTGATGTGTTATCAAAATGCGTGTTGCTTTTTGAGATGCTAAACGACCTCGTGGACCTATGACTTCATCGAATAAATGCTTTCCAACGTGCGCATCGACCGCACTCAAGGGATCATCGAGCAAGTAGATAGCAGCCGGTTTATATACCGCACGCGCCAAACTAATACGAGCACGCTGACCGCCAGATAATGATGCACCACGCTCTCCCACAAGCGTTTTATCGCCATAATGCAATTGTTGAAAGTCTGTGGTGAGCGCACAGCATTTGGTAACTTCGTGATAACGCTTTCGATCAAACGTCTCGCCGAACAGTATATTGTTGCGCACTGTTCCGGTAAAAAGCCACGGCTCTTGAGACGCATACGATAATGTTCCATTGATGCGAACCTTTCCGCTGCTCAGAGGCAACTCTCCCAGCAACAATTGCAGCAACGAACTCTGGAAGAAAGTCAGTCTTTTTAGCCATTCAATGAAATTCGAGACATTTCGTACCTTTCCTGCGCCAACGGGACCAATTACTGCGCAGAGTTGTCCCTGTTTTATCTCCAGATTGAAGCTCCTCAATGTTGGCTGTGATTTTGTTACATCCCAAATCGCGTTAACATCCTGAAATTCAATCGCTTTGGAATTTTCACCATCGGGAATGTTGTTCTGAATTAGAGACGACGACTTTCCCTCGTAGGATTCTTGCAACAAATATTGTTGTATGCGTCGCAGCGAGACCCTGTAAAATTTTTCTACTGAACATGAGAAGATACATTTTAACAGTGGAAGAAAATCTTACAGTGCCTCTGCGCCGTATGAAACTGCCAGGGGATACCATATTGCAGCAACCAGCTGAAGCATATTATAGTAGCCTGCACAGGAGAAAACGAAATCAGCAGAAATCTTATTACCCATGAGGACAGCTGCAGCCACTGTTATATAGAGCGTCGAACGTTCCGTTATGACCATCGTACTCAAGAAGAAACCACGCAAATAGGATGCATATCGGATTTGCTTAATCTCTTGTCGACGGGCCTCGGCGACAACGCTTTGGAATGGTTTCTCCCACGAGTACATTTTTATAACCTGAATTCCTTGTACCAATTCGTTCATAATCCCAACACGTGCATCTGTGCGTTGCGCCGTCTTTAAGCGTAACTTCGATGCCAATTTACTGAGGAGAGTCTGCACTGGTATTGTCTTCAATAGCATTCCTACTACACCAACAAAAGCGGCCCAACCGATCCGTTGATAAATCAGATAGCAAATTAGTATGGATTGCAAGGGCATTATCCAGATCCAATGAATGAAGAGAGCAGCGAAATCCAAACGATTTACATCATTCGATAAGAGATTGATCAAATAGCCAGCCGGCGTTTGACCCGCTGTTTTCATCGATAGGCGAAGAGTCTAAGCATTTAAAAATAATTTAAACTAAAATTTGGTATAAAACTGAAAATTGAATCGAAAAATAAAACCTTTCTGTAAATAAGGGAACAACATGCAATTCGCATTCGCGCCCCCATCATTGTCTGACGCAGATCAACATGATGAAAGAGAAAGCAACCGAACAGCGTGGATACTACTAATATTCCGCCCAACCAGTTCTCATCTGTCCATATATGCTCAATAAATTCATTAAATCCGCTTGCGGATGTCTGATTGCTTGCACCAAGATCATCTGACGATTGGAAGGCAATTTTTCTCACATCCTCCAGTTCATTTGTGCCGGCATTCCAATCAGCTGTTGGTGTCCAAACAAAATTATTATTGACAATAAAGCTTTATATTGTTGATTACGTGACAATTCCACTTAATTGAATTGCTTACCTCCTCCTCGTCCTCCTCCTCCGGCCGTGGTGTTGATATCTCTAGAGACCAGCCGAATATCATCAATCGCACGCAAGCTGCGTGTAAGATTGCCAGTCACGGCAATCGTTTGATTTATTGGATTCGATGGCTGCTGGAACTGTAAGAGCAATTGAGCTAGAACAGCAGGAATGAGGGATCTGCATCATTCAAATCAATTGGAATTAATTAAAGAGTATTATGATTGTCTATTGATATGATATGATTCGTTCATACTCACTTAATGATTATGTATAGCAAACAGATGAAACCATTGACGATCGTTGTACGCCAGAATGTTTTCACTACCGCATTTCGTAGCAGTGGCTTGCGACCTTTTTTATTCGCTTTCTCTACCTCATTCTGCCAGTTTCTAAAAAAAAAAGACAGACAACGGGCATTTTTACTTTGAAAATAACGAATCCAACTCACTGTTCCAAAGCGTTTCCTAATTTATCGGAACGATCCATATCCAGACAGTGTGTTAGGTCATCAGTATTGAGGCCTTTACTTGCACCATGGCACAAAAGCGGCACACACCAAGCGAATGTGGTTTGAGAGAAAACACTGGCAGTGCGGCGCGGATTCTCCTTCGAGGGTTTATTGGAGTTATCCATGGTAAATCAACTGTAGTATGTAAAAAAAAAAAATTGTGTCTGTATAGTCGGTTTACGGACGATAATTTTACGTGATAACGTCATAAACATACACATTATCCGATTTTTGATAATTCTTATTCTTCTTATATTTAAATTCGCATAAAGCTAATGAGAATTGTAGACGAAATGAAAATACGTTCACAATTTTTCCGTTTACGCAAGCTTCCGGCGCTCGCCTTTTGTAGTTTTGTTTTCACGCATTCGAAATCGGTACATACCCAGCAGGATATAGTATCAAATTTGAATAAAGATCATATCAAAATAATTGATTCCAGCACTTAGGGCTTTAGTAAGTCCAAAAATGGAGACTATGAGAAGAGTCAGTCTGATCGAAAGTCACACAGAACGCTCATAGACGACGGCCGTCTGCAGGATGAGTGCAGATGGCATGAAATTTGCTTCTTCACGGACGGTTCACTAATGGATGGAAGAGCGGGGGCCGGGATCTTTTCAGAAGAAATCGGCATCGCCGAAGGTATCCATCTGGGAAAGTTTGTGTCTGTCTATCAGGCCGAACTTTTAGTCATACGCGCACTGGAGCACCTGCTTGAGAGACGGGCACATCAGAGTCGTATTCTGATTGGGCTTGACCAATCAAGAGGTGATCAAGAGCATGGAACAAATGACCATACACAACAGTCTGGTACATGAGTGTGCTGTGAAACTACGTGAGTGCGCTTCTAGCAATGTAAGTAACACTCATGTGGGTTAAAGGACACTCTGGTATCGACCAAAATGAAAAGGCCGACGACCTTGCTAAGCAGGGCTCGAGCCAGGACTATCATGGTCCAGAGCCTTATGTTCCACTAGGATGGAGCAGGATTACTTCGGCTGTCACAAAGTGGATAAACTCAATGCATCAACGTCGTTGGTGCGGGTTGAGCACTTGCAGACAGGCAAAGCTGGTCATAAAGAAGCCATGGGTCACGGAGGCAACGAGGGCGCTTAGTCTTAAACGGAGCACCCTCAGCTGGTTGACATCATTGGTAACAGGACATGGTAACTTCATGTGCCATCTCAAGAAGATGAGTCTTGCTGAAGATGACACATGTAGATTATGCCTAGAAGACAGCGAGACGGCGGTACACCTTGTGTGCCACTGTCCTGCGCTGGCAAGTAGGAGGTTGGCGATCACGGGATACCATTGGATTGGTGAGGACGGGATTGCTGAATTAAAATGTACTTTCATTGGATTAGTTGTCTTCACGTTTGTGCATGCACAAAAAAGTACTCATATTTGAACGCTGCTCCGGCAGCATGCTAAAGAACCCTTCAACCATAGAGCTGGAGAAAAAACTTTCAAACTACCGAAAACATCGATGGGTTTTTTTTTACCACTATCGATAGTTTTGGTTCATTGATATTTACTTTAGCTTTGGAAAGGTGGTGCTGGCGGTTACAGAGAGGGCTTTTCTGAAATGAACAGATTCCTCAAAATGTCCGTATTTAGTAGATTAGGGCCATGCATAAATGTTGGTGAAAAAAGAACCACATTTTTAAGAAAACACCCGTTTTCCACATGCCACGCTGTTTGAGTGGAAAAACCCACGATCTGGCATTACTGCCCCAGCCCTAGAAGGCACAAACCTATAAATAAGGCAAACTCGTGAAAATTTACAGAAATTCGGCGAGTCTTATGTGTCCCATTTTATAAACCAAACGAGAATTATAGGCGTCCTTTTAAACTGCAAATCGTGGCACAAATCGACGGTAGTACGTGCATAATCCAAAAAAAAACTGCGCAGCTCATGAAGATTTTTCGGGCGGGGCCATTCCTTTACCGATTTTATTTTATCCTCATCCGTACGAACACCTCTTGGGGTGACCACATGACCCAAAAATTTTGCATGATTTCTGAACAACGAGCATTTCTTCATATTCAATCTGAGGCCAGCATTAGCTATTTTTTGGAAAACTTTTTCAAGGTTTTCGAGGTGTTCCTCAAAAGTCTTACCCATAACAATTATATCATCATGGTATACTAAACAAGTCTTCCAATGCAATCCTTTAAGAATATGCTCCATAAGTCGTTCAAATGTTGCAGGTGCATTGTTCTCTTTATCCTGCTTGCTCAACTCCACTTGCCAGTATCCACTTTTCAGATCCAATGTGGAAAACCACTTTGATCCAAAGAGAGTATCTAATGTGTCATCTATACGAGGTAATGGATAGCTATCCTTTTTAGTGACCTCATTAAGTTTCCGATAGTCAATGCAAAATCTAGTAGTCCCATCCTTCTTCTTTACTAGTACCGATGGCTCACTTTTTTTTGTTGCATATCATAGATGAATTCCCCACATTCTCCCCGTTTTGCAGTGGGTACACTCCTCGGGGGTTGGCGAATCGGCCTTGCATCTCCAGTGTCGATTTTGTGTTTGAGGTACGTCGGTACGGCCAAAATTTTTATCATCGACAGTGAATAACGACTCGTATTTGGTCAACATTTGTTTCGCTTTTGTGCTGTCCGTGGTCTCAAATCCTTCAGTCCATATCTTGAAAGACTCCGTCAGATCAACAGTTTCACTTTTCTTTAGTCCTGAGCCATCACCAATTATATTTATTATGGCTTCTGCCGGTTGACATTGTCCAATCACTGTCCCTTTCTTCAATCTCTGTGACGAGTTACTGAGGTTAATTATTCTCAAAGGAAATGTATCTTCCGTATGTATGTAGCGTCTTTGCCGTTAGTAATCCATTGTTGTATTTCCTGTTCGCCGGTTCGACGACCCACAACCGGTGCATCCTGTGATTTCCTTTGATTCTTGCCCAGATAATTTTTTCCGTTCGTGCCGGAATTTCCTGGTGTCTTTCCACGACTACCTGTTGGATGGAAGGAGTTCCCTCATAGCTAGTATTAAGTGGTATATCCATGTCACACCATCTTAACATACGCCGTTCTAAATCCAGATTTATACCGTGCTCGATCATAAAATTTACTCCAAGAATGACATCGTCTACAATTTCCGCTACAATGAAAACATGTTCAACCATTCTACTTGCGATAGTGACCTTGCACGTAGTTTTCCCGATGATTGTCGTAGTTTCTCCAATTTCTGTCCTTAACCTAATGCTAGTTAGAGGTTCGATTACGCCTTCCACTATACTTCCGTTTATGACAGAATGTGTCAAGAGTTAGCATCATATTCTTTCCGTTAATAATTCCATTCAATGTCAAGCTATTCCGCTTTTTTGTAATTTGAGATAAGAAAACTATGGGCCTTCCATTGTGGGAGCCAGCTCGAGCCCCTCTGGGCTAGCTCGTTTTAGTTTACCGGAGGGTCTGTCCTTTGGCCTTCCTTCTCTGCCTGGGTTTGTGAGTTTCTCTCAGGAGGTGAGTTTGAACGGAATCTCTTGCGGCAATTACGAGCTATGTGACCAGGTTTGCCACACTTAAAACATATTGTTTCTTTTCCGGCAGTTTTAAGCTTCTCTTCGATTTTGCTTAACCTGTTACACATACCTTCTATTGAAACCTCCGGGTCCACATCTATCTGACGAAGCTTGGCAGTTTGTTTACTCAATGATCTAGCCATCTCCAGCGTTGACCGTGGGCGAATATTTCCTCGAACGTAGCCAAGTCCTGGTAGTAAGCTTGGCACTTCAAATCAGGGTCCATTAACCTGTTTTTGAAAGCTTTCTTCTTTTCTTGATCAATAATATCCTTCGCAGAAGTTGGATAGGCGTTAAAAGCAAGGCGCTCTATTTCCCTTGAGTACTCCTCTAAGGTTTCACCACTCTTTTGTTGACATTTCCTAGGCTTGAGTTCATACAAATACGCTTTCCCAAAATTGCCAAAATTCCTCTCCAGAACCCCGACTAAAGCATCATAATTCTCTTGCTCCTCTAAGAGCAGGCCGTACAATATATCCACTGCATCTCCTTTAAGGGCACCGATCAAGGCCGTGGATTTTTCTTCTATTGACCACTTGTGTCGGCCAGCTATTGTTTCGAACTGTAGCCGGAAGCTACTGAACATTTTTGTGCCATCAAATGTCGGTATTTCAACCTTTGGTCCTTTAAAGGTAGCACCATTAACACTGGTGGTGGTTTCTCCTTATTGACTCTTAGCTAACTGTTCTCCCCGAAGTAATGCGAAAACAGTTCCGGGGAGGAATAAATCCATGGAGAGGAAAGAGGTATGGTGGTTTGGCCGGTAGGAGTCCGGCACACCGGTATGGCGACGTCCTTACTGATGGTCCATGATGGATTCCACACGCCCCACCCACGAGAAAAAAAAAACTGTTCTCTCAGGACTTGAATTTCTTGCTCTTGCTGCTGGACTTTCTTATCAATTCGATTAAGTTGATCATCAATTTCTTTCGGAAAAACTCTGGAACTTACTATCGACGGTTTCAGCCAATTTGTTTAACCTGGCACCTTCACAGTGCCGTAGCAATTCCGTTTTGCGTGGAGGGGCAAAATTAGTTTTTTAATTTGCGTGGGGGGAAAAATTATTTTTCAAAATTTTAACGTCTATTTTAATTAAAACCACATTACATACACACTTTCAATGCACGTTTTTTCGATTGTCATTTATTTATTCTCCTTTTCAAATTTTTTTCATGGGCAAAAACAAAAATGCGTGGGGGGGCAAAGCTCCCTCTTGCCCCTATGGTTGCTACGGCACTGCACCTTCACTTTTCTCTAAGCCTTCAAATCTACTGTCCAAATTCGCATTCATTTGCTCTAACATTTCTTGGAGCATTGACATCGTTGAATGGTCTCCAATCCTTTGGAACCCTGATGGCTCTCGAAATTCTTTGCTTGGATAATCAAATTGATGATAACGTATATCCAAACCTTCCGCCTCAAGAGTCTCGATAGCTCTCTTTTGCAGTTCCGTTTTGGAACCTGCCGTTGGTAGTCCTCTTCTGGCCAATTCCCTCTTCAACTGTTCTACTGTGAGCTTGTCGAACAGCATCTTTGATCTTTAGAGTCACAATCCCACTTCTGACACCAGTATTACGGATTTCTAAACAATTCTACACAATTATTTGTAAAGGAAAACTTATTTTCCTAAAATTATATAACTTCCATGTTCATACGCATAATATTATAGGAAGTATACAATTCCCAGATCCATAGCAATATAATTAAACAAGTAAGAAAGCTAAAGTCGGTCAAGCCCGTTTTTTAAATACCCAGCGTCCCGACATTATTGGCAGCCTATGTTACGAAAAATCTCTATTTGTAGGCGTGGCAGTTTCATATGCCTTGGTCAACCTGTTGCGAATTTGAAGCTGCTACGCCTTTTACTTCACATGTTACGATAAGCCCTTATTTTTGGGATTATTTGTGGAGGAGGACGGTGTCCATTTTTTTTCCAGGATATGTCCCTTTTCGTAGTTTACCAGTACAGTGTTGAGTGGTTCGCAAGTTACAAGCATTTTACTGAAAACACAATAAATTCATTTGTAGGCGTGGCAGTGGGCGGATGTCTCCCATTTTTACTTAGGATCATACTCGAATCCCGCTTCACCTGTGTGCCAAATTTCGACTTGGTTGCTCCAGCCGTTTTGGAGGAGATCCGACCACGGATGGACGGACAGACGGACATGTCTAAATCAATTCAGTTTTTGATCCTGATCAAGAATATATATATATGTTTATATCTACGGAGCTTAGTTCTGGCTGTTACAAGATTCGCACAAAACTAATATGCCCTGCTTATGCTGGGTATACAATTTTTGATGACTAAAAGTTTAGACTTGTTCAATCCAACTCCTTTTCCAAGCATAGTTGATCCAAAATATTGACAGATGTTGAAGGTAGAATCGCTTGTTCGATCTCCTCGTTTTCATCAAAGATTTCGGTTTTATCCAAGTTTGCTGAAGGTTGGAATATTTCCGTCGAATTGTCGCAGCTCAACAACTCGATAGCCTCCGGCGGGAGCTGGTTACGTTTTTGATGTTTCATGCGATTGCTTAAATATTTTGACGAAATCAAAGGATCTGATGTATCAGTGGCTCTGTCGAAAACGATTGTTTCTTCGAGAGTGGTTCAATCTATCGCTTTTATATATTCTATGTTGCGATTCAGCAGCATCTTCTCGTAAGAAACCGATCGGAGGTGTTGTATTCCCTATTATCTGCTCCGAGCCTATGTTGCTGCTGCACAAATCAATAGGTTTGTCTCGTCACCTGTTATGGCTGAAAGCTCCGATGCTTGTTTTATTATTTCATACTCAGATTTATCACCAAAGGAGCACATGGAGGTCCAAAAGCCGAAGAACTTTCTTTTTTTGATGTCTTTGTTTTTTCAAAAGCGAAGAATTTTTTTGGGCTCCGGAATGCCTCGAGCTCTCTATGACATTTGTTCCATTTAGAATCCAAGTCCTTGCAAAATATTCTAGTTTTTTCTTTCAAATATTTAGAATAGTCATCGGAAACGTCATTCAAACCAATTTTTCTTATGGCCTTATTAAAAAGCGAATCCGGATTCTTTTTCCTTTGAACGTTCCTTCAAAGATTTCGTTGTGTTCTTTATAATGGAAACAATAATACTTACCTGTTGCACTGTTTTCCATCCCAAGCTTTGTTTAATTTTGTTTCATATTTGAACAACATTTGGTTAAAGTTTTACACGAAAAACCGAATTTGCAACAAATTTCGAGCCACGTGAAGCAAATTACGTATTTATGACCGGATTATAAGAACAAAAATATTATAACTGAGCTTTCGAAATTGAATTTCGCACAGAAAAACGAATGTGATTTGACCTAATGTGCAGTGGTCAAAAAGTATGGATAGATTCCTGAAAATTAAGTAAGAAAGGGTTTAAAATACTCCAATACCAGATGATAGCAGGACTGCTCTATTATGAATAACAATTAATCGCATTGATTTCTTTTAATAAAAATTTTAATTCACATCACTAACAATTTCCAAAGCCCAAATAGTTGAAATTGGAAAATGTAACTTCCGACGCCGCTATCGATACTATCGACTATCGAGGCTACCGATGGTCGCAACTCAGTGGCGTAACTATCGGGGGAGTTAGGGGTGAAAATCTCCCGGGCCCCTAACCCAGGGACCCCACGCACTTGTGTCAACTAACTGTGTCAACCGAAACAAATTTAAAAATATCGCACTAATTTTTTTGGGAAAGTGGGCGTGGCAGAAGGGCGTTTTTCGAAAATTGTCTCCTACACTCGAAATTCAAATGGACGAAATTTGGCACTTATGCTTTCTTTGTAGCCATTAACATCCTCCAAAAAAAATTTCCTTGATCGGTATATTATTAAGGGTACCTCCAGTACTAGGGTCTGTCACAAAAATCCCAAAACTGCCTCAAAATCGGGCTTTTTTGAAATATTTCAATGAAGCTTAGAATTTGAGCGTACATATATTTAAGACTCCGATTAGAATTTCAAAAAAAAAAAAAAATGGAAAAGTGGGCGTGGAAAAGGGGCGTGGAAAGAAATTTAACAAAAGTCGGTATATGGGGCCCCTAATGGCCTTAAAAACCTCTTGATATGAAAAACTATTTGAACATGTGTGTCTGTGTCGGGTATTCTATTGTCAGGCTCGCCTGACTATAACACCCTTACTTGTTTCCATATGCGACTGTGAAATAAATTAAAACTAATTCCGCATTATCTCCATAACTACAGTGCTAAGGGTTATAATATTTTGCCAGGAGATGAATTGAAGGCTTTAGAAGACAAAATGTGACAAGCGATGATTTCGCGAAAAGAGGTCGATTTGTTGCCTGGTTTGTTTCGACGTCGACATGGCATGGCATGAATTGACGCCGACTTTATAGCGTTACTTTTTTTTACGAAATTTCTATGCACCATCATCGATTTAATAGACGTTATCATGTCAAAACGAGAGAATTCTTGAAAATGAATGAAATTTCAAAATCCAATCCGATCCACTCTCGCCCACCCCCTGGTTTCAACATCAAATACTATTCGAGCTATGTATAAATTGTTGGTGTTCTATATGCGAGCATTCGAAATAATATGCGATAAGTAGAGGCATTGAACGATAAAATCAACAAATCCATAATCGTGCTGCTGCTGTGCAAAGCGATTAAATTAGAGACACTTTGACCACTTGAATTTCGTACAATTAATATTTTGCTTGCATAACGACAAATCGCATTTGCATACGATTTCTAAGTATTTCAAATGGTGTGCAATTTTCTAAATTACAAAAAATATACATACATATATACATAAAAAAATAAAAAACTGAAATCAGAAGATAAAGATAACGGCCATGCTTATCACTGCGATTCGCCGACTCCTCGCATTGCCGATTAAAATGAGATGCAATATTGTTGTGCTAGTCGCCGGCGACCTTGGATCCAGCCTAATTCCTAGAGTGCGTAAAAAAAAATTAACTGATTGCATTGTCATTTGAAGCTTTAATTTTTATAAAGCCGACGTTAAAATTGATTTCGGCAATTCGTGGTCGTTGACTTTTTCAGATAATTTTTTTTTAGCTTTCGATTTATTCATGTAATAAATCATATTTGAATTAAGGAACTTATTGTTATTTGTATTGTATTTCCATTAAAATGGGACTGACATTAACCCTCTGCAGCTGACGTCGTAGTCTAACAGACCCCTCAAAGCAGACATTTTTTTTTATCAATGCGCCCGTTTACACATACCGTCAACATCGTTCAACAAAACGCAGTTTGTGGGGGAGAGAGGAGAGCGGTGGGGGAAATGTATGTATAATGTCTATTTGTCTTTGATTGTATCCTCATGCATCCCATCAGCAATGAAGACATTTCCAACGTGGTTTTCACTTGTGCTATAGGTAAATTTAAGAGGCTTAATTGAAAGAATATGTCGAGCATTGGCGTAACGTCACATTTGCGGGGTCCGGGAGATTTTGTTCGACCTCTTCCCCCTATCCATCCAAATAAAAAAATTCATATGATTTTTTTAATATAAAAACGTATTAAGCGACTCTCGTTAATTCGAAACTAGATATTTAAAATATTACGAATTATCGAGTACACGAAAACATTTGTGCGTAATACAACCATTTTTAATCAATATAACAAACAGATTTTACATGTGGATACTAAATAATTAGAATACTCGAGGACTTTAAAGCTATAATTACGATATTATTGAAATATTCAGGAGACTAAAAAAAAATATTTGATAATTGATGCAGATTAAATCAACCATATGTAATTCACTATTTAATTCAATGTAAACACTAAAATTCGTTGTTAAAACTCAGCTATCACACTTTTTGTATATTACAATCGTTTAATACAACTCAAGTATTAATCAGTATAACATTTCAAACAACGATTTGTAATATCAACAACCAACAGTATTATAAAAATCAACCAATTATTTTATATAAATAAAAAAGGAAAAAATGCCTCATCCACA
Organism: Chlorops oryzae; assembly: GCA_020466095.1. NCBI lineage: Eukaryota > Metazoa > Arthropoda > Insecta > Diptera > Chloropidae > Chlorops > Chlorops oryzae. The sequence goes on along the minus strand of CM035809.1, from coordinate 28,825,385 downwards.
TATTCCATAATAAAAATTTGAGTCTGCAAAGTCAGTTTACGGAAGATAATTATACATTATAACATCATAAACACATGTGATCTAATTTGTGATTATTTTGTCCCTTCTTGTATGTAATAGGCCGTTTACATATGCCGTTTTATTCGCGTTTTAGCAACTTTGCCCGTTTTAACACTAAAACAACTTAGATTTTTCCCGTTTTATCATACAAAACTAAAACGAGAAACTTTCCTGTTTTAATTTAAAACAAGTAGCTAAACAAGATAAATCCTCCTTATAACTGATAAAAATATCGAAATCTGAGTGTCATCATTATAAAAATGCAAACCATATGGTAATTGAAATTTCTAATTTAAAAATTGTGAGGTTGTTTCCACAACCAATGTAGAAAACGAACACAATTTCAATAATTGCTTCTTTTCTAAATAACAATATTCACTCATATTTCACGTGTTAAGCAAACAAAAGATAACCACAAAATTACAAAACGACATGCGCATATGTAAACACCCCGTTTTGAATTAGTCGTTTTAGCTTAAACGAGTAGCGCTAAAACGTATTGTAAATGCCCTATAAGTCCGCATAAAGCTAATGAGAATTTTAGAAAAATATTTATATGCACTTTCAAAAATTTCAAACAAAATGTTTTGTCAAGTGTTAATACTTTTGGTATTTAATACAACAAAATAATCAATCAAATTTTTGTTCAAAATTTATTATAATTATTACGAACTTTTCCCGAATTTCATAATTTGTTTGAAATTTTTAATTGGGACGATTAAAAAACCGATGAATCGAGTTTAACAAACGCCATTAATTGGAATTTTTCGTAGCCAGTTTTTCTGTGTATTTGAATTAACGAGAGTCGACTGTATAAAGAGATATTGTAGGGAACTCGGGATCGCTTTGAATTATAGAGAGTTTCGAATTATCGCAGGTTTCAATTAACGAGAGTCGACTGTAATAGATAGGTAAGAACACATCTAGATGTATCGAGGGCCCGCCCGTTTATAAATGCTCGAAATTAATTGGAAATATGGGGGGAAAAATTAGTGCGATGTTTATGTTTCGGTTGACACAAGTGCGTTGGGCCCCCTGGATTAGGGGCCCGGGAGATTTTCACCCCTAACACCCCCGATAGTTACGACACTGATGCCGAGAGGTATTTTATATTTGTTTTCAATTAAAATTTATGCTGAGAGAAATCACAATGAAATCGAGCACACAGAGACACAACAACAACGGTTATTTTGTGGGCCGTCGTTCAAACGATTCCAGAGAGAAAGACGCCTCGAAAGACAGAGAGGGGATATCGCCATTGACGTGGTAGCTCAATTGATTGTTGATGAATTCTGAATATTTTTTAATCTTTTTGCAGTCTCCTCATGAAATATCTCAATATGTATTATTTAAAATGAAATAATTTTTTAAATCATAATAATGATTAGGCACAAGTACTTGTCATAAAACATTTTCAAAAAAATAGCAATTTAATTGTCATTGATGACACGGTTCCGACGAGGTATAAATAAATTCAATTGTTGAAAATATGTTAGAAAGATTGTTTGCAAAACGATTGCCATTTTTATTGGTTTAGTCTGGGGTTTGTATGAATAAATAAACTTTTCTCAATAATGGAATACGAAGCTGTCAGGCCTTTTATTTACAATAAAGTTGAAATTGAAATTCGCATTAACGTTTATTTCCACAAATGTGTTGAACTGTCTCCTTCAAAAAAAAAAAAAAAAAAAATCAAAGTCTGAAAATTCGGTTTACGGGCGATCATTTTACGTGATGATAAGTATGAGATGTACTAATTCTTCTTTTGTCTCGTTTATGTAAATCCGGATAAAGCTAATGAGAATTGTAGATGGATTAAATGTAACCAATGACTTTAACTACCAAGATTTCTAAGTCGCCGTTCATATTAGGCGACAAATCAGCGGGGAAACAGTTGGTTTGTTCTATATGGTTGGTTTAATGGCGAAGGACGTTTCGGGATGTGGTATGGGAGCGTTTTTCTCTCTTCCCCATGCGTTGCCCGCCGTAAAACTAACTTTGTCGCCGCTGATTTGTCGCCGGCTCTGAATTTATGGCGAATTCGGTGTCACGTCGATTGAAATTATGACATGCATCATCGAATTAATAGACGTTATCACATCATAACATAAAAATAAAAAATAAAAAAAGGTTTCCAAAAATATAAAAATTTAATCACTTCTTTTAAGAGCAGATTTTCGAAAAAAAAAGATTCGAATCAGAACATACATATATGTATGTATGTATTATCTCCAACAAAAACCCACGTCAAGGTCCCACATGTGCGATATTTTATATAAATCAGAAATAGCTGAATATTATCGGTTACTCAATAGATACTAGCCAAAAAATATAATTTCCTGCCCATCAAAGATGCTAATACGGAATGAGTTGCACAATTTAAAAATGATTAAAATGCGACAGTGTTGTGTTCCTTGTACTTATAGTACCGAATGTAAAGAGGATAGTCGAGCTGTAGTTAACCGCGTATTACAATGAAGCTCTTTACCCGTGCAGAGCCGGAAACAAAAGGAATTAGAAATGACTTGACATATCGACATTTGACATAATTACTTGACATTTCGCATTATGACATTCTACTCTTGGGGTTGCCAACAGACAGAAAATTTCATGTTTCGGAAATTGATTTTAAAAATTTCGGTTCACAGTTCAATTTCGTTTTTAAATCCCATGTTTTCAATAGTTAAACTGCAAATAAGGTATAGTATATGTACTACGTTTTTATAGGAAATCGACGGCAGATTCGGAAAAAAGTTAGAAAAGCATGTGATAATAGGACCTTTTTCATACCAAAATGGCTCCTAAAGCAAAAAAAAATTGAAAGTTTTTTCAGAAGTTTTGACTTTGACCGTTTATTTTTCCCTCAACGGCTCAAATTTTAAACAACAATTTAATTTTTCTTTAAAGCTCATACAATTGGTTTTCAATCCCCATTACAGTTTATTTTCTACGATAAGCCGTTATCGTGGTAGAATTTTTTTTCTCGACTTCGAGCTTAAAAACTTTAACGCCCTATAACTCCTCAGGGGTGCATTTGCGGCCCCCGTCCTTTACAATCTCTTTTTTCGTCTTGACAGCCTCTATCACCCTGCTCTGGATGTACTAGCTCTTGTGAATCACCCTGTATATGACTCTCATATGGACTCATTCGATATAGATATGGAACGGACGACCTGCTCAAGAAGGGAAACACGATCTTTAAAGCTCCCCAGTAGTCAGTAGGTCGCCCCCGATATTTGTGACATGCCAAAGTGCCAGTCCTTGATGACTAGCCATTTCACCTACCACATGAACCTGAAAGAGTAGATAGGCCTCAGCTCACATTTGCCTATTCGCTGCGTATGATTGTTTTTGCTGTTGTCTGCTTTTACCTCGCATTCTGATCATTCGCCCGTTAAGCGTTCGATAGCGCAGTGGTTCAAACTATGACTCGATAGCGGGGAGGTTCGTGGTTCAATCCCTGCGGGCGGCGAGAATTTTTCCTAAATATTTTACTTTTTTATAAATTAGAGTTTTTTTTTGTTCATAGTTCAGTTATTTTGGAAGACAAACATTTTTCCGTAAATTTTTAAGGTTTTCTTATTATTTTTTTTTTAATGGTTCATTTTCAAACAAAAAACTTTGGGAGTGAATAAATTCGTTAAATACGTTTCCCAAAATCTGAGCAACGCAAAACTCAATTGAGCATTTTGACCAAGAAATTAAATTCGTTCGTTTAGCGTAATGGTTAAGGCGTTCGCCCAGCGATCTGGTGGTCAGCGGTTCGAGGCTCGGTGGAGGCGAGAAAATTTTAAGAGAAGTAAGATAAAAAAGATTTAAAATAAAAAATAGATTAACAAAAAAATAAAATAATTAATAAAATAAATAAATTTAAAAAAAGTCAAAACAAAAAATGAAATTTTTCTTTTTTCTCAGTCGCTGGTGCTAGGCCATTTTCCTGCCCCTTTTCGCTAGCGAAATGACTGGTTAAAGGTGGCGCATAAAACCTGTCCCCGGCAATGAGATCGAAATGTTAAATTTGCCAGCGTCTTGGATAGGAAAGGGACCGATCGCCGACACCCAGTAACTAGTGAAATCGCTAGTGTTGTGGTAGCTCCGCTGACTACTGGGTCATTATGAGGATTCTGACGCCGAATTATAAGTCACACAATACGATTCCTGTAGGACTCAGAAGATCGCAGTCTTCATATTGCTTTAAGAGCTTCGAAAGTTTACAATTTCCTTTAGTATTCAAGCCAGTTTAACAAAATCAAATATGTAAATTTGCAATATTAGAATATTTTTATGTGAAATGCTTCAGGTTCTTTCAGTGGACGTCGTTATGAAACATTGTAAGTTTGATTGCATTGAAATAGAGTCAAATTTCTGTCATTTTACACTCGCCATTGTCATAACGCTGAGCATAAACTGTGAATACTCTCACAGCAATAATAGCAAAACCGGTTTGAATAAAATCTAGACACGCGGTAGTTTCGCCCAAAATAACACACACCTAACTAACAAATAAAGACGCACCTTTATATACCCAAAGCACTCTGTGTCGAGGGAAATTTGCGTTTGTGTGGTTGAGTGGAACACCGAGAAGCAGGAAAGATCGACCACAAATTATATATAGAAATGATCAGCGTCACCAGGAGAATCGATCGTCTGTCCGTCGTCCGTCTGTAGTTCGTATATAGATTATAAATGGAAGAAGTCGAAATTTTGTATACGCATTGCCGAGGACATGAGTAAAACCAAGTTAGAGAATGGGCTAGATCGGACCATTTTAGGGGCTCTTCAAGAGGTAAGGTCTGTTATGAAAATCAAATTAATCTGAACTTTTAGGGATATATTCATAAAATTTTATAAGTATGTGAACATAGGTAGGTAGGTAGGTTGGTGCGGCAGCTTATAGCTCACGTAGGCTCACAGATAGGCCCTTTGTGGTACCATAGAGACACGACTATCCCCTTTCTACTTCCTAAAGAAGCCAATTTGACTTCCTGATGAACCGCGCGATGTCTGAAATTTTGATTTCTGACAGTTCGGTGAGGCTAGTCAGAAAGGTGTGTCCCAGTAGAGACAGTCTTTTTGACGCTAGGGCCGGGCACTGACACAGGAGGTGGAGAATAGATTCCTCCTCCGAGCGACAGCTCCGGCAAAAGTCATTGTATGGGGCTCCCAGCCTTGCGGCATGTCTGCCGAACAGGCAGTGGCCGGTGAGAACTGATACCGTCTGATGGATGGAGGTGTTGCTGAGTTTCACCAGGTCCCTGGATATATGTGAACATAAGGCAATAAATGTAATTTCTAAAAATTAGAAAAATGGACCTTCCTAGAAGTCGTTTATCAAAAAACTGTCTCTTACACCTGAAATTCAAGTGGGACTTGAACTAAAGTTAGCATATGGCTTTCTTTTTTAGTGATAGACATCCTCTTTAAAAATTGACTCGATAAGTTCAATTTTAGGAGTACCTCTAGTGATAGGATCTGTTAAGATTACCATAAAAACTGGTCTCAAACTTGCATTTTTCAAGATCTTTCAATGAAATATTAAATTTGAGAAAAATTTGATAGGTGAGAGTGGCAAAAGGATGTTGATATATGAGGCTCTTCAATGATCATTAAATCTAAAAAAAAAAAATTGGTCTTAATGGGCGTGGTCTTGCGGCCTGTTTTACAAAAAAAAAAAATATTTATGGGGAATTCTTTTTCAAATCAGCCACCCCCCAGTCCATTACAATTTTGGTCTAAAAAATTTTGTGAGCACACCAAAAAATTTATCAGAACGTCTAGTTTTTAAAGCCGTTTGGTGTTTTTTGGAAAAAAAAAAATACTAACCTCAAAAAAATTGTTTAAAGTGTGGCACCTCGCAAAAAAAATTCCATTTTTTAGTCAGAAATGATTGAGATAAATTATAAAATTAGGAAAATGTCCAAATGATAACCTAGGTACCCATAGATCATAGGCTACAGCTTGGTATGTATACTAAAGGTAACCATTAAAAAACTATCAAAATGTGGAATGAAAAAATATGGAGGTGCAAAATTGGTTAATCGCACCTAGGGGTACCTCCCATAGACCCATAGGTATAGCTTCGTATGGTAGCTACCTCCAAAAGTCAACCGATTTAAACCAAACTAAGTCAAAATGTTGGATATGAAAAAATATGGATGTGTGCCAAAAATTATTGAAATTGGTCAGACCCTAGGGGTACCTACCATAGACCCATATAAATATATATGTAGGTATGTATAGATATACTTATAAAAAACAAAAATAATAAAAAAATATAAGTAAAAAAATCAAATATGTATGTATATCAATCTGAGTGGGGTATTGTATTGTTAGGCTCGCCGCACTATAACACCCTTAATTGTTTCTAATTGACTTTTATAAATAATGCTTTTGTTAATTGATCGTGAGACTTGCGTTAAAATCGACCCTATTTAATTTCATTGAAAATTGATATAATTAGGAATTTTAATTGTGTCTGTCTATTTGAAAATGAAAAATTCCAATCCTTTTAATATCGTAGACTGTACATTAAATAAAGTTTCGTATCAAATCCGGTATGTATGTAAATAAAATGTGAATAAATATCGTCAGACGTTGAATTGTAAAAGCTTTTAGAATATAATTCAATTGTAAACTTACCTCAAAGTAGCACGCAGAATTGTAGGATTATTAACATAGAAATGCGATGCAGGATGACTTTATTTGCAGTTCTCCTGAATTAAAATTTATTATTCTCCGCCAACGACGACAGCGACAACAACAATAACATCCAAACTCCGCAATACGACGAAACGAAAAATCAACAAGTTCTAAAATATCGAAGCCAAAACCAGCTCAGCATATAATTTTACAAAAACAACAACAAAAACACATTCACTATGCAGCACAGCGCGTCCCGCGGCAAACTGATTGAGAACGAGAGAATAGCGGCATAAAATGCAAATGTCATACACGCGAACTTCGAAAGTTTTCCCAAACGGGAGAAAAGAACTTAAATGAAAACCGCGAGAGAAAATTTCTTTTTTTTTTCTTTTGTGTTTTTTTTATGTATTTATCGTAGAATTCTTTCAAATATCACAGCGACACCGACACCGATTGCAACAACAACAACAACAAGGCACTATTCAATATGGGTTCCTTCAACGCACATTCGTATTATTAGATTGTCAATTAATGATTGAAATTTCGACAGATTAATTAGTTTGTTGCAGATTGTCACACATACAAATAGTTTCACAACTTAAATTCGCTTCATTTTATAAGTTTTTCTATGAAATTAACTTTAAAAGCGTTCTTTGAAAGTCTTCGCGAGAGCTGCTGACGGAAGAACGACATTCTCACGCGACGGCGGCCAAGTGAGCACTGAGCAGGTTGCGAAACATATGCCAGCATTATAAACACACATTTTCCGACTTGTTGCAATTGGTTGGAATTGCGAGCATGTTGCCCATATAGAACTATGTATATGATGTTGCCAAAAGGCCGTATGCTTATTTAATTGTATTTCAAAAAACCTTTATTTTAATTAAAAAAAAAATATTGAATTGTTGAACTTTGAAAAAACATTCAAAATTTACGGAATACCTAAGCTTCTTAATACACCCATAATGAGAAACAAACTGCTGAAATAGTTACACAGAAACTCATCGGTTTTGTGGCGCGCTGTTTGGTTGTTCAAAGTTAGTGCTCACCCTTAACTGGGAATATCGTGACTAGGGATGGAAGCGTGACAAAATTTTTAGCACGATATTTTTTTCAAACAATAACTTTTTTTCTATTCAAAGGAGCATTTCTATTGTACTCGAACTTATTATTAAAAAAAAAAAAACTACAATGCGATCAACCAACAGCCCGATTCTAAATATTCCCGGGTAATTTTTCCTGGGGATTTGAAAAAACAAATTGTCCCATTCTAAGTAAATTGGGAGGGAGTAAGAATTTCAAACATTTTTAAGCAAATAATAGTCGGCCTCTGTGCCGTAGTTGGCTGAGATGCCACTGAGAGGCACTGGGTTCGAATCCCAGCTGAGATGGGGGGATGTTTGTGTCGTTTTTTAGTTTATGTTTTTCTTTTATTTCTCATTATCGTGGTCACCCTTGATGGCAGCCACACTAAGTCAACCTAACCTATGCAATTACTATCATATTCTCCATTTTATTGACGCTTAGAACACCTCCTTGTTCCCTTGTTCCGCGGGAAATTTTTTTTAGGGAAAACATCCGGGGAACACACATATATTTAGAACAGGGTGATATAATAAAATTCTCGCTTTTGTAATGAAAATAGATATACATATGTAGGTATGTACCTACATACGATACGAATTTTAATATTTATGACCGCTAAGAAGAAAGTTTAAAAAGAAGTTTATTAGAAAATAAATGTTTTTGAATTTTTTATTTTAGTATTTAGGTATTTTTTAAAAAGCCAGAAAGTGGCGCGAAACCGGAAATACACTAAAAAAAAAACGATTTAATTTTGATTTTCTTTTTTGTGTAAAATTTTTCTCAGTGTAATATTTAAAATTTGTTCAACCTTTCTATTTTGATTGTGGCTCTGGGATAGCGTAGCGGATGCGTGCTATGCTCTTGATCCAGGGTCCGAGGTTCGATTCCCGGCACAGGCGAAACGGAGTGTAATGTTCCAAGCCTAGTACTGGTTTTTCAAAAATCGCATGTTAGGGGCACACTACATAATAAGACACATACACTCACACAAACACAAGAAAACGTCCATGGTATCACAATGGGCCGATTAACGGCCTAAGTGGCAGCCACTTCAACCTACCTACCTAGGTATTTTTTAAAAAGCCAGAAAGTGGCGCGAAACCGGAAATACACTTAAAAAAAAAAACGATTTAATTTTGATTTTCTTTTTTGTGTAAAATTTTTCTCAGTGTAATATTTAAAATTTGTTCAACCTTTCTATTTTGATTAGTTTTTGAGACGAAAAATTTTAAAAAAGGGCTTACTCAAAAGGATTTTCCAAGGATATTTCAAAGACACTGGGCAATAGGAACCTAAAAATCGGTTTCTACAATATTTTAAGTTGTACCTATCTAAAAACCAACAAAGCCGATGGCCATCCTGAGCGGACAAGACCCTTAACTGTGATTGCTTACTTCTATATTATTGATTATGAACGTACCTATGTATGGATGTTTGTCTATCTATCCTCGTATAGGTTTGATGATACTGAAAGTAAAACTAATGCCGCATCAATTTCCATTTCGTTTTCATGTGTCCGGCTCTACCATTCTTCTCTTACGTAATGGAACGTTCTTTTCGCCCCCCCCCCCGATCACTCCGAAACGAACTCGTCAGCGCATTACAAGCCGGTATCGGGGCACGATTTGAGGATCAGAATTTCGTTTTTTTTTTACCACAATTTGTGCGTGTAAGCATTAAAACGATTTGTCGTTGTTGTTGTTGTTGTTGTTTTCGTTGTCACTTTCTTGCCTGTTTCCTTTTGTATTCGTTTCGTCCAACTGATCAATGATATTCGATACAACAACTGAAGAGGTATGCAGCAGAACCTTTGCGGGTTGCTTTCGCTTTCATTGAATTCATTCGAATTTCGTGTGCGAGCGTGTTTGGTAACGATTCGGTGCTTCAGAGCCAAGCATCTTCAGTTGAGCCATCAAGTGGATAATAGGAGCTGACCAAAAAAAAATAGACAAAAAATGGAACATCAGTGTGAAACGAACGTGAATGTTTTGAAAATCGAAAAACGATGGCAGAAGGCACTCTTTGCCGCCTACGAAGTGATTTGTACGGCTTGGATGAAATTAATCATTTTGGTTGAAAACGTTAAAGCCATTATGATTGGACAATTAGAGACGAGCACAGAGAAGAGTTTTGAGAGCAACGATCCTGATATTTATTACGTCCTGCCAAAAGCTAGGGGTATACCAATTTTTGGAACATTCTTTGAATTAAGGAGTGCAGGTGGCGCAGAGAAGTGAGTATATTTCAGATCGGATAAAGGGCTTCTTCAAACGATCATTGTTTCTGGAGCCTATCTATTTGCTACCATATTCGTTTTAAAAACTGGTAACCTTCACCGGCTATATACATATCCTTCGCCACTCTATGAAACATCAATTGTGGATTCTTTTTTTTTTTTATTTATTTTTTTTTTTTTTTTGTGTTTCTCGATCATGAAATGTATTAGAAAAAGATCGAAAAATCGTAAATCCAAAAATTCCAACGACTGTACCCCGAAATTGAATAAATTCTCGAATACATCGATTGCTTAAATTTGCATCTCTGATAACTTTTGAAAATGAAGTGATTTGATTGATTAGGTACATCGTGTTTCAGCTTGCACAATTATATCGACGGAAGGCACGGACAACTGGGCACAATATTCCAAGAGCAATTGGGTGGTTTCTCCGAACTCTGCGTGTTCGTCTCATCTGCAAGTATAATGCGTTCTGTTTTTCTACACGAGGGACCGTATCCGCGACATCCGCTACCAGTGGCTTGGTTACTCTACAATAAGCAATTCAATTGCAAGCGTGGTCTGTTCTTTATGTGAGTATGTGTGTTCAGATTAAGCGATCATCAAATATCTGTATATCTTTATACATATATGTATGTATGTATATACGAATAACTCTTCATTCAAAGGGACGGTGAAGAGTGGTTACACAATCGACGAATACTCAATCGTTTCCTGCTCAATGGAAGCATCACTTGGATGGATGAGCATATTAAAGCCGCAACTGGAAAGCTGATTAATGAATGGAAACATCAGGCCGTCTCGATGAAAGGTAAAAATCGTTTTCAAATACCAGATTTGGAGAAACGTCTATTCCGCTGGGCAGTCGATGGTGAGTTCGCACTCTATCGCTCTCATTATCTTAGTCGCTTTTCTAAACCACAAAACATTCCACTCCAAATAGTCATTTGCAGCATCATGTTCGGTCCAATAGCCAATGATTGCCCTCAGCTTGAAGGAAAACTACAACAATTCTCGGAAATCGTTCAAAATGTCTTCGAAAAGACGACGGCTCTAATGAATTTCCCACCAAAATTGGCGAAATTATTGCGACTGCGCGTCTGGCGTGAATTTGAGCAGAACGTTGAGAAGGTTCTTCGTTTTGGCAATGAGATCATCGATATGTTCGTCGCTCTAAATGGGACGAATGTTAGCATGAGTGCACTGCCCGAAACAGTCGAATCGGTCTCCCTTTTCAATTTACTCGATGATGCTCAAATGCCACTTGATATGATAAAGCGAATTTTTGTTGATTTAGTTATTGCAGCCGGCGATACGGTATGAACTGTTCATTATTTCCGTAAAGACGTAATATCCATCCTTTGATTTTGCATTCTCAGACCGCGTATACTAGTGTTTGGGCATTATATTCGATAGCGCAATATGCGTCAATGCAAAAGAATCTGGCCAAAGATGTTGCAGAGCATGCGAATATGTCGCCGCTTATACGAGGATTGATAAAGGAAACGTTGCGTTTATATCCAGTAGCACCGTTTATCGGACGCTACACAGTTACGGATGCAGTCTTTGAAAGCTTTTTCGTACCCAAAGACGTATGTTGAATGCAATCATACATTATGGTTTCAAAAATTCTTCGATATTTTGTATTTATAGAGTCTAGTTGTGCTGTCTCTTTATACCGCTGGACGTGATTTCAGGCACTTTCCGGAACCTCATTTAATGCAACCTGAACGTTGGCTTATAAATTCCGAGACCGGAGATTTCGATGGCGTTTTCGAGGCGCACGCATCATTGCCATTTGCAATTGGACAACGATCTTGCATCGGTCGAAAAGTTGCCTTCAAGCAATTACATTGCCTGCTATCCCAGGTAAATATTACGTTTCTTCTATTTATTAATATTCCGTACGCTGTACGCTTCATTTGCAGATGGTAAGCAACTTTCAGATTAATTGTACGAATCAGGAAATAATCGAGCCCATTTTACGTATGGTCACTGTACCGGATCATCCAATTAAGCTAGAGTTAAGGAATCGTGAAAAGATTTGAAGCTGAATGAAAATAAAAAAAAAAAACGAATTTTCAATTATTTATGAGACCTTTACACACATACATGCATATATATATATATATGAATACCTATAAATATACATGAATACAATAAAAATTTTACATAAATAACTATCAAATGAGCGCTTTTATTAATATATAGCAAAGAAATAGAAAGAACAATAGCAGGACGCCAAAGCATACCGATCCCCAAATCGTGTAGCCCATGAGTATGAAAAAGCTGAATGTAGCTAAGAACCTGTAGGAGGCCAAAGGCCGAAGTATCAGTCTCGCGGGAATCTGCTCTTCACAGAGCTCTTTGATACCTAAATTGAAAAAGCTTTGCATTATTTATTTATTGGATATTTTGGCAAAGAAAAAATGGTTTCAAAACTATTGACTATCACGTGACAGAATAGTGAGAGGCCCCAGTGGCGTGTCTAGAGAAATACTGCTTTGATAGTGCTTATATTTTCCACAGTGGTATATTGAACAATTATAAGACATTATAGGCCTCAAAAATTTTTGGGGCTAAGAAACGTTCTAGAGTAGTTAGTTGACCAAAATGGTCCAAAAAGACCATTTTGAAAAAATTTTAGTGCTCAAATTCTTAGAAATTTCACTTATTCTGAAAGGTTCTAAGAATTTTGGCGTCAAAATTTTTTCAAAAAACTGATTACAATAGTCTAGTTAGGGTCTAGTTCCAAACTGGTCCAAAAAGGACCAGTTTTTTGAAAAAATTTTTGTGCTAAAATTCTTAGAATTTTTCACTTATTCTGAAAGGTTCTAAGAATTTTGGCGCTAACATTTTTTCAAAAAACTGATTACAACTAGTCTAGTTAGGGTCTAGTTCCAAACTGGTCCAGAAAGGACCAGTTTTTTGAAAAAATTTTGTGCTAAAATTCTTAGAATTTTTCACTTATTCTATATATAAATTTTCATCAAAATCGGACGTTATGAAATTTTCGGATTTTTTTGGTTTTTGGTCCATAACTCTCTAAACTTCCTCTAGCCCCCCCCCAAAAAATTTTTGGGTTAATGTCTTATAATTGTTCAATATACCACTGTGGAAAATATAAGCACTATCAAAGCAGTATTTCTCTGGACACGCCACTGAGAGGCCCCATTCTAAATGAATTTTCACCGGGAATTTTTCTCCGGAAGTATTTTAAGCGTCAATAAAAGGAAGACTGTGAAGAGTTTTAATTAAAATCCGCAAGGAAAAATTCGCCGGGAATATTTAGAATCGGGCTGTATATATATATTTGTTAGTGAGCTGACCTCTTGGCTTATCGAACCACTGCGAAGTCATGGGTTCATATAGAATCTGTCGCGTTATGCGACCCCATATATCATGCCGATCATAATATTGTTGCATCTCCTGTCCGAACTATTACAAAAAAAAAAAAAAAAGCTGTATAAGCAATTGATTCATTTGAATTAATTTTTGTTACCATTTCATTCAGTTTTGTGGAGACACGATGAAGAAAACATACTAAAAATTCGAATTCATGCGTTTGTATGGGATATAAGGCTGGATCTATCGATGCGCGTATATTGCTTAAATTATGACGCATCTGAGAACGAGATAAAAAGGAAGTAGGCCAGATTTGGCGAATATTTCGATCTTTTCTTCTTACCTTAATTGGAGATATCGAGGACATATTCATATAGCTACTACTTGTTTCATTATATGAGGAAATGCTTGAATCACGAGGAGTGATTTGATGAACGCTCGTTTCAAAATCATTCATAAGAATTGCTTGCAAGTCGATCTGAAAGAAAAAAGCAACATTAATAAAAAGAAAATTTATATATGAAAAGCACTTACATTGAATATCAAGCTTAGACCACGCATGGAAGCATTGATTAGCTCTGGTGTATCAATCATTTTCTGCAGTTTTTCATTCATCGGGGAAACGTCATTTACAAATAAGTTAAAAAATCGTTTTAGATAACCAAGTCTCGCACGTTCGTCTTGCATTTGCTGTCGAATCATTTGAATTTCCTGCTGGACATAACGTTTCGATATTTGCAATGCTCTCACGAATCGTTCCAGCTCGACTTGCATCGATGTGCCGAATAGAGGAATGTAGGCATCATCTTGATAGAATTTATTCGAATCCCATTCGGAGCTGTTGAATGTTTGACTTGTCCTCCCATATTGACCTAAACGGCGTTGTGGCGAGTCTATATTCCGTGCATAGTTACCCATATAAGCGCTTTCCGCTTGTGCTAATTGAGGTGCAAGATATTTTTGAGAGAATACCTTTACAACACGAAACAGCATCGAAGCATTGTTGAGCAGCGCAAAATCCAAGCGTTCAAACCGTGCGAAGACAAACGAAAATATTTGCGTATAAATAATAAGATTATCTGCAATAAAATCTTCGAAGCCTTGCAGTGATATTGAATCGGAGAAGTTGGAACTGAAAATGGTAAATGTTTTTATTAAGTAAAAATACATAGTTTTGGGGTTCCTTTTTTTTTTTTCAACAGACCCATTCCGCTGCATTTCGAAACGATAGCGCCACGGCTGTATGTAGCTAAGCCAGAGTTCCAATACAACTATAAGCGAACCATCCAAAGGCCAGCGATCAATAATGCTTTTTAGAAATCCATAAATTCGTAATCTCATCATTGGTCGAGCCTGTTTCCTTAGTTGTGACATAGCGGTGTGATCCTGAAGTGCCGCATTTGCAAAAGCATGTGCCTGTTTTAACAGAAGTCTTACGACCCGAATGAACTCGCTTCCAGGAAGATCCTGCAATTTTTTTATTGACAATGAAATTTATCAATTTTCGTCAAGCGAATTCTCTGTCTTACCCTAACCTCATCGACATCAAACCGCAGCCAGATATCGATGAAGAAATTCAAAACTGATTCTGAACGCCATGCATAGGTTCGTGGTGATTCGATTGTTGACGCTGAAGCTCCAGATGGTGCTTGTGATGACGCAATCGCATTATTATTGCCATACATATTCAAGTTTGGTATTTTCAAGTATTTTGGCGATCGCTGTGGCTGCTGCAATGGCTGCAGAGTTGTCATCGGAGCTTGTGGTGCTTTTACAGTCGCACAGACATTCGTTGGCAATACAACGTAGTCGGGTGCACTGGGCAAGAAGTTGCACAAATAATCAGCACAGAGGAAAAAGTAGGCAGTCTTTGAGCATTCATTATGGACGCACAAGGCCATTGGATGCATTTTATGCAATGGCAACGTCCCATGAATTACAAAATGAAGCATATAATAGTCGAATGCGTTTAAGCTCAATGAAGTTATATGACGACGTATCGGATCAACATTCACTAGATCACTATAAAATTGCGCGCAATGTCCAGAGCGTATAGATTCCGCTACTTTATGCTGCATACAAGATGACAAATACAGATCTACTGTTTTACATTCAAAAAAAACATACATACGAAAAATCAACTCACCGGCAGCAAGTTGAAATCAAAGTCAAACTTTATTGAGTCATGAAGAAGGCGATAGCAAAGCAACAGCATCGGTCCAGTTGGATGAAGAAAATCATTGAGTATCTCGAAAGCAGGATTCATGGAACTTTGTACCGATGTTCGTAGGCCCCAACCGACGCCTGGAACACCTGGACCAGCAGAAAATCCAAAAATCGAGTGCACAACTGTAGGAAAGACATCCTGCAAGTCTCTGATGTTACTCCTCGCGAATATTGCAGCTAATTCCACACAACGCGCATGCAGATCAAATTTATTGACCACGTCCAATATGTAATTCTTAACATTCACATAAATATACATAAATATTCATTCAAAGATTTCAATTTAAGATTCCAACATATATATGGGAGTACGTTGTACGTTGTATGTACAAAGAAAAGGACAATTGAAAGAACACCGTCAATACTCACGCGTAAGTTTTCGTTGTAAAGTGTCATAATTCTGCTTTGCGTCCTTCTTCTTTATAGTATGTATATTAGTTTATATCAATAATTTTAGTTAATGAACTTGATCCATTAAAAAGCGCGCTAAAAATTGCAACATTTGTTTACAACTTTTGCCGCATAACAGCTGATTGAAGCGTGCAACAGTGTTGCCTCAACACAACCGACTTCGATTTCCTCGATAACCCATTTACAGACCCATTAACAGACGTTGTACCTTCCGAGGTACAAACGAGTGATCATCATAAAATAGATTTACGTGTAATATAAAAAGAATTTTAGAAATATTTTTCTATATTCAATTTATATAGACATGCCTAAGCAGTCTAATATTTATCTCTTCAAAATTCTCTATATGGAGGTTTCACTGTATATTGGTTTTCATGGTGCTGCCACTAAAATATAAATTGTCTAGATGTGTTTAAAAACGACCCAGTCGGAATTCATTGGCATGCATGAACAATGAGTAGGTATCGTACTGTGATACTGTGAAGTAATGACTTTTCCACCTGGGATATTTAGAAAGTGCTACCCTACAAAATAATAAAACATCCTTCTGCTCGTTATATTTTGAAACTATAGAAACGGAATATGCTCTGGAAAAAAACTAAACAAAATCTGTTAAGACTCCGTGAGAATATATAAAATATAACAATTCGATAGAAACAAGAATATTTTCAATTTTTGGGGAATAAATCAAAAATTTTTGAAATTCGTTTTTTTCGTTATACGGACAAAATGGCCGCTGCAAATGTTGAAGCTAGCGAAAATGCTGTTAGCAATATGCAAACTTTGGTGCGATACAATAACCCGGTTTTGGTGGTTAAACATCCAGACAAGAAGGGTCCAGCAACTGAGTTTGTAAGTTGGTCTTTTCACGTTATTGGTGGCTACGGAATAAATAATTCTCACTCTCAATGTTAGGACGCAAAACGACCACAGACAGCTGGTGCTTTGCTGGATAGCAAGCGGGAAACAGAAGAGATATTAAATTCAATATTACCTCCACGTTGTTGGGAGGATGAAGGACAATTGTGGCAGCAAACGGTAAGTCGAAATGGTTAAAACTGCACACTTCAAATATAATTTTGCTGTTAAAAAAAAAAAAAAAAAAAAAAGGTTTCCAGCACACCAGCGACCCGTCAAGATGTAATTAATCTTCAAGAAATGCTCGACACGCGACTGCAGCAGACACAGGCGCGAGAAACTGGTATTTGTCCCATACGTCGTGAGCTCTATACGCAATGTTTCGGTATGTTAAAATGGCCATACCCTTGTTTCTTCGTTGTGTGTGTAAAGTTTCCATCCAAATAGACGAAATTATACGCCAGGTGACAATTAATTGCTCGGAACGTGGTCTTCTCTTATTGCGAATTCGTGATGAAATCGCCATGTCAATGGAGGCATACGAAACTCTTTATTGCAGTTCGGTTGCCTTCGGCATGCGTAAAGCATTGCAGGCACACGAAGAGAAGGAAATGTTACGAGATCATGTCAAGACTCTGGAAGCGGATAAGGAGGCACTTGAAGAGATCATCACCGACATGAAATTGAAAAATGAACAATCTGAGCGTAGAAATGCCGAATTGCGTGCTTCGGAGGAGAAAAAGTTCGCCGAAGAGGTCGCTTTCCTTAAAAAGACTAATGCACAGCTTAAAGCTCAATTGGAAGGTATAACCGCACCAAAGAAGTAGTAGTAGTAGGGACAACCATCAATAGCCTGTTTTCGATTTCTATTTGTATACGCTTAATTCTTTAATAAACACTTTATTTTCGTCAGTCTACGCTATTCTTCACATTTCTCCGCGGGTGCTTCTCTTTCTTGTGGTTCATCCGCCATTATCTCGTTAACTATTGGCGTTGGTTTAAATTCCTCTTGAGCTGATTTCTTTTCATTCGCTTTCTTCTTCGCTGGCGGTTCATCAGTTTCCTCGTTTGAAACTTTAGGTTCTTCTTCACTGCTGGTAAAATCTTCGCGGGGCAGTTCATCGTAAATCGCAGCGTTTGAGGAATCAGGAAATTCATCTTTGAGCGTTTCCATTTTCTTCATATACATCTCATAGACGTACTCGGCTATTTGAGTCATGCTTCCAATTTCTTTGACGACATTTGTTTCCACAGCATCTGTAACTAAGCGTTCGGTTGGATAGCTTTCGTTTGGCAGCAGCTGAAGTTTTTGTGACCGCTGCGTTAGCTGTTAAAGAGGCCGTTAGGTTATTCTTTCTATTTTCATATATGGTTCTTGACAAAACTCACCAACTTGAATGTTTTTTGCAGCTCAAAGCAGTTCTTAAAAAGTGCTACTCTTCCAAATATATATAGTCCCAAACGTGCTCGACTCATTGCCACGACCAGACGCCGTACATCACGTAAATGACCAACAGCTTTAGTGCGCACTAGCGATATAAGTACATAATCATTCTGCTGTCCTTGGTACTTGTCAACAGTAGTGACCTTATGTGGCCAGCCTATGAGTGGATTATTGCCACAACGTCCGTTTATAACATCGCGTATGAGATGCTTCTGTCCATTATAAGTGGTCAGAATGGATATCTTTTCCGCTGCATATCCTAAAAGACGCATGTACATATATACTGCAACGACGTATTCCGCTTCGGCCAAATTCTGAAAACGGAAAAACATTTGAGTTCCGAGAATCTTGAATAATAAAACCTCCACTCACCTGATAGAAGTAAGGATTGGGCTCGCTCTCCCCGACACCATTGAAATCGTTTACATTGATAAACTGATAGTCGTAAACGAAGCCAGCGTTCGCCTTTTTGTATTCGCTTTGGGCAATAATATGTGCCAAATCGTCAAGTCTCTTATAGCGCCATTTGTACAACGAACAAATGCTATTGAAGAGATTTAAAATTTATATGAAAATGTTAATAAAATGAAAATTTCATATTTGAAGAAACTACCTTGAACGCGCACGTCCTTGACCATCTAGGTCAACAGTGGGCACGCCCAAGCGCACCAATCTCGTAAAGAGGCTTTGCTCCATATTCGAATATTTCTGGAATGCCATATTTTTAATAACCGGCGGCAGCTGATGATGGTCACCAATCATAATCCATCTTTTCAGTCTATTGAAGCCGTCCATTGGATTTTGAAGCAGCAGTGGAATGAACGTCTCGATTTCAAGTATTTGAGCAGCCTCCTCCATGAGTATATTATCATAGCGGAAGCCTAAATTAACCAACTCCTTTCGCTTCAATGCAGCATGTGTACAAGTCATAGCAATAATCTTTGCCTCTTTGACCAGCAAATATTTTGAACGATCTAGTCCAGTGCGCAGAAGCTCAAAGGCACGGAATTCTTCCAGTTCAGCAAATATATGAGAAATATACCGGAAGCAGGAATCAGCCATTTGCATATGTTTTTCGAAAGTATCGTCATCCTTGAAGAGTGGTTGTGCAGCATCTGCGAAGAACTTTGCGAAAGGAAACTCTTTCCGGAAAAATTCGGTCAATCCTTCTTCTTCGTTTTCATTCGCTGCATTCTGATGTGAATTAGCTAGCGTCTGGAATTTCTCCCAACGCGCGATCACATTATAAAGATAAAAGTATCCGGCTGTCTCACATGTATAGGCATTATCGCCGGGTACATTAATCGCTTCCTGCAGCTTTTGTACTTGACCAAGAAGTTCAATGCGCTTAGCCAACACATAATTAACACGCCCATAACGACTGAAATCTTTTTCCGTTTCCAACGATTCCTCACCATGACCCAGACGCAGCAAATGCCTCTCATCAATATCGAGCGTCATAATCTTTTCGAACAACTGATTCAATGCCTGATTGGAGTGCGTTACAATCAAAGTGCGCTGATTCGGATGATTGTGATACAGATTGGAAATGATTTGCACGGCAACATCAGTCTTACCGGTTCCCGGTGGACCAACGACCAATGTCAGTCCAGGTTGCATGCCAGCACGAATCGCTTCCACTTGACTTTGTGTAAACCGTACGGTATTCCTAAAAAAACAAAGCAAAATGTTTTACTCCAAAAAAAAACGCGCAATAAACGAGGAATACTTACTGCCTCCGCTGACTTTCCCTGTATGGGCCACGGCTTTCTGGTATATACGGCACGACAACAATTGATTTCGATAGAGTTTCTGGTTCAGATTGTTCTTCATCAGAGTCCTCTTTCTTCTCGGGCACATCTTCGAATATGATTCGATATGGTGGCAATCTTCCAGACTCGGGTGCTGCGTCACATTTCATTTTGTAGTGTGGAAAACTACTGGAAATATGTTCAAAGTCTAAGAACGTATCGTTAAAGTCTAACGAGCGCGCTTGATTAGGCATATTCGAATAATGGGCAGCGGCAGGATCGCCATATCCCAATAGTATGTCGTGTAACCATGGCGGAACTACACACTCCGTGTTCATTAAGTGTCGTATGGTTTCTAAAACAGCTTTGAAATTATTCTCCTTCGGCTTGCGACGCATTAGAATATTGAAACTCTCGTAGACATCGTCTGCACCCTGGAAATCATCATCATCATCATCATCAAAAAACATGCTTCAGAATCATTAAAATTCTTCAAATATCGTACAAAAACAATACCTACCGCTTGAAGGTCTTCCATATCGATGCGATATTGATTCGAATCGAGCCAAACACGATATGTACGATTTTCGCCGGGTAGTTGTGGACGTGGCTCAGGACCATCTTCGATAACGCGTCCATTAGCGTCGAGCATGCCTTCTATTTCACAGCCACGAACAGAGACCAAGCCAACTTGTGGTACGAAGCGTTCACGGGGGTTGTATTTCGTACCTTCGAGGAGAATAGAAGTGAAAAATAACTTTTCCCGCCAATCACTGATATTACACTTACCATATGGTTGCGTGGGCTTTACAGTTATAAGAAAACAGACATCATGCTTTCGTAGATTCTCCCACTCTTCTTTGATTTCCTTGCGTACCGATAACGTCACCGATACATCGGCACGCACACGAGACGGTTTTTTCTCACCAATATGCGGTTTGGCTACTTCAACGACAGCGAAGGAAGCAATTGGCAATGCCATTCTCGCCCAACCGCCAAAAACAACGTCACCATCTTCGGACTGCCATGGCAGCATACGACTCACTGCGTCCTCGATATCTTGACGTATCTCATAGGTGGACTCAAGTCGGAACAAATTGAAATTACGCAATAAATAGTCATGCAGCGTAAGGAACTGTAAGTTCAATTTCGGCAATGCCAAACAACCTTCACCGGAAAAATACTCCGACGGTACAATATTCTCGTCCCAAATAATATCCTCCGTTGGATACAGTGGCATTTCGTTTAGGGCTTCCAGCTGTGAGAGACGCTTCTCGTGACGTGTTATCAGCAATTCTTTTAGAAAGTCTTCATCAATGCGATGCCATTCGAATGGCTCGAGAAGTTCATCGGGCACAAGGTTTAAAAACGATGCGATCTCTTTGAGAGCAGCACCGTTCAGTGCACCGAAATGACGCTCCAACGAATCTCTTGTATCCACAGCGGCAACATTCGTTAGGGCGAAGAGTCGCAGTTTGGGAAATTTGGCGAAAGCAGCACGCTGCAAGGATGTTATCTTCTTGTAGTGCAATTGCGTCATATCGTGATCAGTCAGAGGATCACCGGTGACGTCGTTGATCTCGAAGCGAGAGTAGAATTTCAACATATCCAGCAACTTTAAAGGGAGCGAGTGAAGAGAGAGAGAGAGAGAGAGAGAGAGAGAGAAAAAAAATATTACTCCACTTCTTCAAAAGGATATTTAACTAATTACACTAGTTTACAAATAACAATTTTTTTTATTTTTTCAGGTTTTTTCTAGTAAACGTTTTTTTTTTTAAATGATTTTTGATTTATTTCTGAAAAAACCAATTTTTCAAAGGGAGTATTTCAGTTTCCTCGAGCAGAGCTCGGCAATGCATCATCGGATTTGAACAAATTACCCTCAAATTAAAGAAAATGAACCCCTTTGACACGTTTCCTCACAGTGTTTTAATATTGGTCTAGAAGATAAGATCCTTAAACCCATGATACAAGAAAACAAGATAGCGCCACTTGAGAGAGGAAACGTCACAAACTCAAAATCGCGATTCGTTGTTGTTGTTTCCCATGTTAAACCGGCTTTTTACTTTTTTGAATAGCATGGGAAACAACAACAATTTCTCGCTCAGTGACGTCACAAACTCAATTTTCAGCTCTCAAAGAGAGCCTCAAAATAGCGGTACTGAAGTGGCGCTATCTTGCTTTCTTGTATCATGCTTAAACCTTTAAAAAACACAATTTTTTGAGAAAATTCATGAAAATTTTCCTTTCATCGGCATCGATTTTTTTTTTTTTTTTTTTTAGATCGGAAGCACATAAAATTTTTGCTTGCATTTTTCATTTAAAGTTGGTTCTTTCCCCAACAAAAATAGATATTCGTTTTAAAAACTTATCCATAAATGGCAAAGTTATAATTTTACAATCCAAAATCCATTAGAAAAGATGCTGTAAGCCAGTGTTATCAATGGCATAATTCAAAATGTTTTCATAAAACTCTACTGCTGAGGATTAGCTTCCCTGCAGGAAATGTCAATAGTGAATCTATACTCTTTCTCTACTGACTGCGTCAACAGTACTGCTGACCAGTTATACCCGTCGCAATGCTTTGCGCTATTGACATTTAACATTGAGTTGTCATTGCATGTCTACATGTAGACCAAGGACCTAATGACGATCTATAGACGAGCTATTGACATCGGTAGCTATTATGTGGACAAAAGGAGTACTTTTTCGCTTTATAAGGAGACACGTTGTTGACATGGTCAATAAAGATGAACTATACCTCTTGACAGTACAGTTTCTATAATGACACCGCCTATAAATACTGTTGACGTTGGAACTAGTTCTCTTGTCTATATTGACGTCAATATAAACATGGGGTCATATGGCGACAGGCTTCCTGCAGGGCTTATTACATATTTTATATATGTATGTATCACTGTATGTGAGCACTTTTATGAATTGAAATTCCCTTTAGTTCAGAGAGTTCAACCGCAGGTTGCATGAAAATTTAGCGTGAAGGACACTTTTTATTCGGAAAGAGACAAGAGAAGCCGAAAGCAAGCAAACATGCGAACATTGTTTAACACTCTGTTCTACCACTCATTCTTCTACATGCACATGGAGTACACGCTTTGTTAAAAGCTTTGGGTGTGTCGTCGACACATCCTTCACGGACACACAAACCGAAAATCCCTTGCATGTCAAGTGCAAAAGTAAAACGTGTAAGCCTCGCGGCCATAGCCGGCATTTTTTACGACAGCTACAGCAACTTGCTGTGGAGAACTTGGGAGGAGCGCGACGAAAAAGTCGCATTTTGTGCTGGGGCTGCGGCAGCGAGCAACGTATTACAAAGGACTGAAGTCAATAGCCTTTGTTAATGGAACACGAACAGCGAAAATAAAAATATAAAAAAAAATTATAAAGAAAAATAAAACTTTTGTTCTTGTTCTCGAATAAGTGTAAAAGAGTCAGTCAGCCTAAAGCGGAGGAGTTCGTCAACAGTGCAAGTGCGCTTTTTGGAAAAAGTCCTCTGTACATTCTTTCTTCCTATTCCTGTGATTTTTTTTCCCCCTCTTCACTTTTTATTCGTCTTTCTTTCTTTTGTGTTTTTTCACTGTATATTCTAAATGAATATAAGATTTGAAGAGCTCTCCGAATTGCAATTGAGTTATCTTAGAAAGAACGCATCCAATGGAGTAGTGATGAAGAGATGATACTTCCCACTGTGCCAAATGATACTGATTAGCTGTTTCCGCTCTCTGTATGAAAAGAACTTCTTCATGAGCGTTTATGTTGAGGCAAGTTATATTTATTAAAGGCTTTCTAATTAAACCACTGATTTAATGAAGTCTATTGCAGCTGAAGAAGTTTTTTTTTTTAACCCTTCAATTCCCAGTGTCACCTTTAGGTCATATTTTCTTTTTTCTGCCATACGGCAAGCTTTTTTAAATTCTTATCAAATTTTCATTCCATTCAAGTTCAGGTATTGAAAAACTAATTTTTAACCATTTAATTTGGAGCACTTTCGGTTGTCACGACTTGTTTATTGTCTTTAGGTGTATCTTACATGATTGGTAATAATTCCATATTCTACAGAATTGTAAATACTAGGATCACAAGATGGCGTCGCTAGTAGTTAAAATGATATTATTTTTATATAGTGGCAACCTTCAAATGATTCGAAGTCAAAATTTTACGTCTGTAAGTCGAAAATTGTTTGTGAATAGACGATTTTCTTTTGTGAAGCAATTTTGTTAATTGTGATTTAAAAAATGAAAAAAAGGAATTCGTAGTTTTGATAAAATAACATGTTTGTCTGAAGGGAAAAATACTATCGGAAGTCAAAAACTTTGGCTTGATAATGAGATTTCGTATTCTGCCCTAGGAAATGATCAACAATAATTGTTGGTATGCAATTAATTCAAGCGATTGGATGAAATGAGCACGGAGGACGGATGAATCTGCAGTATTTCGCCCGAAAGAGTAGGTATATCCACGAAAACATCAAAAAAATTTTCACAGAATGTTTTGAATGCCGTTATATGAATTGATCGTGATTTTAGCATGAGGACCTTAAAGATAATCAAAGATACGTGTTGGTGCATATTCATTCATCAATATTTGTGATATGAAAAGTTGTTGCAAAATGGGTGCCGCAGCGTAGTCACATTTGTACTCAAAAACAACAATGTATGATGATTCTGAGGGTTGTTTGCAGCTGTTAACTCTGCAATACACCGAGTTTTTGCGTCGATTGGTGACAATGGATGAAAATGGCTTATCACTAATCCTGAGTCCAATCGACAGTCGGCTGAGTGGACAGCGGATACAAAGGTTGAACCGTCTACCGAAGGAGGATAAGACTCAAATATAGTCCGTGAGCAAAGTAATGGCTCTGTTAAATCTTTGCGGATTGGGCATGGAATAATTTTTACGATTATCTTGAGAATGGGAAATAAACCATCAACAGTGACTATATATTCGTTATTGGAGCGTTTGAAGGTCGAAATCGGGAAAACGGCCCCATATGAAGAAGTAAAAAAATGTTGTTCCACAAGACAACGCACCGTGCCACAAGTCATTGAGAACGATGGCAAAAATTCATGAATTAGGCTTCGAATTGCTTCCCCACCCACCGTATTCTCCAGATCTGGCCCCCAGCGACTTTTTCTTGTTCTCAGACCTCAAAAGGATGCTCGCAGGGAAAAAATTTGGCTGCAATGAAGAGGTGATCGCCGAAACTGAGGCCTATTTTGAGGCAAAACCGAAGGAGTACTACCAAAATGGTATCAAAAAATTGGAAGGTCGTTATAATCGTTGTATCGCTCTTGAAGGGAACTATGTTGAATAATAAAAACGAATTTTGACAAAAAAATGTGTTTTTCTTTGTTAGACCGGGGACTTATCAGCCAACCTGTTATTTAAACAAACAATAACAAAAACAACAACAAAAAAGTCATACACACATTAATTAAAAAACGCTTTGTTTAAAAATACATTTGATTTAAAATAATTAGCTTATTTAACTTCATGCCCATTACTAAGTAGTTCTATTGTTTATATGCACAGTGCGCTAGCCCAAAATTTGAATTTGTAACGATTTCATTTTTTATAACAAGAGAACAAGAAAACCCAGGAGAGGAACCCTTCTGCACAGAGTCAAACAAACGAACTGTTCACAAGGCAATTGAGAACAGCTTCAAATTGAAGTAGAAGTGAGCGTGCCAACTCGGAGAGACATTGCAACGAGTATACTCAAGTTATAACAACTTGACTGGTCTGGAGAGGAACAACAAAATCAGTCTTTCACTGTCGCTTGAAAAGTGCGGAAGAAAAATAAAGGAGCTGGTGCGGTTTATTTTCTCTCTCTCTATATATATATTTTTTTTTTGTTTTGAGAAGCGAAAACGGAGTATTGTGGTTTTGAGAAGATATGAAAAACTTGATTCTGGCGAAAAGGAAATAAATATTATAACATGTTATATATGTAGAAAGCTGGCCTAATGCACTCTCCCAACAACGCGATTTGATGAAACATCAAAGTGAAACTATGAATCAGTTAAGAGGGGAAAATCTGACAGCACCATATAACATCATAGTTGAGCACGCTCGAAATAAACGTTGTGATCATATTCCAACAAACTCAACAGCGCTCAAAGCCAAGTCGAGTTCTTGATGACGCAGCATTTACAACAACAACAACAACAAAAAGAAAAACCAACAAAACAAAAGTTAAAGTAAAACAGCACCAACTAAAGAAAAAGTCGCATACCTTTAACGGCGTGCTCTTTGCTCATCACACAAGCATATCACATACATATCACAGTGACACATACATATATCTACACGCTGAGCTAACTGCCGAACAGGAAGTATCTGTGATCATCGAACTGTAGGAAATTGCATTTACAATAACAAAAAAAAAAAAAAATATATATAAATAAAAAAGAAAGAGAAATTCGATGCCAAGCATATATGCGCGAAGATGATGCTCTCTCGCGAACATTTTGCCGGTGTTTGGCGTAAACACGATCAGCTTAGGAATTTTTTCAAATTACATACACTCATTCATTGTCTGCTTTTGTTGGCAACGCTACCAGCCTCGAGTGTAGGCCAAACTGCAAGAGCAACAGCCCGCGAAATCGTTGATTATGCGGAACACGTACATCAGCTGCAGCATTCACAGCATTCACGGCATTTTCAGCATTTGCAGCCCATGAAACGTCATGCAAACATAGACGATGATAATGACGTCGTTTTGGTAAACAAATGCTGCGAGAAATTTGAAATCCATGTGGACAATGTATGCACTCAAGTCAACGAAAGTGGTGAGTAGCCATATGCCATACGATATCAGACAGCATTGAATTGAGAAATCTCCTTCATCATTCCATACCAAAGTGGGTAATTGGGGGAACACATAACTCGATTCGGTTTGTAAAGTTTCACAGACGGTTGAGAGGTCGTCGACAAAATATTTATCCTATGAATAGAGTTGTTATTAAAGTAAATCCATACATCCATACATACATACACAATTAGTTTGGCAACAAATATAAACCCTGTAGGAAATTTCAATAGTAAATCTATACTCTTTCTCTACTGTCTGCGTCAACAGTACTGCTGACCGGTTATACCCATCGCAATGCCTTGCGTTATTGACATTTAACATTGAGTTGTCATTGAATGTCAACAGTAGACCAAAAAACTATTGACGAACTATTGACAAACTATTGACGTCGCTACTATTATGTAGACAAAAGGAGTACTTTTTCGCTTAATAAGGAGACATGTTGTTGACATGGTCAATAAAGATGAACTATACCTCTTGACAGTACAGTTTCTATAATGACACCGCCCGTAAATACTGTTGACGTTGGAACTAGTTCTCTTGTCTATATTGACGGCAATATAGACATGTGGCCATATGGCGACAGGCTTCCTGCAGGGAAATGTATGACAGCTTATATGTGAGTGAATTTGATTCATTTTGCATCGATTGATTGGGAGCTTTGTTTTTTTTTTAAATGGGAAATTCAGAGTGAAACCATTTGCCTGGCATTTAGCAATTGAAAAGCATGAGTCTCCCTTTTACTGCTTTGATGATCGAACGGGGGAGTGGGTAGTTTTTTTTTTATCAAGAATAAAAGGGTCTGACGGGTTGCGGCATCATAAAAGGAATTTTTAAATTTTGTTGATTTTTTGATAGGTGCCGGTGCCATCTAAAAACACTGTGGAGATTACTTTTTAGCTTTTTATTTTGAACGGTCCTTGAAATATCCTGGAAAATCCTCTTTTAATAAGTCTTTTTTTCAAAATTTTATATCTCAACAGCCAATTGAGATAGAGAGACGATCTAAGAAGATTCTGTTAGATAATAAAACAAGGAAGTTAAAAAATTTTTGTTTAATTTTTACACTGAGAAAAATTTTTTCACAAAACTAAAAAGAAAATTTTGAATATTTTTTTCAGTGTATTCTCAGTTTCCCGCCACTCTATAATTTGCTTTAAGAAACACCCCTTAGTATTTACTTTCATTTAAAAGAAAAAAAAAATATTTCAATCAGATGGCGCAGCAGTGTGATATTCAAAAAATTGCAAGTGCACCTATATATGCTCCCAGTACTAATATCCAGTACAAATGTGTACATTACTGTACAAAAACACATCACATCACATACGCCAAGTCTTAAGAAATTTGTATGGAAAAAATTTTACGAAGCATGAAAAACATTCCCATTGGTTTCTGTTTCGCAAAACGCAGAATGTTTTTTTTCGCAAAACAGGTTCTGTGTGACCTATGCAGCCAATCGGATTTGATGAATCAAAAAAGTAAGGGTTTAAGCCTTTATTCGAAAAAGGATGATATGAATAATCATAAATTTTTTGAAGTGTCCACGAAGGGTCGTTCATTGAACATTGGAAAATTTCGATCGCACATTTTTCGAAGACATTTTGCGAGCCCCATAAAATGAAAAAATTTTCAATGGGATAATTTTCTAAGGGGAAATTTACAAAGCTGAACGAATTTCACTAATTATCAAATTAAATCACAATGAATTTCGACTCATATTCCTATTTTTAAATACAAGGCATGATACAAGAAAACAAGATAGCGCCACTTGAGAGAGGAAACGTCACAAACTCAAAATCGCGATTCGTTGTTGTTGTTTTCCCATGTTAAACCGGCTTTTTACTTTTTTGAATAGCATGGGAAACAAAAACAATTTCTCGCTCAGTGGCGTCACAAACTCAATTTTCAGCTCTCAAAGAGAGCCTCAAAATAGCGGTACTGAAGTGGCGCTATCTTGTTTTCTTGTATCATGATATAAGGGGTATTCACAAAGGCGTCGGAAAATAGTAAAGTCGGAAAATCGAAAAATTTTATCTGCATAAAAAGTTGTGCAAGATGCAAAAAAAGTTTTAAATTTTTTTAAAAAGTCGCAATTTTCCGATTTTCCGACATTCCAACGTTTTGAACTCGCCTTTGTGAATACCCCTATAATTTGCAATTGTCGGAATTGTCGGAATTCTTTGTGTATTAATTTCTTTGAAGCTATCAAATCCAAATAAAATGAAATAATTAATTATAATAGGGGTATTCACAACGGTGTGTTAAAAGCGTTGGAAAGTCGGAAAATCGGAATATTGCGACTTCTTAAAATTTTTGTATCTTGCACAACATTTTAAGCAGTTAAAATTTTCCGATTTTCCAACTTTACTATTTGCCGACGCCTTTGTGAATACCCCTAATATTTAAGAGCTGAAATCATTAGATAAAGTCGTCTGCAAAATTTCAAAAGAATCTCTTTTCGTATTTATAAAATCGGACGTTATGGATTCAATCAAACAACGTAGAAACATTCTGTCTGCTCAACTTCTTTCAATTGTAAAGTAGATTTTTTTTTCTTTCTGCACAATTGTGCACACAAAGAGTACATATACAGGGTGTTCCATACTCAATAGATCAAAAAAAAAGGAGGTGATAGGGGAAGTCCAGACGGACCAAAAATCGTATGGCAGGGGGAGGTCGCAAATGCATCCCTGAGGAGTTACATGCAAAAAACAATATTTTGGTTTTTTCACTGGTGCTCCTCACTTACAGGCCGTAAATTCAAAATCACATATGATATGAAAAGCTTGGAGGTTTTCCGTTAACACTGCATACTACGACTTTAAATAATTAAACTCCGTTTTCTCTGGTACTACCATCTAAGCCTAAAATAGTGTAATTTTGCCTTTTAAAGTGATTTAATTCAAAAGAAATACGATCGAGCCTCTTTTTTTTTACTCTTTTCGAAAACTTTGAGCTTTTCTCTTCAATTTGATACCATGGTTGCTAAAAAAAAAGTTTCACAATCAATGCAAAACTAAGGTTTGAAAATAATTATTTTGTATTTTTGACTCCCAGAAGTTATTTTAATCAAATTTATTGAGCACACTTTTAGGCAGCATGAGAAAAAGAAAAATCGAAGAAATTAAAAATTTCTGAATAGTGTTTTAGTTTTTACATATCCGCCTAAAAGTATGCTCACCAATTTTGTCGAATTCTTTCCGCGCCTCTAGCTCCTAACGAGTGCAAGATGGAGCCCCCTTTCCATACAATTTTTTGCTTGTATGGGTTCTCCCTATCACCTCCCTTTTTTTTTTGATCCATTGAGTATGGAACACCCTGTATATATTAATCAAAGAATATTGAATGAATGAGCTTCGTAAAAGATTCATTAAAGTAGATGACAATTGCCCAACGGTTCATTATACGGAATGATTATGGAGTGAAAAATAATTGGAATTCCACATTTTTGACTACATTATAGCATTTAAAATTTTTTCAGAGTACTTCGAACCCATGTTCACTAACTACAAAGGTGTTCCCAATATTCCTGTAAAGTTTAAATTCGTTATCGGATTGCCGGACTGTGGATCTATGCAAACGTGGCCGATTATACACTATCAAAATGTGATTAAAAATTCTCTCAAAAAAATTATTTATAATTATCTTATAATATCACAACAGAGTCCCGATCAGCTCGAACTGCTAGACGATGGCAAATTACGGCACTATACACACGCCGATGAGGATCAATACGAACAAAATGATTACGATGAAACGAGACAACCACGATTTCACGATTACGCACAAGGACTATACTGCATCGATAAGGTTTTCTAGTTTTTTCCAATTGATGTTCAATTTATTGATTAATAGGCAATTGTCAAAGTACTGATACTGATTCTCCTCTTTCAGGCCATTGCTACAACGGGCGAGCAACGACAACTGCTGTTCGCGAAAATCTGTCTCGCTAAGAAAGAGATAAAATGGTCCGATACGAATTTTTTACTAAGGAAAATACTCAATCCCATATTCCATGGTATTTCGTTGATTATGCTTTTGATTATTGCTATTGTGTACTTTATATTGCCGACGTTGAGGTGAGATGACTAAAAGAGCAATGGAATGCGAATGAGCTGAAATTCAATTTGATTTTTCTTTTTTTTTTAGAGATCTCGTTGGAAACATTGTCACAACGATAGCTGTTTGCCTTATGGTTAGTCAGATCGCCGATTTGGTACGCATTTTTACAGAATTAACGAATCATGTGAGCTTTATTGTTGCAGGTAAGTTTCAATCTATCAGCTTTTTCAATATATAATAAAACTTAAAAGAAATGTTTTCCTTTAGATATCATACTCTGCTTTAGTCTATTGGGCGCTTTCTTCTGGCTTAATAGCTTTGGTTATTACATCTGGAAAACATTTCGTTCGCGTAACGTTTTTCTACGCATTACAGACGGTAGAAAATATTGCTATTACTCGGCATACGCTTGGGGCGCTACAGGACTCATGGCTTCAATGGCGGTATTCGCGCATTTCTTTTTAGACGCTGAATCATACCGCGAGGAGAATTTCATTGAGGGACAAGAAACAATCGGTTGGTTGGGAATTTCATTGTTCTTTGCCCCCATTGCATGCACAATCATAATTGATATATTCTTTCTACGTTACAACGTTGAAACTAATCAATCGCCGGAACGTCTATGGACGTATACAGCACAAATTGAAGGCAAAGTGAGTTCAATTTTTATCTCTCTATTATACAAAAAAGTTTTTTTTTTCGCGTGTACTTTTATTTTTGTGTGGCGGATCCAATATGGCTGACTTTTTTCAATATGGGTATTGGACAAGAATGTGAGAGATGATTGGTGAGGTGATATTGAGCTGAGAGAGAGTGGAGTGGAGAGTGGGAGAGAGAGAGAGAGGTAAGGTAGAAGACGAAGAACGAGAGGAGATGGAGAGTAGAGGAGAGTAGAGGAAGAGGGTAGAATGAAAGCGAATCGATTGGGGAGTGAAAGCGAAGAAGCATGTAATACTAAGTCAAGCCTTAGCTATCAACTTTTATATTTTAATTTTTTTTAGCTATCAAAGGGATAAATGAGTTTGCTCCTAGAACTAGAACTATTCATACGTAATGTTAACATCTTATACTTCGAATGTTGCATATTATGTAATTATTTGTTCTCTTGGCTCAGATTTGATGGCTTATTGTATGCGCATATTATAGTCAATGCAATTCAAGCGCCACTATTGCTCTACATTTGCGTATTGCGACAGAACCACGTAACATTTTTGCTCAAAAAGTCCTGCTGCTACAATGAACCATCGGCGAATGATTGGGGAGATGAAATGCATTATATGAACTGCAATGAATACTAAGTAGTTTGGAGAGGCCTTAGGTTCTTTCTTTTTTTTTTATATAAATTAATCGAATGCTTTTACCGAAGATCATATCAAAAAGTATGGAGAATAAAAATGAAGACTTGTTAACTCTAGAACTAGAATAATTCATAGAAATGTTAACATTTTAATATTAAGAAACGAATGAACAAGAAGTGTACTTAAAGTGAATAAATTATTGTTGTTTTTAGTGAGCATTTGAAGATAAATTTCTTGAAGGATTTAATAAAAAACAAGTAAGGGTGTTATAGTCAGGCAAGCCTGACAATAGAATACCCGACACAGACACACATCTTCAAATAATTTTTAATATCAAGAGGTGTTTAAGGCCATAGGGGCCCCATATACCGACTTTTGTTGAATTTCTTTATGAAAACCGCCCTTTTGCCACGCCCACTTTTCCATTTTTTCCGAATTCTAATCGGAGGCTTAAATATACGCGCAAATTCTAAGTTTCATTAAAATATTTGAAAAAGTCAGATTTTAGGGCAGTTTTGGGATTTTTGTGACAGACCCTAGTACTGGAGGTACCCTTAATAATGGACCGATCAAGAAATTTTTGGGCAGGATGTTTATGGCTACAAAGGAAGCATAAGTGCCAAATTTCGTTCAAGTCCCATTTGAATTTCGGGTGTAAGACAATTTTCGAAAAACGCCCTTCTGCCACGCCCACTTTTCAATTTTCGGAAATAATATTACTGGCCTTTAAATATGATCAAATATCAAATTTCATCAAAATATCTTGAAAAACATCGGTTTTAGAGCAGTTTTTGTGATTTTCACAACAGACCCTAGTACTGGAGGTACGCCTAAAAATGATCCGATCAGGTCCATTCTCGAACTTGTTCTTACTCATGTCCCCGTGAGCACGCATACCAAATTTTGTCAAGATAGCTCAATTTCTTCGATAAGATAACTGTATACAAACAGACGGACGGACATGTCTAAATCGAATCTCCTGGTGACGCTGATCATTTCTATATATATTTTGTATGGTCTATCTCGACTGGTTCTGGGTGTTACACACAACCACACAAACGCAATATACCCTCGACACAGAGTGTGTCGGATATAAAAAAAAAAAAAGTTCATAGTATATAGTTCTATTAGAAAATCACTCACCTGACCGAACAGTTTTCCTTCCTCCCTTCTTACTAGATTGCACATTTGTGCGCGCACAATCATATGGCAATCATCCAAAACAGTGTTAAAGAAACGTCGTGTGGGTAAGAGAGCTTCCAGATCAATAACGAACTCTAAGAAATGTTCACAATAGTGTACGACATCCGATTTAAGCACACCTTCGAGAGGTATTGTTTCAATGATTTTTAAAAAATTTATCAGCAGATTCTGTTGGTAAAATTGATTAATTTAGCTAATAAAACATAAATGATTCGCCGAAATCATATCAGACCTGCAAAAAGTGACGTTCCCATTCTAGTTCGGATTTCTTTTCGCCTTGTTCTTTCTTTTGCAATCTCCGCCAGAATTTTCTCCACTCTGGATTTTCTCTTAACTCCTGTTCGAGACGTTCTATTAGCAAAAAAAAAATAAAAGAAAATTATAAGACTAAATTAGCAGCGCAAGTACTATGACCCACTACTCACTTGGTTGCAGACAATTCCACATGGAGAGGGACACAAGTCGCTTAGCTTGTTCTCGACAAATCTCAACTTCCATGCTATTAAAGCAATGATTTAGAAATGTCAAAATTGCTGTCTGCTCACGTAATGTAACATTCGTTTTACGGCTACCATCTATTGGAAGCAGTGTCTCCAAAACATGCCGGAAGAAACCCGGAAATTGCTCTGAAGTTTGTTCAAATATGCTCCATACATCAACCCGTTCACGAAATTTCTCATTGACCATCACAACTATGGACATTACATGCGCGTGCGAGGACTTTTCCCTATTGTAATTTGGCCATAAGAATTGCTCCAAATACTGACTAAATTCCAGCATCATAATACGCCGACTGGAATTACTGTTATTGAGTATTTCATGTTCATACAACTTCTGTATAATATTGGCATCAAAAGGTATGTGCGCTTCATTAGTTTCCGGAGACCAATATTTGGCTGATATCTATAGTGCAATTGAATTAAATGAAAAAAAGAAAAAAAAATCCACAAAACTTGTTGTTGTTTTGCATAAACGTTTGACTTACCTCCCAAATTATATCGGAACTCATCTGATCCATTGACATTTTTTGTTTGAGATTGCGTTGACCTGTTTCGGTTCTTGTTTCATGTTGTTTCGACTTCATTTTGCATATCCTCTCTGCACAAATCCTGAAGGTAATTAATAATAAAATAACCGGCCGATTCACAATATTTGCAGTCGCACTAAGGCCACGGTTATAATCAAGTAATACTTGGTTATAATATGACAATATCATAAGCAGTGCTGTCGTTTTCGTATCTGATAAAGTAGCAAAATGGTTTTTAAATAGTAGTTTTTATAAAATAAAAGGAGTATATTAAAAAAAAGGAGTTTTTAAGCAATGGAAGAAAAAAAAACTAGGTAGGGGTTATCGTTTAAAAACGTCGAAAACTCGTAAGCCAAGAAGGCTTCAAAATGAAAGAATGTAATTTTGTATGAAAAAATTTACTCTTTCGCTTTTTAAATCTTTTTACTTTTAATGGAATATCCTAGTTGCTTATAGTTATGGTGACCATCATATCTGTTTTTAGCAGAGGTGTTCTGTTTTTTTAGTCACTGGTTCTGCGTGTTTTTTTTTTAGTGGAAAATAGCGAAAATGTCAAAAAAAATTGAAAGATCCGTTCCACGACAACCTCGTAAAAGATTTAAATAAACCAAGTTGAAGACTAAAAAAAAATATTTTTGTTCTGTTTTTCAATTTCAATTTATCGTCACCGTACTTATAGTATATATATAGGCTTGCCAGATAGGTAATTTGCACCGCACAAAGAAGCTGTTACAAAATTTATTTACAACCAAATAGTAGTACGTTAGCAAAAGGAGTAGTAAAGTAGTACGGCAATACAAAAAGGAGCAAAAAAACTACTATAGTAGCATTTCGACAGCACTGATCATAAGAACATGATGAGAAAAAGCCTAGGTTATAATGTCGTACACAATTTTTGTATGCCGGCAAACGCAGGGCTGCCAACTTCAAACAGCAACAACAAAGCCATACAATACAACAAAGCAAAGCTATAGCAGAAGAAAGAAGGTAGACGCGTACTGAAAGAAATATATTTATACATTTACTCATATTATTTATACTTTTTAATAGAAGAACTTAAAACCGAAATGGCTGCTGCAATCGATGGCGTTTTTCCGGAAGCGCTGCAAGGCAAAATAAGGAGCTCCAAAGTACTTGTTGTAGGCGCAGGTGGAATTGGTTGTGAAGTGCTGAAGAATCTCGTATTGAGCGGATTTCCATATATCGAAATCATCGATTTGGATACAATCGATTTGAGTAACCTGAACCGGCAGTTTCTATTTCATCGTGAGCATGTTGGAAAGTCGAAAGCAGAGGTTGCGCGCGAAAGCGCACTTAAATTCAATCCAGATGTTGAGATCAAGGCCTATCATGACAGCATTTTCTCAACGGATTATGGCGTGAACTTTTTTAAGAAATTCAACGTCGTCTTGAGTGCACTGGATAATCAAAGTGCAAGGAATCATGTGAATCGCATGTGTCTAAATGCAGATGTTGTTTTAATCGAGAGCGGCACAGCGGGTACAACGGACAGGTGGAAGTAATAAAGCGTGGATTTACACAATGTTACGAATGTACGCCAAAGGCTAGACAGAAGACATTCCCCGGATGCACAATTCGAAATACTCCCTCCGAACCGATTCATTGTATAGTTTGGGCAAAACATTTGTTCAATCAGCTGTTTGGCGAAACAGCCGATGATGAGGATATATCTCCGGATATGGCCGATCCAGAAGCACAAGAGAATGCCGAAGAAGACAAACCGGCAAAAGAGACCAATGAAAATGGTAGTGGTGATGCCGAAAAGCTTGGAACTGGCAATATTGTGCGTGTGAATACAAGACAATGGGCAAAGGATTGCGGCTATGATGTTAAAGCATTGTTTAATAAATTTTTCTATGATGATATTAATTATTTGCTTAGCATGGAGAATCTTTGGAAAACGCGCAAACCACCCGGACCAGTGACATGGGAGAGTTGCGTAGAGAAGGCTGAGCTTTTCAATAAGAAGAAACATGATTATCATTGCATTTGGTCATTGGAAGAATGCGCTAAGGTATTCGAGGAGTGCTTGCAAAAGCTGACCGCTGAAGTTTCAAAATTGAGTGAAGGTGATTCGCTCGTCTGGGATAAAGATGATCAGCCGGCAATGGACTTTGTTGCTGCCTGTGCAAATATACGTGCGAACATTTTCCAGATTTCAAGCAAGTCACGCTTTGAAATCAAATCCATGGCGGGTAATATCATTCCAGCGATTGCAACAACAAATGCAATCATTGGAGGTCTTGTTGTTATGCGTGCATTCAACGTGCTGCAGGAGCAATTCGATGAATGTAAATCAGTTTATTCAAGATTGCGATTGAATCCGCGACAGCAGCTCATCATACCCGATAGAAGTACAATACCACCCAATCAGCAGTGCTATGTTTGTGCCAAGGAACCGGCCATACACTTGCGTATCGATACGGGACGTGTTCGCATTAAAGAGTTCCGCGATGATGTGCTCATTAAGACGCTAAATATGGTTAATCCTGATGTAGAAATTGAGGGCACCGGAACAGTTATAATATCATCCGAAGAAGGTGAAACCGAGGAGAACGATGAGAAGTTATTGAAAGATCTCTATATAGTTGAAGGTGCTGTACTCAAATGCGATGATTTCTTCCAAAACTATGTGCTACAAATGATCATTATACATATTGACACTGAACGTGATGATCCACTGTTCGAAGTCATTGCCGATAAGAGTCAATTGCAGCCAAAGGAAGAAAAACCTAACGAGGATGATACGGCGGTTGGTAACAAGAATGCCGATGGCGGTGGTGGAGATATTGGTGACGGACCTTCGACGTCGAAAAAGCGACGTGTCGACGATGATGACGATGATGATTTGCAGCTCATAGAAGATGACGATGATGATGATGATGATGATGAGGGTGTAACACAGGCGACTGGCAAGCTTCAAGTGGTAAGTCCAGTTAAAAAAGATGCGCCGCATGCAGCGAAAGACACAGCGGTGGCTCCACCA
Source organism: Chlorops oryzae (assembly GCA_020466095.1). Lineage (NCBI taxonomy): Eukaryota > Metazoa > Arthropoda > Insecta > Diptera > Chloropidae > Chlorops > Chlorops oryzae. Next base: position 28,787,894 of record CM035809.1, on the reverse strand, counting down.
GCGGTCACAGAAATCAATGATGACGATTACGTATGCGAAGTGCTTGATTCTGATGAAGAAGAAGATTGTTCCTACGATAGTGAGGAGGATCTGGACGATGAGTTTGATGACGATTCACTTCCACTTCCGCCAAAACGCCGACAAATACAAATTGCCGAGGGTGAAGTCACCGAAGTGCTCGATTCTGAGGATGAGGACGAAATGGAGGGTCCTATAAAGAGAAAGCGTCCACGCATGGACAATGGCAACGCCACTGGTGAAGTTATAAATATTGATTCGAATTAAGTGTTTTTCGATTGTAAAGTTTCTAACCTACTAATTAATAATCGAATGAAGTAGACATATATGAATGAGCCTTTATTGAATAAAATGAACTCATTAAGATAATCGTTTTTGTTGAATTTTTATTTTTAGCGTTTATTTACACAACTCTTGGCATCTTTATAATACATTTAAACTTAGTAAATAGGTTTCTATTATATTTTATTGGATATATATTCAAAAGTTGGATAGGCGAACTTATCTATAAATATACCAACCTCGGTTCGATACTGCGTTAATTTAACTGAGCATTTTATAGTTAGTCCGGAAGCTAGCGGTTCAAATTTTGCGGGATGGTAGACAAATGGACAATTAAGCGAATTAAGCAATCATTTGCTGCCATCGTGGGAGGTGTGGCTAAATGTTGCTGCAGATAGAGCAAAGACTTAAGACGCGTACATGAAAACATGTTTTAGTGGGCGTGGCAGAGTGACGAAGATCAACTTTTCCAATTTTGGGGCACAATAGTAAGAAGGAGTTGCCCTAGAGCAATGAAATTTGGCATGGACGTTTCTTTGCAAATATGTATGAAATTAAAAAAAAATTTCGAAATCAAACCACCCCAACCCCCTCAAACAGAAAACGGGGTTTTCCAAAATCCACAATTTTGAACCCACGGTCCTCAAATTCGGAACATAGCTTACTATTGTGCCCCAAGGTGGGAAAAGTTTAACTTCGTAACGCTGCCACGCCTACTTTTTGTGCTACGCCCTCTCAAAGGTGTTTTCACTCGCAAAAGGTGCTGACCTCCATACATTTTTGGGAAATCATAGAAGGAGTTGCCCTAGGGCTTTGAAATTTGGCATGGACGTTATTCCGTGATTGTCTAAGAGATTCCAAAAAAAATTTTGGAAATCGAACCCCCCCAACCCCCTCAAACAGAACACGGTTTTTGCCAAAATCCACAATTTTGAACCCACGGTCCTCAAATTCGGAACATAGCTTACTATTGTGCCCCAAGGTGGGAAAAGTTTAACTTCGTAATGCTGCCATGCCCAATTTTTGTGCTACGCCCACTAAAATTCGTTTTCACGTTCGCGTCTTAAGTCTTTGATCTATCTCTCTCGCTTTTTATAACTTAACTGTCTGCGCAAAGACTTCAGTCGCGAACTTGACAACTTCGCCCGATTTTCGCGCCCTCCCTATGCAAACGATTTATGTGATGTACGAGTAAAACTCTCTATTTTTTAAGATACATTTCAAATGCTCCGCTTATGAGGAGGGTAAACCACATGCTAGCTCCCGCACTAAGTGTAGCGGTCATCGCCTTCGATCGCTGTTTATAGCTTCTTAATTGCTGCCTTTGATTGGAATTCTTAAAAATCAAACTATATCTAGCCTTAGATTCGAACAAGAAAAATTTCCAATATAGATATTTATTGTCCATATCGTCCATACAACTCATTTATGTGTGAACATCTATGTATGAATATATATATGAGTATATTAAAGATGACCACCTGTTCCGACAAAATTGGTAATTCGAGCAATTACGAAATGCTCCAAACACGCAATTTTCCGAAAAATTCTTTTTTCTTGCCTCTATCAGGCGAATTATACAAAAAAAAAAAAAATTCCGAATCAATTGTAGATTCACCATGAGATTATAACATTTATATGCATGTTTTATTAAGGGGGTCTTCTCATTGAGCAACTTTTTTTTTCGACTTTTTTTTTTTTGCATTTATTTATAGCTTGGGTAGTTGTGAATATGCCCCTAAAAGGATTTTTTGAAATTCGAAATAGTTTAGAGGATATAGCCTTCTTTGTCGAGCAAGATCTGCGCTAAAACGAGTAATTTTTGCGTTGCTTCAAACTTTAAACGCGTTTATCTCGAAACCACGTTTTTCGAACTGGCGGCCATGATATCTCCAGTTCAACTGAACCGATTTTCATGAAACAAAGTGGAATCGACGCAGAATTGTCACCATTCTCGGGTGAACCTCGACCATAATTTAAAAAAATTTTTTACTATTTTTTTTTTACACTAAACTACAAAAAAAAAGCCCGAAATTGAAATTTTTTTTTGAATGGCCGCCATTTTGTCAAAAAAAATCACAAAATTAAGCTTGAGGTTCACCCGAGAATTACATCTATACTGATTATAACCCCGTTTTTTTTTTCCATTTCGGACGCTCCGGAGATCCGGAATCGTGGCCGCCGTGACGGCACCTTTTTTTTTCACCACCAACTTTGAAGTCTCATTACTTTTTGAACAGCCCACGTATCGAGGCAAAAAAAATTTTTTTATTTACTTTGAACCTTTTGTAATACAATAAATAAAAAAAGTTTTCAATTATTCTTTGCGTTTTCAAATAAGAATTTTTTTAAAAAGGGTCCAAAAAACGGGTTTTCAATGAGAAGACCCCCTTAAATGTATTTTTTGTGAGTTATCTTTTTAAATTAATAAATCTTTTACCACTCAAGTTATCAATAAAATAGTGTGAAGATATCATTGGAAATTCTCGTCGTTGAAAAACTCTTAAAACAGTATATAACCGAAAAGCATAATAAAAAAAAAATATATCTAAACTGAAAACAATTACATCTATAACGAAATAAGCATTGCAACTGAGTTTAAGCAAAGCCAAAGGACAGACAGAAAAGTCGACATAACAATAGCCTGGAAGATATTCTTCATTAGTCATGGATGACATGCAATTATGTATCCGCATAAAATTACAAATTAGTCTACATAGGTATATCGTAAAAATAAATCGTTGAGTTTCTAGTCAGGTTTGTTCGAAGCACCCCTTCAAATATATATCCTTGCACATAACAGGATTATTCCGAAATGTATTCCTTAGGCTTTTATGCAAATTAAGCAGTTGGTCACCTCTAAATGTTATATAACATGTAGCAATACATTTAAAGCAATTTATCTAATATGGAACTACAACCTAAGCTGCCCATTACCTAACTAATTTTTCATAAATATAACCATCTTACACTTAAAATGGAATCGTTGAATAAATCTTAAAAAAAAAAATAAAAAAAAACACGCACTTATCTAGGTACTTAGCTCTGCTTAGTGGGCTATAATGGCAAAATGGAACTGTTTGTTCTGTAAACGTGTGGGCACGTGGCTTGTCTCAAATTCAAATGGCCAGTTAAGAGCTAAAACAGACACACACTTAAAAAATAAAATATTCATAATAATACTTAATCGAACTTAAGCTTAAGCTAATTCCGCTACAGCATCATCACCTTCGCCTTCTCTAACGGGCGCTTGAAAAGTGGAACCGGTGAATTCGTACATCTGAAAAGAAAAACAAAATATTTTAGTCAGATTTTTTTTGGCCGGGACTATGAGAGCTAACCGTACCGAAGGCGATCGATTGTTCCGCAGAGTGGCATAATCAGCAAATTCGCTGGCATTGGCACCAACAACAGCAGCGCCTGAATTTCGCGGTTGTATTGTGGCGTATGTATTGTCAATTGTATGGTGATGCATATGATCAATTGAGCCACGGCGATCTCGTTGAGGCTGTGGAGCCGAAAAATCAGGAAACATTTATTTAATGAGGATTTGATTGATCATTCTATACATACCGGCGAATCAGAATTTGATATATGATCAGGTTCTGAGAAAACCTGCATAGTGAGCTCTTGCTCCTCGTAGAGCTTTAATTTTCTGTTTGGGATCAAAATATTTTAATATTGAGGAGGAGCTTCTTTAAATTAGCTAGTTACAAAGATACTTACTGTTCAATCCACAGGGGATTTTCTGTGGTATTCAAGTCCTCTATGATTTGTTTTTTGATAAGTGCTTCTTTGCGACGGTTCTCAACTGGAACCGATAGATTCCTTAACAGAACAAAAGAAAGAAAACACCTATTAAAAGTAATTCTTTTCCCCCCACACAGTTCAAGTGCTTACCAATGCTTCAAACAGCAGCAGAGTACAACAAAACTGACCACACCAACAAAAAGCACAATAATTAATGCAACGAGACCAGCGACAGCCAAATCGAATTCCTCCTGCACAATAGTAACGTAAGCAGGTACGACATTCTCGATGGCAAAGCCGGCATAATAGTCCTGCATATTGTCAAAGAATTAAAATAGACATTTTCTGGGAGGATAACTGATAAGGCTTACCCTGAGATAATCATAGTTTGCATCAATCACTTTCAAAATATCATCTACAGCTGCGATTTGCTGTGTCTTCGGCTCAACGGCATGGAAGAATAAATCACACCAGTCCATGCGTATGCGTCCCATTGCATCAAGATGGAAGCGTATCTCGTCAACAATGATGCGATGTCCCGTAGCGTTTCTTAGCTCGGCAATGATATCCTCCTGCTCTTCATAGACTTCGTCAGGCGGACGGGAGAGTATGACGCGTACGAGCTGCGATGAGTCGTAGATCCAAACCTAAAGCGAACAAGTTGATTAGATTGGAAAATGCTTTTTAAATAATGATGTGACCGGCCTACCATGACTTTAGTTCGAGCTGTACGTTGAGGTGGCTCCAACTCTCGAGCAACGATTTCCAATTCGAAGCGATCCTGATTGTATTCAGCCATGAAAGCAGAGTTCGTTATACGTCCTTCCGGCGAAATGGCTGCAATTTGAGATTATGAAAATTTATTTTTAAAAACTCTTTCAATTCGATTGAATCCCTTGACGTACCAAACGGGCTTGGAACTATTGAACCAGTTGCCTTGGTCGCTCCATACTTATACAAATTTGATGTTACAATCATGTACTCGATTTTTGCATTCTTTCCAGCATCTGCATCGCTCGCATTCACGATCGATATAAGACTGTTCAAAGAAGACTTTGAATTGACGCCAGCATAGTACAACTGAAAGGAGATAGTGTGAAAATTATAACCCAAAATGAATATGATTTGTCTCTGTCTTCCACTCACCTCTTTTTCGAATTTCGGTGCATTGTCATTCTCGTCCAGCACTGTTATCCAAACCTTTGCAACTGTATTATCGCGATCTAATGTCTTAATGGAGAATGAGGCACGCTCCTCTTCAGATATATGAAGATCGGACTTAATGCTGGCAAGAATGTAAAGTGTATAGAAGTCGGAAATTTCCCTATCCAAACTCTTGTTCGTATAGACATCGCCAGTGAATTTATCGACGGAGAATGCCGAATCCTCATTGCCGAGCAACATGTAATAGAATATGTCCTTATTGTGCTTACTTCGCGTTGATGCTTGTATACGTAAAAGCTTTAAATTCCGTCCACTATTTTCCTCAATAGAAATTCTATAAGGATTATTCATGTCGGGAAATTCTGGTCGATTCTCATTGGCGTCCACGATGCTCACACTGAGAAAGCGTAGCGTTTCAAATGGCTTGGGATTTCCAGCGTCTCGCGCAACTAGCACAATGTCATAGCTAGAATGGTTAAGGATAAGATTTTGTTACAAAATCAATTGTGAAAGTAAAATACATACTTGGCGCGTTCCTTGCGATTCAATTCCTTTCTGGTACGTAGCTCACCAGTTTCGGTATCAATTTTAAATTCTTCAGTTTGATGGACATTTTCATTGTTGCTCTAAAAATGGTCGAAAATTTCAGCTTTTAATGCAACATTTTGTTCCCTGAGTATATCTCAATTTACCTGAAGATGGTATGTAATATGCCCATTCTCATCAGTATCGTTGTCAGTCGCTTTTACAGTTAGCAAAAGATAATCGGGTTGTACAATATCCTAAAGAATAATAAAAAACGATAACACTCGATGATTATTCTTCATAAGTTCATAAATCGCTTAACATTCACTTACGCCTGGTATTTCGATGGTTGCATTCGAAAGCGCTGGTATGATAAAGACTGGACGATATTGATTCACACCCATGACTGTAATAACCACCTTTGCTGTACTCTCCAACGTTCCAGATCCCTGGGTGTCACGAGCGGTTACTGTCAGCTCATAGACGCCCGTTTTTCCACTTAAGCTTTGAGCTGGATACAAAATTCCACTCACTAAGTCCAGTCTGAAGAGGTTCTGCTCATTGCCATCCTTAATCATATAGCGTACATCACCGAAAAGTCCATCATCTAGATCATTTGCTCTTATTTGAAGCAGTGCCGCTGCCGGATTTATAGGCGCATTCTCATCCACTGTTGAGGAGTAAACTTCCTGAGTGAAGACCGGAGCATTGTCGTTCACATCGAGCACATTTATATAGATCTGTAGAATGAGATGGATAAGTTGGAGTAAGTACCTACACATATGTGCTAATTTTATTACCATTCAAAGGAACTTCCTCCTCAAGGTACTCACCGTTGCGGTTGCCATTTTTTGAACTGTCACTGGTGCCTTATCCTTCGCTACGGCAGTCAGGTGTATTTGACTTGTTTTCTCTCTATCCAAAATGCTTGCATCTGAGACCATAATGCTGCCCGTGTATGCATCAATGGAGAAGTATTTGTTGTTCTCGCCAATCAGCGAATAAGTCAGCTCACCGAAAACGCCTAGGTCATCGTCAAATGCCTCCACTTTTCCGGCGACCGTGCCACGAGGTGAGTTTTCGGTAATATTAAAATAGTACTCCATTTGACTGAAGTGCGGATCATTGTCATTTAAATTGATTATGTCAACAGTGACTTCAGCCGTTGACGTTAGAGCTGGAATACCCGTATCCGTTACCGTCGCCGTCAAATGTATATCCTTCACTTTTTCATAGTCAATTCTTGATTTTGTTCTTATCGTTCCCGACGTTCGGTTGATCTCAAAGAACGCATTTTCGGAAATCTGATATTCACCAATTGTAGAGTCCTCATCGTGAGCCTGGAGAGTCGTCAGAATGGTTCCGATTGGCTGCTCTTCTTGCAGTTGAAATTTAATTATCGGATTCTCTCGCGTCCACGGTGGGTCAAATCTCTGCGTTAGTTATGTCAAAAAAAAATTTTTTTTTTTTTTAAATATTTTCTAAATAAATTTTCTTTTTCTTTTCAAAAATCAAATGGATACAAAATGGTCGAGTACGGCAGAACTGGAAGAACCGACAGATTCAACAGAGCTCATGAAATCACAAGAAGTGGAAGAATCGCTAGAAGAACCGGATTGGATAATGGTTTTCCTTAATATAAGCTGTACGCTCTATTATGCGGCAACGCTAAGCGTCACGAAACTACAAAAGGACTTAAATGTGGTATGCTCGGGTTGACATTGAAATACGGGCCGCATAACATCTGTGTATCTCTAATTGATATCAGGTTCGACTAGCATTTCCATTGAAACACTCGATATACGTTTTTATATTAGAAAACGTTATTCAGTTCTTCATTTTGCTGAAATATGTGGTCCATTTCCTTGGTTTGGCTGCCAAAGTAATAGCAATGTAAGCGGTTCCAGAAGAAGGAATAATGCCCAAGTCTTGGGGTCTTTGATTAGTTAAAAAACTAACAATACTTCTTTATATTTTTTCCAGGCTGCCTATACTCTGCAACGATGATGCCGAACTGCTTCATCCGACTATATTCTGCCAGTTAGTCGAGAATCTCGTTCTTCCGCTGGTCGAATTAGCGTTGGGTTTTATAGCAGTCGAATTTACGATAGAGTATTGCAAAGGCAGGCTACCAATATTTACCATTTGTATGGTGCTTAGAGTTGCCGCTCGTCTAATAGTTCTGTACGTAGTTTTCTAGTACATACATCAGTGCTCGGACTTGAAAATTTTTAAAGGTGGTAGGTTTTTAAAGAAAAAGTGGTAGATTTGTATATAAAGTGGTAGATTTAAAAATGTTTAAAATACTAATAAGTACAATATATCACATCATATTCGGAAAATTACTTGTTTTTAGGTGTTTTCTCTTATAACAAAATAATGTGTCAATATTTATTGGATGTCGTTAAGCGCCAATACTGCCATTCTGGACAATAGGAAGCTGCCAACATATTATTCAATAATACATAATATTGAACCACATTTTTTATGTTCTCAATTATTCTAAATGATCATAAATAAATACAACTAATGCATTAATAAGTAACAAAAAGTGGTAGATTTGTACCTAGTGTGGTAGAAGTGGTAGAAAGTGAAAATAGTGGTAGATCTACCACTAAAGTGGTAGAAGTCCGAGCACTGTAGTACATACATAAATACATACATACATAAAAATGTTTAAAATCTTCTTCTTTGCAGAAATGTCTACTTAAATTTCCACAGTAAAATAAGTGCTGAGAGTCTTCTTGCCTATCGATCACTCATCGAAGTGAATGAAGATCTTTCGGATAATGAGATTCTGACGTAGGACAATCAGCAAGCAAATTACTCTTACCGGTGGCATTTCATTGACATCAATGATTTGTATGATAAGCAATCCTTGGCCTTGTTGCACCGTCGGAGCCGTGCTATCCGTTACGAGGACTCGAATTCGCATGATCTGGAATTATGAGAAAAGAGAAAAGTGTTATCAATGCACTTGACCTTTATGTGAAACTCCTTCTTTTCTTACCGCAAATATATTTCGATCTAGTTTCTTGCTGACAACCACTTTTCCGTTACGTAATATTGTGAAATATTCTTTGAAGATTTCGCTTTTGGGCAACTCTTTGCCTTCCCTATCAATGACGGTTATATCCGTTGCGGCGAATTCGAGCGCATCATGTGATGAGACATCGGGATCGACAGCTACCAGTGTATAGACTTCAGTACCGACGACGGCATCTTCACGTATCTGCCCAAAAATTCTTGGTTAAAAAAAAATCGAATTTGGTGAAAAATCCATGCCTCTTACCTCGGCATGCTGCGTTGATGGTGTAAAGACTGGATTCTTGTCATTGCTATTATTGATCGTTACTGTGAGTGTTGTTGTGCCAGTTAAACTTGGCGTACCGAGATCGGTTGCGATCACTTCAACTTGATAGGTATTGCGTCGATCGTAGTCTAATTTTCTGGAAACGAATATCTCTCCAGTCTTCTCGTCAATACGGAAGTCATCATGACTTCCACGCTCAATGCGATATCTTAGATCAGCGTTGATTCCTGAGTCCAGATCGCTGTGCCTCAAGCTTCTCTACGCCCGTACCGATTTCGGAATTCTCTTCCACAATGGCTGCGTACTTCTGAGCGAGAAACACCGGTTTATGGTTATTGACATCACGTACTGTAATGTTGATAACACAATTTGTGCTGAAAACTCCATCGTTGGCCTGAACAGCAAACACTAGATTCTCGCCATTAAGATTTGTAACGTCCAAAGTAGCATTGTTGCGTATCGTCACCTGTCCGGTGAGTCTATCTATATCGAAAGTTCTTTTAATCTGTGCGTCTCCAATGATGCTGCGGAGAAAAATACGGTGAAAAAATGAAAAGACTTGAAATCGAAATATCTGATATTACCTGTAGGTTATATCGGACATATTATCAGCATCTCTTGCGCGAACTGTGAGCGGCGAGTCGAAAACAAGCGACCCTTCATCGACAGACGCCCGGTATAATGGACTCTCACAAACCGGCGGTGAATCATTAGCGTCTTCTACGGAAATGCGTAGCGATACCACCGAAGTTTGCCCTTGACCGTTGTCATCTGTCGCCTGAACAAAAGAGATAGAGAGAGAGAGAGAAAAACGGTGAGATTCAGCGAAGGAAAGAACGCGAAAAACGACGACCCAATGAGTCGCCCCCCCGCCGCGGTGTAACCTTACAATTGCGCAATTACCTTGTATGACAAAAAGTACGTGGTCTCGCTTTCATAGTCCAAGCACGTACGTGACGCCACAGCTTTGCCAGCCAACTCGTTAGTGACGTCGTTAGCCGATGTGCTCGGCTGCGTGATTACCATGTACTCCACCGTGGGGTTGGAGCTTATTTCAATTGTGCTGTTCTCTTTATCGCCATCGTCGTGCCCATCTTCATCTTCATCTACATTTCCATTTCCATTTCCGTCATGTGACGTCGTGTAATTGACATTGCTACCGAATCTCTCAAATGGCAGATATTCATCCAAATCACGTCGATGTCGATGTACTCGTTGTGAAAACTCATTTTGAGTGCAGTCTGCTAATGTGATTACGCCCGTTACCTCGTCTACGTGGAAGAGTTCTGCTCCTGTTCCCGCGATGCTGTACCGTATGCCAGCGTCCCCGTAATCTCCTGAATCGATGTCCTTTGCTGTAATGGTCGTTATGATTTGACCTGGTTGTGCGGCCTCGGATACGCTGGCCGAATAGGATTCCTGCTCAAATTTAGGCTTATTGTCATTAGCATCCATTACGTTTATGGTGAGAGTTGCCGTCGATGAGAGCTTCGGATTCGTTTCGGTTTCTTCGGCTATAACCAATACGATGAACTTGCGCTGATTGGGATTCTCGTAGTCGAGTGTGCCATTACCGACGCGTATGTTTAGCTGCGAGAAGCCAGTAACTAATTTGGGCTCCACTTCGAAGACACCCGAGACGTCATGAAGACGTAAGCCAAATTTCGAATTCATGCCAACATCACGATCTGTTACGTTCATATCAAGTGCCAAAGGAGTTCCTGGAGATGTATTTTCTGGCACCGAAACGTTAAATTCCTTTCGATTGAAGGTTGGTGGTGAATCGTTCACGTCACGTATGGTTACAGTCGCCTGAGCAGTTGTGCTGGTCGATGGATCATTACTCGGAATGCCATCAACTATTTCACGTGCCTAATATGAGAGAACATAGTTTGGACCTTTAAATAAATTTTCCCCAAAAAAAAAAAGAAAAACTTACTCGTATTCTAAGGTTTATAAGACCTGTACTATCCGGTAGTGCTTCCCGATCGAGTGGCTTTGCAGTACGTAGCTCTCCAGTGCGTTCGTCCAGCAGAAAGTAGTCCATTGGATCTAGAAGCAAAAAACAAAACAAAAAAAATATCAATGGGTCCAACAATTTTACTTCCAAATGAAGTTGCTTACTCGACAAAAGATCGTAGGCAATTTTACGTGGTTCTCCTGTATCGCCATCTCTAGCATGAATTTTCAGCACAAACGTGTTTATTGGACTGTCCTCATCAATGACTGCTGATAAAGAGCCCTGAAAGACTGGCGGCTTATCTTGCACGTCTCTTACGCGTACTTCAAAATTGGTGGATGATTCATGCGTTCCGTCCTGGCAAAGAGAGAGCGAGAAACCATTATTTATCATCTATTAAAGTAAACTACCCACTCTATGACCTACCGTTGCAGCAATCTGGAAATGATAGATCATGCGTTGATTATAATTCAAGGTACCATTCAGGACTACGGCTGCTTTTAGCATCGTTGGATCACTGGTCATTACCTCTATATGGAATCTGGAATAGGCATTTTTATATTATAGGCCGTTTACATATGCCGTTTTATTCGCGTTTTAGCAACTTTGTCCGTTTTAGCACTAAAACAACTTAGATTTTTCCCGTTTTATCATACAAAACTAAAACGAGAAACTTTCCTGTTTTAATTTAAAACAAGTAGCTAAACAAGATAAATCCTGCTTATAACTGATAAAAATATCGAAATCCGAGTGTCATCACTATAAAAATGCAAAACATATGGTCATTGAAATTTCTAATTTAAAAATTGTGAGGTTGTTTCCACAACCAATGTAGAAAACGAATGCAATTTCAATAATTGCTTCTTTTCTTAATAACAATATTCACTCATATTTCACGCGCAAACAAGCAAACAAAAGATAACCACAAAATTACAAAACGACATGCGTATATGTAAACACCCCGTTTTGACTTGGTCGTTTTAGCTTAAACGAGTAGCGCTAAAACGTATATGTAAATGCCCTATTTAAAAAAAAAAAAAAACAAATACAGCCCGATTCTGAATATTCCCGGGGAACGAAGTCCGGGGAATTTATTTTTCTCGAGAGTAAAATTCTTCTTTCTTAAATATTTGGGGGAAGAAATTTGATGGGATATGGGTATTTGACACATACCCATAATTTTCCTTACCCTATCTATTTGAAAAAGGAGAATTTTAGTCTCGAGAAAAGTAAATTCCCCGGGACTTTGTTCCCCGGAAATATTCAGAATAGGGCTGGAGATTCCCTCTTACTTTTCACAAGCATCTGGACTTTGTGCTTGAGCCACGCATTTTATATCAAGACTTTCTCCCACTGTATCTCGATCTGTGGCCAATATTTTGTCAAAAACGGTGGTCCCGACAACAGCATCCTCATTGACGTCAGCCTCATATGGTGTCTGCATGAAAGATATGTATATTAAATTATTATAACGCTGCAATAACTCATGAATTTACATTTTGGAATTCTGGTGGATTATCATTTTCATCCAGCACGATCACGGTAACGGGCACGCGTACAACATTGTCCTGTTCTGAGTCCCTGTCGGGATAGATGCGATCTTTAATGGTTATCAAAAAGGATAGACTCTCTTTTTCTTCGCGATCTAAACGTTTTGTTAATGTTATGTTCCCCGATACCGGATCAACATCGAAGTGGTCGGAGCCGATAGCACCAAATGTGACATTACTCCCTTCAGGATCGAATCCTTCCAATCGGAATACTACTGTGCCGACTGGTTCGTTTTCAGACAGAACGATATTGTTCATGACTTGTGTCAGAACGGGAGGATGATTCGTTTCACCTGCAATGAAAAAATTTATTCATGGATATGATAGGTATGAAGGGATATATTCTCTGGTTCCATATACTCACATTTTATTCGAACAGCGAATGTGAAAACGAACGTTATGAAAAGTAGCAACCGCAGGATCATAGACATCTTGCTGAAAATAGAGAAAAAACAAAGGGTTAGACTTCCAAATCCGATTAATTCGAACTATAATGATCGTTTACAGGATTCACACCCTTTAGAACTTAACCCTCTACTGCATGATATATTAATTAAGTGGGAAAAATTCTTTTCTCAGTAAATGGTTATTAACCCTTTACTACATTAAATATTAAATATGTAATTGGGATTTTTCGCTGTATATAATTTTAATAACCCTTTTCTGCATGAAATATTTAGCTGTAAAAATGTAAATAGTTTTATTAACCCTTTACTGCATGATGTAATACAACAGTGGCCTTTATATCCCACGGGGACTTTTAGGAAACAGCCACTTTATATCCGTTTTAGCTAAAAAAAAAAAAAATTGGTGTCTGTAAAGTCAATTTAAGGACGATAGTTTTACGTGATAACGTCATAAGAAAACACTCGTTATGTACATAAAAGGGAGCATTCAAGTATCACGAACGCTATTTTTGACGATTTTTGAAACTCCCTCCCCTTATATGGCATTCACACGAGCATCGAAATCCCGGGATTCAGGCACTTTTGAGGATTTCATTCGAAATCCAGAAGATTTTCCCTACAAATACCTGTACAACGAAATCCTAAGCGAAATCCGGAAAATAATGAATGCAACTCTGTGTTTTTCGATAGGTATCGATGAAATGCTCCAACACAACTGTCAAATTTTGAAAAAAACCCAAGTTAACAAACAGCCAATGCTGCCACATGGAAAAAAAATCTCCAAACTGATGATGGAGATGATGGTGATGATTATGGTGTTGATGATGATGAAGGTGAGGTTGGTGATGATGGTGATGATGATGAAGAGGTTAGTGATGATGATGGTTCTCGTTGAGAGTACGTTCTTCCAATTTTATGGGTAACACGGAATGAAGGAAAAGCTTTAAAACTAGAGTTGTGCTTTTATTTATAGCGTTTGGAACTGGAGAAAGTATCGATGCTTTGCTGATGATTATCGATAGTTGTGATTCTTTGACTTTTATTTGAACTTTGAAAAGGTCCGTATTTAGATTGTAATAATACCCATAATCCCCATGTCACATTGTATGAGTGAAAAACCCACGACCTGGCATCACTGCTCCAACCCTAGAGGGAAAACCCATAAGATAAACTTACACATATTCTTGCCACTTCACGTTGTGAAAATTTTACAAAAATTCTGCGAGTCTTATATGTCTCAGTTTATAAACCAAATGAGAATTATAGGCGTCATTCAAAACGGCGTGTGTTATGATTAAAAAGTATGCATAAATTCCTGGAAATTATGTCCTATACGTGCTTTAAATGTGAAATGATACGTTTGTACGCTGTGTGCGGTCTATGGCATACAAAATGGACACATTATAACCAGGGATGCCCGCGGAGCAAGCTTCGGAGCATTGAGAGCAAATGCTTGTGTACATACACAAAAGGCAACAAGCAAGCAGAGAAATCGAAACCTGTTTAGTCTGACATCAGGCAGCGAACGAGCAAGACCTGTGTCGGATGAAGCAAAAAGAGAGAACTGAAAACGGCGGAAAACGTTCTTCAGCAGTGATGCCAGATTTAATCGATAAAAAAAACCCTCATATATTGAAAAAAAACCCACTTTTCCCCATTTTCAAAAACTAAAAACCCACGAAAAAACCCAGAATGATTTTTTGAAAATATGGGCGTGCCGATTTCAAAATTGAACATTGGATTTAAACACAATACTTTAATATTTTAATAAAAGTATCAAGAAAATAACAAAAAATAAAAGTAACTTAAAATCGCAGTCTTATTCATGACTGAAAAAAAAAACCAAGTTTCTTTACAACACTTAGGGAACACGCGACTAGATACAGCAAAAAGAGTCATGCATGGTACTGGAAGAGGGAAAACACGATTTTCATTCTCATAAGTAGTAAATATACCTTAAATGTAGTGCATAAATTTCGATATAAAATTACCCATACTTTTGCCCATGTCACGTTATTTGAGTGAAAAAACCCACAATCTGGCATCACTGTTCTTCAGTGCAAATCGCACACACACTATCGCAGGCTTTCAATGTAGTGGTGGGCATCCCTGATTATAACCAACATATTGTCGCAACATTGATGAACAACAGCCAGGGAGTGAAGAGCGGTCGCCTGCTTCATTAGAATCAGGTAAGCCATCTGCAATGCACTGATCGGATTAAAGCCCGCATTTCTCCTGACCATGGTCATTATGATGTTTTGCTACTTTCATTGAAAGCAGACAATAGCTCCCACTCTGCCTGCCATTCATTAATATATTCAATATTGAACCTTTTTTTTTTGTTTTTGGCTTTGTGGTGCGCCTTAATCTGCCCATACGCGCAAAATTTGAAACAAAATCAAAATCAATCAAAAATGACGCATTGCATCGTGTCCACATCAATGTGATTATCCCAGGGAGTCTTATGATGGAACAAAAAAAAAAATTTAGTTCATCAGGAATTGGTTTGTCGAATTAGTTTTACGACACTTTTTAAATTTTTATAAAATACCGAAAGATCCTCAATTTTTCCGTTCATGAAAAATCGTATCTTTAACTCAGAGTCCATGGGTAAAAATCAAACGTGGAATAAGGATATACAAAAGTAAGTATTTATAAATCACAAAAGGAGATTTCGCTGCTAATTAAACTCGACTTCAACAAATCCCTTGCAAGAGAAAACGGAAATGGCAAAGAAAAATTGATATGAGGATGAGAAAATGAATTGAAATGGTTGGCAAAAAAGGGGAGTCCATTGGAAATGATATATGTATAAGCACGATTGTTGGAGACCACTGAAGTCTGGCGTATTGGCGGCATACTTAAGAGCATTGGAAGCACAAAGACACGAAAGCACTCTGAAATAATGTGGCGAATAATTGTACTAATGCGGTAAAATTCAATTTGCCGCAAGAGGATTACGCATGCCAAAGTGGACAAAAGGAATGGAAGAGGAAAAGATTACGCCCGCCAAAGACTCACATGTCGAAGTGAATGTTCCATTTGATATAAATGTATTCAATTTTAGAAATCTATATAACTGGGAGATTGTAACGAAACAGCAAAATGGAATTAAGTGAAAAAAAACTGTGCCGTCTTTAGGAGAAGACTTGCGCTGTCGGACGTGACAGTTAGGTTAGTAAGAGAGATATGGACCAAAAACCAAAAAAATCCGAAAAATTCATGGCGTCCGATTTGGATGAAAATTTATATTTAGAATAAGTGAAAAACTCTAAGAATTTTAGCACTAATTTTTTTTTTAAAACTGGTCCTTTTTGGACCAGTTTGGGACCAGACCAAAACTAGACTAGTTGTAATCAGTTTCTTGAAAAAAATTTTGACGCCAAAATTTTAGAATTTTTCACTTCTAAATATAAAATTTCATCCAAATCGGACGCCATGAATTTTTCGGATTTTTTTCGGATTTTGTTCCATAACTCTCTAAACTTTCTCTAGACCAAAAAATCCTAAAAATTCATGGCATCCGATTTGGATGAAAATTTATTTATAGAATAAGTGAAAAACTCTAAGAATTTTAGTACTAATTTTTTTTTCTAAAAACTGGTCCTTTTTGGACTAGTTTGGGACCAGACCAAAACTAGACTAGTTGTAATCTGTTTCTTGAAAAAATTTTGACGCCAAAATTCTTAGAATTTTTCACTTATTCTATATATAAAATTTTCATCCAAATCGGACGCCATGAATTTTTCGGATTTTTTTTTTGGTTTTTGGTCCATAACTCTCTAAACTTCCTCTAGCCCCCCACACATTTTTTTGGATTAATGTCTTATAATTGTTCAATATACCACTGTGGGAAATATAAGCAGTCTTTCTCTGGACACGCCACTGGACCGCCGGATAAGTCAGGGTCTGTCCAATGGGGATTCACTGTATTCCATTTTTAAATTGGTCCAAAAGTTACTTCCCAAAAATTTTTTTGCATTTTCCTGCGTATATATAGTAATATACATCTACTTTCATGCCACTTCCACTTCCACTTTTTGTGCCAGTTTTCGTAAACTTTTTTATTGTCTTTAAAGGCTGATGGCCATGCTCTTTTTTTGACGTTCATTTTGGTCGAATGTTTGCACAAAGTCAAGCCTTACAGCCATAGAAAGGGTGCAACCGACAAGCATTCGGACAGTGGGACGAATAGGGAAGATAAATGGGTAAAACTGGAAGCGCATTGTCCACCTTTGGGGAAAATTCAAAGAACAAAAAAACTTAAGCTTCTTGGTATGAAATTGCTTGTCAAATCAAAGAATATTCTTTAAAACAAATATTGTGGCAATTTTCTGACAAGAAAGCACTTGCACATAATTCCTTCTCACTCAATCTTAACTAAGCTTCGTTCAATTAGGGCTATGTAAGCATTGAGTCATCATTTGTAAAAGCTTTTTAAACACTGTCTATGTCACAACGAGGAATATTATTTTTCTTGAGCAATGTCGAATAAAAGTTATGAATGGAAATTTAAGAAGAGCATTCCAATCAATATTCTTTTCATATACCATCAATGTAGGCAACGAGGCGTACGAATTCATACAAATTTGTTCGCATCGTTTAATCTAAGAAGTTTCCTATGAAAGAAAAGAAAAAAAAAACACACACACGAATCCTGATTTGTAGGAAAAAAGAACTTCCTTCAATCTTTGCCGGCCACGTTTTAATGGCATGTGAGCAAAGAACCGTTTATCTTGACGCAGTTAAGCGTTCACCTTGATAAACAGTCCCGCACTCTTTACTCTCTCCGCAATTTCATCTGTCACACTCTATTGCCTCTCGTGTCTGTCTTACCACTCAGGTGAAGTCTACCATTTAGAGTTTTCTTAGGCACACAATTTAATACGCGTGAGAACTTTCGCACACAGACTTGAATTTTCAAACAGCAAACGTCGCAAACGTCGCAAAGTCTTACGCCACACGCGGTAGTTCGCCTTGTACTGCCGCCTAATCACGCTCACTTACACTAGTTTACAACATTTTTCCCCGGGACCTGTTAATGCACTTTCCTTATTGACTTTGGCCTCCTAAGCACATTAAAACTGTCATCCATTTTAAGAAAATTATCTCTCGAGTCAAATAAAATGACCCTCTCCAACACTTCTTCTCATACAGTTTTAAGATCGGTCAAGAAAATAAGATTCCACATATTTGTAAAAAAAAATACTACTAATACTATTAATACTAAAAATACTACTAATACTATATAAAAAATACTATTTTCGTGTTTAGAAGGCTAAAGGAAGGTCCATAATAAAAATGCATGGGGAAAAATAATTATGTATTTGTATACTAGTGTTATTATTATTATTATCCTGCAGTAATTGTCACTAGTGACTGATTCAATCTGTCACTAGTTCCTCCGTCACCGGTAGGTACTAGTGACCAACTGTACCCGTGCCATTGTATTCTCCTATTGACACTTTGTATGAGCATATGTTCGACGATTGAACTAGTGATACTGTAGAGGCAGCTCATTACCTATAGTACGTAAAAAGAAAGGAGAATTCAGAATGGAGACTTTTCTTTTTCTCTTCTCACCCATAAGAATCCATGAGAATAATCCTCCAAATTTTACAATTTTTCCACTTTTGCTCGCCTGCCCTGGGATTCGAACACGAGCCTTCGGGGGTTGATGATCGGATATGCTAACCATTACGCTACGGAGCTTCTGATTTTCGCGCAGCAAATTCATAACATGAATGCTCTAGAAAATGGAACTGTAGACCTCTTCATTGACCCCATGTCTATACAATGACAGTGGTGACGAAGGGGTCAATTTGCCCCGCATTTACTGCAGGGATGATACAGGCATTTTTCTTCTCTCCATTTTGATGCTGTCAGACGCCACAAATCGTTGCTTTTCGCACTACAAACATAGTTTTGCCACTTAGCTCGAATGAGAAGAGGATTTGGGGGGAAAAAATTCACTTTTCAGTAACGCGATAGAGATAATACCGAGGCATTGTGGGATGAAATTATTCTTTTAATAAAACAAGCTGTGACATGGAAATGTTACTCAAAACAAACAGAAGTCAGTCGGGCACTAAAGACAGACAAAACCACAAATGAAGAAGCCAGAAATAACGATCAGACGGTGCCAGGTGTCAGTGGCGTACCGAGGACGAGACGAATGAGTGAGGCCCAATAACATTTTTTATACTTACGAACTATGCTTGTATCCTTCAATCTGAGGATCTCTTACATCGGCCAAAAATGGTCTTCAACTCTCTTTCGTAATTAATGGACAGCCCCTAAGTTCTTTTTAAATCGTTCATTCAATTGACTTCGTGCGAGGCCCACGCCTAGCTATGTACGCCACTGCCATAATATAGCATGCTTATCCCACATAAACACGCTCCAAATGTCCTAAGCTGTCGCGAGGCCGTCTTTCGAATGCAAAATGAGGCCACGAAGGCAATTCGAAATGAACGGTTGTAATTTCACAAAGACGTAATGAGGTTCAAAAGGAGCACAGAGTGCCGCCAATCTTCAAATGTAGCTGCACCTCATGGCGTCAAAGGTGAATGTGGTGAGCGCGTGCGGTTAATATCACAAGCGCTAATAAAAAAAAATAAACAAATATGAAAAGCAAAAAGCGAGAACTCAATGGAGAGGTCATGTAGCTAATGTCGACACCACGCAGAATCTTCTTCTTAAAAGGATGCAAGGTCGTGTATCCTTAGAGAGTAAAATCACATTAAGAATAAAAGGCCAATGCGGCCATATTCATGTTCTAATGAATATATTTATGAATAGATGGAAATGGAGATGAAGATGAAAAAGAAACGAGAACAAAGTGGAGAGGTTATATTCGGCGGCAAGAGGTTACAGCCATGAATATTAATCAAAGCAAAATTAAAATTTAATCAAAACTTCTAAGAAAATAATACCTGAAGCCATAAGCAATAATCATGTGTAAGTAATCAAGTCATTAGATATGTACTTTCTCCTTATCTACATACATATTTAATCGACTTCATTTACCCTACATAGAAAAACCACTTCATGTCAAATTGACTTGAAGGAATATAAATAAGAGGAGAAAACAGATTAGAAAAAAAAAACCACTTCCACGTGAAAACTCTTCAAAGGCGGCTCATGCCCAAGTACGCGAAATCCTTTAAATTCCGGGAAGCTATTCCACGTGACGTCGCTCATCGTGTAATCCGCATTAAATTGCATGGAAAAAGAGAAGAAGAGAAGCAAGGATAGAAGAACCTCCGCACATTCCCGTAGGCAACCGAATGTAACACCGCAGGAGTCCCGTTCCAAATATTGACAGCTACTTATTTAGACGAAATGAACACGCGCTGCCACCATGTCAAAAATAACAAAAACAACAAAAACAACAACAACAACAAAAACATCGATGAAGACAATCTTTATGCATGGGAATGATTTACATAGCGCATTAAGGTGTACGACTACACCTCATCAAGCGATAAAAGCCGCAATCGAAAGTTTGGGAGTCACTTTCAGGCAGATGCGCCCTCATGCTCCGTAAACAAACAAATGTACCCACTAGGAAAAGGAATTTCGGATGACCATTTTCCGTCAAGTGTCAATGTTTTTAGGATTTCCTCTCCGAATGTGGACAAAAGATAAAATTTTGATCAACGACAAATTCTCTTTGATTGGAAATTGGTGAGAAAATCTCACAGAACAGTGAAACTTTTTCCAGCTGGGAAGGCAGCTTTCGTAGTAATATAAGTTCTTACATCTTTATGCGCTGTGAACTTGACTGGAAAATGAGGTCTGTTGACAAAGGAATTCCAAGTCGTGCGAAATGTGGAGCAAGAGCATGAAATACTGAAATCTAGTGCCTACAGTTTCGTTAGGGGCGCTGCATGCGAGGTGATAGGAGACGAACCCCTCGAAAATTTTTGCGGGATTTGACATTTTCATTATTTTGTAAATTGATGGTATGCGAGATTCCAGCCACTTTCGATTATAAGAAAAGAGAAAAGGAGAGAAAAGAAGGAGAAAACTCATACTTCGACATACATTAGATGAGCTGCCGCGGGTTATGCTTTGGGTGTGACGGCAGGTGTGAAACATTTGACACTTATTCTCTTTGAAGGTGTTTTTTGTTTTCTTTTCTGGACGGTTAACAGTGTACATCAAAAGGCTTTTTAGGAAACTCGAAATTTGTTTTTTTTTTTTTTTTTTTTGACTGGCATAATGGCATTCTGTCATCATTTTGTTTCGTTCTTTTGCCGCGTATAAAAAAAATATGGATTGACTTGGAAACAATCAATCACAAATCAGAGTTCAGTTCATGCTTCAGTTATTTGATTATTGAAATCCATTTAAATAATATAATAAATATAACAGTGATTGGAATCATTCAGATATTATTGAAATACGCCCGCGGAATCATTTAGGCGAAGGAGTAATTTTGATTCCATGAAGCTTGAATTAATTCAATAATTCTTGAATGTTGATTTAAAATTCAATCATGCGAGTTTTGCTTTAACCCTTAACTGCATGATATATTATATGTATGTATCATATTTTTCAATCCCATTTGAGAGAAACTTGACCAAAATAGCCCATTAGGAAATATTGACATTATTAATTTGGTCATTATCATTATTATCAGGTTTTTTTGAAACTTTTTTTAGAAGATATAGCCTTTTTTTTGTCGAGCAAGGTCAGCACTAAATCGAGAAATTCAAAAATTCAACGCATTTATCTTGCAGCCACTTTTTTGAACTGGCGGCCATGATATCTCCAGTTCAACTGGACCGATTTCAATAAAACAAACTGATTTAGGGTGGCTCTCAGCCATAATTTTAACATACATCAACAATTTTTTTTGTTAACTGCACTACAAACAAATGTGTCATTTTTCAATGGCCGCCATTTAAAAAAAAAATCGCAAAATTTATTTCGAGCTTCTCCCGCAAATAACATCTATACTGGTTATAACCCCGTTTTCCCCAAAAAATTAGGGGGGGGGGGCGGTGGGTTAGAGGAATTTTAGAGAGATATGGACCAAAAACCAAAAAAATTCGAAAAATTCATGGCGTCCGATTTGGATGAAAATTTATATAAAGAATAAGTGAAAACTTCTTAGAATTTTGGCGTCAAATTTTTTTCAAGAAACTGATTACAACTAGTCTAGTTTTGGTCTGGTCCCAAACTGGTTCAAAAAGGACCAGTTTTTTGAAAAAAAATTTGTGCTAAAATTCTTAGACTTTTTCACTTATTCTATATATAAATTTTCATCCAAATCGGACGCCATGAATTTTTCGGACTTTTTTTTGGTTTTTGGTCCATATCTCTCTTACTAACCTAACTGTCACGTCCGACAGCTCAAGTCTTCTCCTAAAGACGGCATAGTTTTTTTCACTTAACTCCATTTTGCTGTTTCTTTACAGTCTCCCAGTTATATAAGTAGATTTCTAAAATTGAATACATTTATATCAAATGGAACATTCACTTCGACATGTGAATCTTTGGCGGGCGTAATCTTTTCCCCTTCCATCATAACTCTCTAAACTTCCTCTAGCCCCCCAAATTTTTTTTTGGGTTAATGTCTTATAAATTATAAGTTATAATTGTTCAATATACCTTGCTTGCTTTTGAATCTTAAAAAAAGGCTGTAAGAGGTTAAAATAGGGGATGAAAGTTTATATGGAAATTGTGCCATTTCTAAAGCTAGAAGCCAATGTGTATTTAATAAGGTGATAGCAGTTCTACAACAAGTACAACTACAGGGAGGTTTTTGTTGTGACGACTACGACCAAATGTCAAATATGTTGTTGTGAGTACAGAAATGTCAATATCAACTAATGTATACAAAAAAAAAAAATATATATATTTAAATTTCTAAACAATCAACACAAGTATTTGACATATAAATCTGAGTTTTAAGCCCAAAATCCAATATTGCGAGAACCCGATGCGAGAGTGTGCGACGCATTTCAATCTCCAATGAGTTTTGCGTCACGCAGATGATAGCATAATTTCGCTTCTAGTAATGCAATATTTGAACCAAGTACCAATCTAACGAGTACCGAGTACTCATAAAAATTATACGTTATCATTTGAGTTAAAATTTTAATTCAATATTTTAAAAAATTTTCAAAAAATTTCAAAATGAACCAAAACTCGCGAAATATTTTAAAAGCTCTTTTTCACGGAACAGTGAACAGTTTTTGTTTTATTAGTTTAAACGAGTAGCCAATAGCGAGTACTCAAATCACATCATTAACCTGTCAAATTGCCTCGCAACGAGAAATATTCAATTTTTTAAAATTTTCTCGCTACGAGTTCTCGCAGTGCGATACATTGGAGCTTGAACCATATGATTGAATGTATTGAAATTTGTTTGCGTCTCGTCTCGAGCTCTCGCATCGGGCTCTCGCAATGTTGGATTTTGAGCTTTAAAAATGTGTTAGTGCTGCCACCTTATTAAATACACCTTGCTAGAAGCTTGACACTAGGAAAGTTTTTTAAATTACTTAAAGAGTTCAAAGATGCGATGGCAATTTTTAAACATTCCGAAATGAGATTTCTCTCAGTGCAAATGTGAAACTAACATTCAACCCCTAGCAATCCTGCCCTACTCTTACTTAATTATCCGATGTTCTGAAGTTTGTTTGACTATACTTGGAGTACGTGACCTTCTGCGAAAGGTGAGAATCGGCAGCAACAGGTCATGGGAACTAATTTCATTTGCAGGCATTGTGAGAATTTAATAAATCGATGAAAAATTCTAATGTGAGATGGAAGGAATATCAAAGAATGGATTTTCATCTCTGAAAATCGGTAATAATCGTGATTATGTCTCAGATGGCTAATGACACACTGACTGACTGTCTGTCTGTCTGACTCTCTTCATTACAGAATGGAAAAACGAAAGAAGCGGCAAAATCGAAAAAATATTTTTTTTTTGTTTCTTTTCAGTTCTGATTCTCAGCGGTGCCTCAAACGCATCTCAAATCGAATGGAGCGCCAGAGGTAAGACGAAAAAGAAACGCAGCTGAACGGCTGCAAAAACAAAAAAAACAAAATAAAAACACGTTTGTAGGTAAATGGATAAAATGGAAGTGGAAAAACTATGAAAGGAGAGTTTTTATGGGTGCTACGTGATCGCAATAGACGACTTGGCATAATAGTTGGATCGCTCATGCATGTGGTCCATAGCTGGGATAATATTCACATACTCCAAAATCACAGCCGTTGAGTGGAAAACTGAAAAACAAAACAAAAAACAAATTCAAAACAAAAAAAGTAAAAATATAAAGCAAACTGCCTGCCTGAGTACCCCAAAGAAAGCAGCCCATTTATGGGGTATCGCAACACGCATCTATCACGGAGGAGAGGGAACAGCGTCGATGGTGCCGTAATCACAAATCCACATTAGGCGAATGCAGACCTCCTTAAATGGCCATGGAAACATTTATTTTAAGCAAAATGAAAGCACAACAAAACCGGACAGCGCAGTCGACGCTCCATTTTGAATGAGATTGCTCCGAATGCGATTCAATTATGTAATTTTCTTGTAATTCGTTTGAATTTATTTATTTTTATTTATCTTTATTTATCTTCTTACTATTCCTTCGCACTTAAAGCGTTTGATGAGGAGGAGGAGGGAGAGGAGACGAGGGTTTCTTCAATGGCAGTGAAGCATATAATCCACTTGGACGAAGGAAAGTGGGTGGCCACAGCGGACGATGGGCGACACTCGACGATAAGTGACTCTTCGTGTTATTGAATGATTGGCGTTTATGGGTTTCTTGAGCGCGGATTTATAGGTTAAGAGCTTCGGATCGTTTCATTCGTTCGTACATTAAATAGAGAACAGAAGCTACTTCCTCTTCCGATTCATATTGTTTAAGATTTTGTTGTGTCCGTGAAGTTCTGTTTTTGGAGAAAATCCTCTTGTCGATCTGTTTTGTCTCTTAATTATTGAAATCTTTGAGTTGCCTTAAGAGGTTTCTTGAGGAAGTGACTTAAATAAATTCGACGGTTTTTTTTTTTACAGAATTGCGTTTATAAGGTGACCATGTGTGCCGATAAAATGTTAGATAGGTACAGGAACGATTCGAGGGAATGGAGCCCCGGTCTCCCGGGCGATAGGCGGCGATACAAACCACTATACTATCGAGGACTAAAAATTCTTCAAACAGTGATGGGAAAAAGTCTTTTTCAAGCATCTGGCTGAGTGACTTTACCTTGATCAGAAAGCACAATCAAATCATTTCACATTCATGTCAACGGATTGCATACCTAATCCTCTAGATTTAAATCCTTTCTCTAAACACTTTCAGCAAGTCGAAAGCTCCGGAAAACAGCTTAGAACAAAGAAGCTTATCGACATGGAACGGTTGCAGCAACGGAGCAAAGAAGCGGAACACGTTGTGCGGAATACGGAATCCGAGATCCGATTTAATATTCAAATTTCGCTTTCAATGGCAACGCGATATGGAAAATGTTTGAAATGAATTTTCCAGCAATGGCGACAAATAATATAATAATGAAAACAACAACAGCAACAACAACAAATACGACAATAAATGCGATTTTTTCCTGGATTTGTTTCGCAAATTCTATTCAAATTACTCGGATTTATGAGCTCACGAGCTGCGGAGTTCCGAGCATCCCACACGTCGATTTCAAACGACAACAGCTTCCCGGGAAGGGCATCGAATGGGGAAGAGATGTGGATGGCACTGTGACTTAGTTCGCTCTAAAGTCTCAATCCAAAATAGGACGATGGACAATGAATGCTTGGGTGATCTATGAATGAGTTGAAAACTACCAACGGAAACCCCCTTCATGGGCATGCGACTCCTCTGGACATTCTCGGTATATCCCTATCGTTCTATACACATCCACCTGCCACATGAATGCGCAAATGAATCCAATGGAATGCTGCCATGTGTATGGGCACGGGTATGAATAGGGAATACGGATGGAGGCGGCCCGTGAGGACGAGGAAGCAGCCATTCAAATTGAAATTTAATGTAAATTTTTTCAGCCCATATTGCGCGCGAGTGGCTTTTGATGGCGGCGTTTTAATCGGAACGAAAAAAGCTCAGATTTTTTCTTCACCCAACTGGATTACAGAAGGCGGGGGACGGAGCTTGGCTTTATTGCGCTCGATTGTCATTCGGAAAATTCGTTGCGGATTTGTTTCGATGGGGACGACAAATTCATGCGAAATAATGTCATTTTCCGAGACCTAAAATGTGTTGCAGCATCATTTGCTGATTGCCGAGCGTATGTATTTCATGTCTAGACAATATGGTGCCATCCGTACAACCCATGTGTACCCTGATTAGGCCAACGAGTGCAGCCTATCGATTGGAAAATCATGTGAATTTGACGGCGACAAAACTCGTTTGTGATTAGGGACTTCAAAAGAGGGCTCTCAGAGCTTGAACAATATGTTACATACCATTCTAGAAGGAACTGTCTAATGAGCTAATAAATAGGCTTTGAATATTTTTTAACGCTTTTCAAAGTACGAATTCAATTGTTAAATTAGCCTAATATAATCAGGGATTGGTCAAAGTAGACCCTGGCATATATGGACTGAACAATGTCCCAGCCAATTTTTAGTTCCATATATAACAATATATGTCACTCTCAGAGATATTGCGCGGAACGTTTCGCGCCAGTTAGAAAGAGATGTTACTCGGCAGGCAAAAGAAGAGCGAGAGGGAAATACTTTTGGTGAGTACCTCAGTGCAAAATGCTCATTTTGGTGGGTACCCAAGACCGTGGTGAAAAGAGCCAAAATGGAAACGGCTCCTGAGTGACATATGGGCATTTCCATCGTAACACACGCGACAGGCGTAGGACTTCAAGGCTTGCTTACTCGAAAGTTTATGTAGTTAAGGTATAAAAAATCAACAATGTACATATATCTTAGTAGAAGTACTAACGGTATGGTCTACCAAAATTGTCCTTGCAACAACTAACTAAGAATAGCAGTGTTAAATGTTTTCGTAACCCACGCGACAAAAAAAGGAAGTGCGTTTTACAAGCAAAGTTACAAGTTGAAAATTTAGCGAATTTTTCGTACACAACTTGCCTTTTTTTTAATTTTGAAATAATTAGAAAACTGTGAAATTTTATAATAAACCCACTTAGCCAATCAATTTTGGGTGTTCAATAATGTATTGAGCTTTTAAAAAATACTTGCCGTAACTCACGCGACATAACTCACGCGACAAAATTTCCGTAAAGAAAAATTAGTGTTCAAATATTGAAAGTTTAGCTTTTAAACATAGGTTTGTTTTATTAAATATTAAATAACATAAAAAAAAAGTGTATTTCATTACCAAAAAAAAAAAAAAAAGTTAATTAAAAAATTTAAGAAGAAAAAAAAAATCAATTAAAGAATCATATTACACTTACACGTCTATATCTTAATGTTATGCTTTTTTGAATAAAAGGTTTTGGCGACTGAAAGAATATTTTTGTTAACAAATGAAAAATAATGATTATTTTTTATGCCCACAATATTACGAATTTTAGACCATTTTCCGCATAAATGTTTACAAAAACTTTCAATTTGCTCTTTATCTGCATAAAGTATATTTATGCCGTGCATGTGATCTTTTGAGCATTTGTAAAAGTCAAAAGCATCCTTCAAGATGATATTTTTTGTTCTCACTAGTTCCCACACTTTTTTTTTAACTGACGCGCCGACCCCATCTACTGCTCCTTTACCGTGAGACGTAGCGAAAAAATTCCATCCCAAGTACTCACACTGTAATTGTTCTACAAAATCTGGAATACTTGACAAAATGTATTTGTTTTTGAATTGAGATGCGCATCCGTCAGTAAATATAAAAATTTTTTTTTACGCTATTATGCTCTTTCAATTTTTCGACAATTTTGATGATAAAGTAGTACACATCAAATTTGTTGTGGGTTAGTTTGTTGCTGATGAATGAAAAGGATTTTGTTTCTCCGAAAACCCAAGCAACGCACGTAAAAATAGTTACTTGACTGTAACTAAAATGGGCTTCTTGAATTTCGTTTTGTACGGAAAGGCGATAATTTTCAGCAAAATCCAATTGTAAAACTAATTCATCCACTGGATAGCCGCTTTCTTGGATCTAAAATAGTTTTGTTGGGATATCTTAACGTAGTTGTGAAACTTAAACTTAGGGAGCTCTTCTTCAACTTCTTGGAACAGATCATTTAATGTAGCTGTGGTGTAAGATAACTGCAATTGTCCACTTTCACTTCTCCAGTGTTTCCATTTTAGGGTTTCCTTTAGTTTTGGCAGTACGCCAATTGGCATTAAAGCATCCTTTATATCATATATGCACTTTACACATTCGTTTGTCATACAAGCTTCGGCTTTTATATCACAACAAACACATTGTAAAAATGATTCAAAATTGGATGGAAATCTGGGCATCAATTGCGTACAAGCCTCCAATAAAAACCCAAAATTTGCATGGTACTTGCACACACACATGTTATGCGGCATTTTGCTAGATAGTTGAACATTTTTAAGCCGGTTATAGTAGAATACAGTTTTGCTTATTTTCTCCTCAGAGTACTCGCTTTTAAATATTATATAGGTTTCTGAAACTGTCATAATCATAAACCGTTTTGCAACCACCTCTCTTTTAACGGTTATAACGTCCTTTTTATTTGACGATTGAACGCTGATGTCATCGCGTAAATAAAAATTAGTTATTAAATCCTTGTTATAACCGATATTTTGTCCAGAAAACCTTTCGGAATTCTCTTCAGCTAGGTTTTTATTTTTTATGTATTTATTATACAGCCCGCGTATTATTTCTTCTTTTTTAGCCATATCATTTGGTAACGCCTTTTCAACCTTTAGAAGTGCTTTTGAATATGTTTGCCTGTTACTATAAGCTCGGAGAGGTTGATTTGATTGGCTTACATTTTTTTCCCGCAATTTTTTCTGTCGAAGTCGATCGGTTTCTCTTTTCTCCTTAAGAATTTTTGCATTATTCTTCAACAATTCTTTTTTCTTCTCCCTAAATTTCCGCATTTTGGCCGTTTGTGTCTTCCTATACTCTCTCCACTTTCCATCATCTTTTCTTAAATTACTATATCAAGATTATCAAAAAATTTCGCCACAAGTTTCGACAAGGTTTTTTTCGGTTTAAATATTATGTAAGATATTAAAACTTTCAGAATTAAAGCTTCATGTATAAGAGTATTCTAATATATAAAAAAATTTGACTTAGCAGCACATAAAATTTTTAAGTTTTGGTTGACATTTCTGTGGAAATGCCCATATATAGTTATATATGTTTTAGTTCAATGGCTGCATTGTACAACGAAAAGTTTCTCATTTTTAAACGACTAAAGTCTTTCATAGAAGGCTCTCCCCAACGCCCCGAAATATTCGCACGACCTTTTTTTGGACTGCTAAAGAATGTGTCCTAATCTCATCAAGCTTCAGAGTGATGTTCCTTCCTCATCTCGTATTCTATTACTGTGAAAGTATGACTAAAAACCTTTTTTGAGGGACGCTCATGGACCATTCCTCCACGACTCTATGCCTAAAATCCTTACAACTGCTTATTTATTTATTTATCCACTTTTTTTTCAGATTTTATTTGTAGAAAAAAAAATTAATAATTTCAACTCAAAATGACCAAGCCCAAAAACAAAAAAAAAAAAAAAAAAAAAAACGGTTCCATGTCCTGCAGCGAAAAGAATTTTAAGTTCAAATAAGGGTCTACGATAAAAGCCGGCATGTTGCCATTGCCGATGCCGGGGTTTTTATTCAAATAGCCTTGAGCACTGAAACCATCATATGTAAGTTTTATTTTGAACCTCCTTACGAGAACATGAATGTTCATCGAAAGTGGCCACATTTTTTATTCAGCCTTCATATTTTAAGGTTAAGCGGATATTTAGGAAAATTTATTTGGGAGGAGCAAATTTTTTATATATTTTTTTTGGATTTTCCCCAACTTAAAGAGGACCGTTGTTGTGATTATTTACTCTCAATATTTCGTTTTGGAATATCCGTGGCTGCAACGCATCAAAACAAGAAAATATGTGGCCCTCATTTGACAGCTGAAGAGAAAATGAATGGCATGAATAAAAAAAAAGAAAATCAACTTGTGAAATGCGAACTGACAAAAACTTTCCAAAAACACAAGAAAGAAAACAAAGAAAAAAGAAACCATTGAAAGCCAAAGTTTCGCTCCTCGGTTGAAGTTACTAAGTTAAAGCGAGAACTCTTTTAAGCACATATGGTAACGACTTATGATGACGTAGGGTGAACAAAATATCACCAAATTTCTGTCGTCGCTGTCCTCAAAAGCGCTAAATTTCCAGGGGACGAAAGAAAAAGCATTACCAAAAAGGAATAGCAAAGAGAAAAGTAGAGAAAAATATTTAAGCACTGATTTCCCAATATTTTCACTTCGGATTGCAGGTTCCACGTGGCCAACTTTTTGTCGTGAGATGCTTAGGGGTAAGAGGATTTATATTAAAGTGCAAGCAGGAAATGGCAGAATGTTTTAAAGAAAATGGCAGGTAACGTTTTTCTAATAATTTAATAATCAACACAAGAACACAGTGATGCCAGATTTTATCGATAAAAAAACCCTCATATATTGGAAAAAAACCCTCTTTTCCCCATTTTCAAAAACTAAAAACCCACGAAAAAACCCAGAATGATTTTTTGAAAATATGGGCGTACCGATTTCAAAATTGAACATTGGATTTAAACACAATATTTTAATATTTTAATAAAAGTATCAAGAAAATAACAAAAAATAAAAGTAACTTAAAGCTGCAGTCTTATTCATGACTTAAAAAAACCAGGTTTCTTTACAACACTTAGGGAACACGCGACTAGACACAGCAAAAGGAGTCATGCATGGTACTGGAAGAGGGAGAACACGATTTTCATTCTCATAAGTAGTAAATATACCTTAAATGTAGTGCATAAATTTCGATATAAAATTACCCATACTTTTCCCCATGTCACGATATTTGAGTGAAAAAACCCACAATATGGGGAAAAACCCACAGTCTGGCATCACTGCAAGAACATTAAAGCATGAAACCCTTGACAAATGGAGTGATGAGGGGAAGTTTTTTTCAATCGTTTGACCTCAAATTCAAAAATTTTGACATCTATTTTATTCGAAAGCCATAGCTCCAGTTCTTTTAGAAATGCACTGTCGATACTATCGATGGTTTCAAACTATCGAAAACATCGACGGTTTATGAAAACTATCGATAATTTGGTTAATGGACATTTACTTCAGCATTTTAAAGGTGGTGCTGGCGGTGACAGAGGGCTTTCTTCTTTTTGAAATGGACAGATTCCTAAAAATGCTTTAATTTAGATTAGGGTGAGTCGCTCGAAAATGCATCTTTCAATTATCAAAATTATCGATTGTCAAAATTATCGTTAATCGAAACTATCGATGATGGTGAGGTTGGTGATGATGATGGTGATGACGATGGTGATTATAGTGATGATGGTTATGATGATGGTGATGATGATGTTGTTGATGGTGATGAGGTGGTGATGATGGTGATTGATGATGATGATTGATGATGATGATGATGATGGTGACGATGATGGCGATGATGATCACTTCAAATGTTTACAAGAGATTTTTAATGACCAATTTCCTAAAGAAAACAGAACTAAAGAGATTTTTTTCAATATCCAAGGGAAAAAAAGCACCAAAATACTGCCTAGCATCAGTGCTGGGTACAAAGTATGGGGAATTGAGTAAGAAAGTATTTTATTAAATTGTTTTAGGACCACCATTAATTATTTAAATTCAAAACTTTAAAATTGTGGATATTTAAATGTTAAAGAGCTGAAACATGCTTGATTGAAATCACAAGCAATTTGCCAATGAAATAAGGTTTTTAATTTTAAAATATATCCTCCGGTAGTACTATCGATATTACAGACTATCGACTATCGATGGTCGCAACTATCGATAGTTCTCCAGCTCTAATTTAGCCACCAAATATTTAGAAGCCAGATCTATGCCCTCTAACGGTTACAATTTGACCATGTCCAACATTCGCAAAAATTTTTAAATGTTACTTTATATGCTTCCCGAGATTTCGTTGTACACCTGGAAAGCATATTAGGTTCTGTGCTAATCGAAATATATATCGATATAACTATTTTTAGTTGAGGAAAAGGTATGAGTAGAAAAATCAAGGAATTGAGTTCAAAAAATTTATAAAAAAAATTGAAATATTTAAAATTCTTTTATTATATTGAAATATGGCAACCATGCACAAAATTTTTGAAACAAAATATTTACTCAGGACACAAGCTCATCAATCATTTGATTCATTAAGCAAGAAAATTTATTTCAAACATTCTTCTATCTTCGGTAACCCACTGAGACAACGAAGGGTCTACCTTGTCAATATCCGCATTCTTTAGAGAATAACCCTCGCACGAGAATACCTACTTCAAGCCAAATAGCACTCGTACTTATAAAGAGCATTAAGCGACATAAGATGTTGTAAAAGTATTTCCGAAATTTGCAAAATCCCTTCATCAAGCATTCCAGTTATCCTTTATTCGAGTTCATTGCGTTAACACAGCACTCATCTGGGCTAAATTGGAATGTTTTGGATTGAAAGGACTAAAACAGATGCAAGCCCAGTAGGAAATGTTTTGAATGAAAACTTCAATTATGGAGAAAATTTTTCCCAACATTTTCTTCAAATAATATTACTACTGGAAGATCAGAAATGAATGCGCTAAAAAATAATGCATGAAATTACGAATCATCGATCGAAATCGGTCTTACTGGGATCGTTTGAAAGAGAAACCCACACGCCTACATGTTCGCAGGACGACAATCCCCACCTACACGCTTAATCAATGAAGCCCACAGTCTGTTGAGGAAACCGAAGAGGAAGCCAGAAATGAACAGGGTACTCAAAGCAAGGGACAAAAAACAAGTAAGGGTGTTATAGTCAGACCAATCTGAGGATGTTAATGTCTACAGAGGAAGAATACGTACCAACTTTTGTTCAAGTACTATTTGGTGTGAGAGACAATTATCGAGAAACGCCTTTTTGCCACGCCCATTTCCCCAATTTTCGGAATTTACATCCAATATGCTGACATATCAAATTTCATCGAAATACATACATATGTAGGTACTTACATATATCAAAAACTTTCGATTTTGGACCATTTTTTTATTTTCATAACAGACTCTAGTACTGGAAGTACCATTAAAAATGGTCTGATCTATTCCATTCTCGTACTCATGTCCCCCCCAAATACATACACCGAGTTTCGTCAGGATAGCTCAACTCCTTGAATAAGAAAATTGTATACGGGCAGACAGACAGACAGTCGGACGGATGGATGTCGTTTTGTATAGAAAACCCCGAATGGTTCTAGGTGTTACACACGAACGCACAAACGCAATACGTACCTCAACACAGAGTGTGTCCGATATAAGAATAAAATAAAAATTAAATAAAAAAAAAGTATGGAAAAAGAAAGGAAACAATTTGGGCATGTAAGCAACACGCTTAAACTTCACTTCAAGGACGAAGTATCGAAGCCGAAATCGCCATAGTAATCGTAAATTATATGAGAGGAGGGAAGAGAAAAACACGCATTGAATCCATTCGCGCTGTTTTTTCGAAGAGAATTACCGTCAATAAACAGAATGGGAAAAAAACGCATAAGCACAACAAAGAAGATAAATTGCTTTTGATTGCCAATTTGAAATCTGCTGTCAAAACATGTTTAGAAGCTAAAAGTGAGTAACAAAATAAAAGAGAGGGAGAGAGAGAGGAGAGAGAGAAAAACATGTTAGTGCACAAGCAAGTTTGGGAGAAAGAGAGACAGAGAGAGATAGAGAGGAGTGAAGTAGAAGTGTCGTCCTAGCAGCATAAAAGAAAAACGAAACTAAAAACTAGAAGCCAACTTGTGAGACTGCTTTAACGCACGGATGGATGTTGGATGGTTGGCATAGAATCATTGGTGGAAGAATGGACTTATGGATAAACACAAGTTGAAGCTAGTTTCAATAAAATGTAGCCGCTGTTGTGCCGCCGCATCGTTCCCATCGTAAGCACACACAACATGCTGAAACTTCTCTGCGTCGAGGTTGTTCTAAGCTTTTTAATGCTCGTTTCCAGTTTGACTCTGAAGGAAACAGAAGCAGATCCAGAAAGAAAATCGAAGAAAACGGAACAATTTCGGTAAGTAACGAGTTTATTGAACCATTTTCCCACACTCAACGAAAAGCCTTGAACGGAGGGAAATCGATTCCCCAAATTCTTTTAATGTGCTGCAACTTATGGCGGACAAACGCTCTTCCGGCTGTGGTCCTGGTTGAGGAGCAATGATGTGTGCCTCATCAGTGGCGCTCGGAGTAAGACAAAGCTTCTTTCGATGAGAGCAAGCAGTAGTAGAGGAAGTACGTTCTTGAAGAAGCTGGAGCAAACGAATATTATGTGGACATGGCGTTCTTCCGGACTAAAGAACCCATTAGATCAGACAGTAAATAAGACTTAAGAGAAGTTTTTTTTCTTCTTTTTTTTTTCAATTTTCGAGATCCTCTAATTCATATCAACTCAGTCTCTCCGCAGCACGTAATTTCCACAGTCAGTCATCTGAAGAAAGGCAATCCGGCACCCGAATTCACTTAAGATTATGTCTTATTGTTTCCTTTTTACGTAATTTCCTTCAATTTTCTTATCCTCCGAACTGAATGTACAATGTAAGTGTATAATATTTTCCTTACTGATTTTCTTTTTCTTCATTTTTACTTCATTCTTCGTTTTTGTTATTAACCGCAGTTCTTCTCTTATTATATACGCCTTTGTGAGCCCACAAAAAATGCAGTACGCTATCATTAAGCTGCTGAAAGGTTTGGGCATAATCAGTTCAACGGTCAATTCGGAGTGGAATTTAAGATCAGGCTCAAATGAAAGAAGAAGTCTATTTGGAAGCGTTTGAAAGAGAGACTAGGGGCACGAAAATCTAGACACTATGGTATAGCAAAAGGAGGAGCAAAAGAAAGCATCAGTCTAAGAACATAAGGGAATAAATCGTTGATAAAGAAAAAAAGATAGACGGTCGCCTAAGAAAAAGGAAGGGAAAAATCCTTTCAAAATAGAATATCGCAGAAGAGAAATATGCGAGAATTCAAAGAAGGAAAGTGAAAGAATGGATTCTCTGCCAACCACATATATGTATATAAATTACACTTTACATAAATACTTAAGTCTTTAACGTCAAAGGATTCTGCATGACTGATTGTAAGGTACCAAAAAATAAGGCAACATGTTCTCTGCAACGCGGGAATGCAGCATCACAGCAGTAAGGACTGTCGCTGACAGAAGTAATTTTAATGGAATTCATAGGTGCTTTGCTGATTTTTTTATGAATTATATATCCGCTCAAAAGCTAAACCACAATCCTTAAAAAAAGAACGTTACACCTTAATTGATTCTGATGAGCGAATGAGCCGAAGAAAAGCAAGAAGTGCGGAATACCACAAAACAGTATGCTCATAAATTCGTGCCAAAAAGAAAAAATGCAATAAATTCAAGATAAATTGGAAGCTTGGGTAACTTCGTTACAGCTCCACTCAATTCGGATGATGAAAAAGTCTCTTAGATTGGAAAGATTGCAACAATATAATCTGCAAGGAATTGAAAAAGAAATTGCTCAACACAAAAAGTTCAATGGGAAAATATTGAATAAAGTTTTCGATACCGTAGCCGCCTTCCATTGGTCGTGTGGAATTCCCAGAGTCTACGATTATTTCTCAACCTCGTAAATAGTTTTTAAGCCCCAATGTGTCATTATCACCCAATAGCTTTATCGCTTATCCTACGATCAACTTTACTTGA
Source organism: Chlorops oryzae (assembly GCA_020466095.1). Lineage (NCBI taxonomy): Eukaryota > Metazoa > Arthropoda > Insecta > Diptera > Chloropidae > Chlorops > Chlorops oryzae. Next base: position 28,752,029 of record CM035809.1, on the reverse strand, counting down.
CTGCAGAATTAAATCCTTTTGGAAATTAATTTTCCTTTATTCAACTTCGCTTTTATGTTGTCCAAAGCAGAGTGTTCCATTCGAAGGCAATTAGCAGCGCTACAAAGACCATAACAGACTTCAATTATGCGAAGAATTTCAACTTCATTTGCACCATTAGTTGGCAGCACATAAATGTTTCGCCAAACCACATCCTATCACGCCAAAGCTCCCACAGTAGACCCAAAGTAAACTCTATTAAGCGGGTTGTTTTAGGGTATAAATTTAAGACTACACAAACTGAGGCAATAGAAAAGTAAGGACCCAACTCCCGTTTTGTCCTCTTGTTTTACGTGTTACGCTTTATCGGAAAGTTCATTTTCCAAAAACAGATGAAAACTTCGGAACGAGCAAAAACATGTGCAAAAACAAAGCAATTACTGCGGGAAAAACTATAAATATGTCATGTGTATGGGAACGGGGGGTTAGGCAGAGAGGGTCATCAAGCGGTAAATCTAAACGGCAACACTTTTGAAAAGCCACAGGTAGCTAGAAAGTAAAGCCCTGAAGAATAATCCCAAGTGGAAATGCCATCAGTCTGCATATTATGCACTATAAAACTCAAAGAAATCCTCATCATTGATAGTCAAAATGACATTCAATTAGGTCATAAATAAAAAATTATGAAAATATCGATAGTCCTTTCTTAACCTTTCTTATTCCCACATGATATTTCCAACTGGTATGAAAAGTTGCATCCAAAAGCTCCATCTTCTATTCTATCCTTTCATGCCTTGCTTGCCGTAGCGGACTGCTTAATTAATTAATAACCAAAGTTTTCACCAACGCTCCAACACTCAAACTCACTCATATTTTTTGTTACCCTTTCAGCTTGGTTTCGCATCCTGCTGCCCATTTCCTAATTCTACTGCTCCCGGTTCGACTTCGGTGTTGTTGATGGTGCTGTTCGCTGTCCCGAAAGTTACTGTTGTTGGTTCCACTTAATAGGAGTATGAAGTTTTCCACATCAATCAAAAGTTTTCCATCAACGTCATCAAAGTTATCAACATTTCCACAAGCGGGCAGAGGAGAAGAGGAGAGAAGGAAAGAGAAGAGACCGGAACGGTTGGAGTTGCAGTTGAACTGGCAAGAGCAGTGGCATCAACGTGTTCGCTGTCAACATTCCAGCTCCCAACAAAAAAGAGTTTGGAGTTGAGCGTCGGAGAGGAAGAGGATTTAAAGGACTTAGGCCCTCGTCAGTTTGCGAAGTCTGAAAAAGCATTCATTTGGTGAATAAAAAAAAAAAACAGTAAGTCAGTTACGTGGCATTAGCCATCCTCCATTGTATGCTCCTACATCAGGTGCAATGACGAACCGCTGAAGGGTGAATTGTGAATAGTGAAGGCGATGAATGTGGAGTACTGGTTGACTACCGTCCAATTAAGTTAAAACTGCAGTCTGCTCTGATGAAACTGATGACTACTGACAAGATAATGGCGCCGGATTCTCCGGTTCAAAGGGCGTAGCTTTCATTTTAACGAATTTTAGGATTTATTTGACTAAGTTTAGTAAGTTTTTGAATAAAGTATAAACGTACGTCAATCGTTGTCCAACATTTTCCTTTTCCTTTGGGTGTTTTCTTTGCTCGAAGCAAAAGAAGAAAACCTTATTTTTTCCAGTTGAAATGGCAGAGAATTTTATCATTTGCGGCAACAATATGCTTTCCTGTTCAAAGATTTTATTTAAACGATAATATGCTTGGGAACTAAAATGTAGTGGATGTTCTCAAAGAAAATTAGTTGGCAAAGATAATTTGTGCACTCTCATAGAATACTTTGTTACTGACTCCTCTCCTCTTCAAAGATACAAGGAAGCACACAAGGACACACGTAGTAATTTGTCCCTAAAGTCATTACTTTGCAAACTCATAGAGCACAAGAAATTGATTTCATTAATTTAAGTTCTAAGTGCCTACCTACTGCATGGAAAATATCCTTTATTATATCAGACGAAGTGCATCAAATTAAGGCTTCTAAGGATTTTCTTCTTATAAATTTTACCCATTTTTAAATTTTATTCCCAACTCTTTGATTGAATTTATTTAAGTTTAAGACGACAAGCACCACCAAGAACACAGCCTTTATATGAGGAAATAATTTCAAATCCATGAAAAGGAGCATTTGATTCGCTAAAGAGCAATAGAGAAATTCTCGAAGTGTTGCAATAAAAGTCCCTTCACCCACCACTCGAGCTTCGATTAGCATATGATGAGGCCGCTGTGCCACTGCCATGAGTATTTACATATTACTCAATTCAATATAATCCCAACCAACTGACTCGAAATACATTTGAATAATTGAGGAAAAAAGTCTCATGTAGAACATGAAGCATAAACGTTGGAAAAGCTGGCCCAGGGAGTGTAAGGTAGGGTAGGGGTGTAAAGACAGAGTGGAACAGCGTAAAGCACAGCAGAGCAGAGGAAGAGGAGAGCAGAGCATCGAATACCGAACTCAATAAGTTGGGAGCTGATTTTGAATTCAGAAATCGACAAACCCAAGTGGGTAACCCTACAGACACACACCCACACACATGAGCGCATAAGCACATACACATACACTCATGGATATTACAAAAGAATGCAAATGAGTTAAGAGAAAACATTTCGACTATTCCTTTGACATTGCGAACTCTGACCCTTTAATCCATGTTGGATGCCATCTGATAGGAACATCTCCAACAACATCGGAAATAGCAACAACAAATGAAGCTTGTTCTGTGAGTTTGTGCTCTGTTAAACCGCCCTTTTTTCTTATTCCATTGGACGATTCTATTCACGTTGGCAGCCTAATTGTAACTAACTCACAAAGTGATGGCAACCCTTGATAAGTACGAATAAAAGAAGCTGCCAGCAAAGCAAAAAGAATATGCGAATTACTTCTCGCTCAGTGGACGCACACTGATGACTTATTTCGCCCTTCGTCCCCCACTCCCGCACTCCTCTGTAATCCCCGCTATTGGACTGTTTTTCTTTGAACTGTTTATCTTTCCGGCAGTGTATCTTCGTCGCTTGTATCGCTTGAATCTTTATTACTTTTCTAGGTCAACTGATGCTAAATTGTGGCACATTCAAAGAGGTCTTAACTCTTTTGCACCTCCTCTTTCTTCCTCCATAGCTGCAGTCACCTAAATTGCCACATCCGATGAAGTCAGTATCGTTTGTTGACTTAGAACTCAAGCCTTTGCCTCTTTGCCTTTAAGCAAACGAATCACAACAAAATCGACTCCATCGAATGGCATCATCATCGACATGGTCTTTGTTGTTGTTGTTGTTGTCATTGCCATATTGACGAGACAAAAACCGCGTCCAAAGGAAAGCTTTCACGGTTGATGTTGGCCTTTTTGGGTTTCGGCTTTGAACCTTTGAAAAATTAATTACGTCAAACGGCGAATCCATCCAATCGTCGTGATGTTGACCCAATCAAACAATCAAAAGACTAAGAGTCTGGTAAAGAGCAATCGATTCAATACAAAAAGCCAGTGCGCACTCTTTCCCTTAACAGTTGTTTGAACAGTTTTTGTCCGACGCGCTGTCTGTCGATCTGTCTGTCTTCCGTCTTTTTTTGTGTTGCTGTTGTTGAATCTTCAAATATTTGAAAGAAACCAGTTTTTGTTCAGATTTTAACACTTTTTTTGACTTCTTCTTTCCCTAATTTCGGACGCTAAAAACTCTTCACCTCTTGATCTTAAAAGCGGCCATGAACCGTTAACTTTGTTGAGCAATTATCAAAATGAAAATTGTGCCGAGGTAGCGTACATTGTTATACGATAAGGTCAATGTCTGTCTGTCTATCTTTCCGAGCATCCTTCCATTTATAGGTTTTCTTCGTAACTGAATCAAGCTCATATTAGATGGGTGCTGAGTAAGCTTCGAGCTATGCTGCACTTTTTGTGAATACATACATATGTACCTTAAGCGAGTAACGAGTGTCTGCCGAAAAAAAAATGTTTATGTATTTCCGAAGGCCGAACTTGAAGCGAAGAAGACTTAAAAAAATCGGCCTAGAGTGAAAGCCTCTTATTTTTTTTTTTTTTTATTGAGATCGCATATTAAAATCTATCCTTTGAACATGAACAATTGGTAAACAAGCAATAAGCAACAATCAAAATGAAACCACAACTAAGGGACTCAATGTAAACCACAACAACAACAACAGAAAACGAACAAGGGAGCTTCCTAGCATTACGTAACGCAATTTTTGAAGATTTTTGGTGAATTAACGGAGGCTCTGGTAGGGGGATTCCACCTTGTGGGGCTGGTTTACTGGTGATTTTAATCTGGCCTGCCTTAGTTATAGTGACCTGGTATAGGACATTGTTCACTCGCTTTTTGAAGCGGAGCATCTGGCGTGGAGCTCTTCTCGCCAATGCCGCACGAATTTCGCTTCGTAGTACCTGAGGCGTGCCGTTACCCAGTTCGTCTTCTGGTACGATAAAATCGCGGGTATAAACGGGCGTATATTGAGCTGGCTGTACCCAGCTCAGCTCTTCGATTTCTTCGCAAATGTCGATTTCGAGGACGTCATTAAATTCAAATAACTCCGGTGAGGGTGAGCGGGGTGGTACTATTTTTGGCGGCTCTACCGCAGCTGGGGTCGGCTCTACGTACGTAAATGGAATTTTGCTCGGTTCATACACAGGCCTTGGCTGCAGGCGTACCCTTTTTTCTTTGGGGTCTTGCACCTCGATAAACGTTGCCGGCAGCTCCTTCGCCTTCGTTTGCGTTTGCCTTATTCGTTTGTAGGCCTCCAGGCACCTTTCTTTGGAGGCGGCAAGTTTTTCTTCCATGTTTTCCATCTATATGAATTTAGTAAAATGTTGTTGGTATCTGTTTCTTTATTCATGTGTCGTCTTACTTGTTTGTGGTCATGTCTCGTGTTGTTAAAAAAAATCTTTCCTTCCTTTTTTTTTTTTTTCTTAATAAAACGAATTCATTTATTTATTTTTATTTATTTTTTTATTTTTTTATTTTTTTATTTTTTTTAATTTTTTTATTATTTTTTATTTTTTTTTTTATTTTATTTGTATATCACTGGATCGAACATAACATTCCATTGTAAAATCTCAATGTCAAAGCCATTTTTTTTTAAATAAGGAAGGAAAAATGTTGGTCACATAGACGCGTTCAACTTCATTGAGTCCAATTTCTCCTAATGAATTACCCTCAAAACTACCCTCTTTTGACTTGATATTGAAATTTAAGGGTCCAAAAGGTCCGACGCACAAGTTCAATTGGTGGTGTGAGTGTCTTTGTGTGAAATCATGGATGCGGGTGAGAATGCAATTTAATTTGGAGCCCGCTAGGCTAGACTGGTCGGGGGTTCTGCTTCACAGAGTGACATGTCATTGTGAGTTTTGTTGATGTCGTATCTCATCTGACATTTCAGTTCAATTCAGAAGCTTCCGTTGCACGTCGACATAAAAATTCAATGGAACACCCTTTAGTCGTTCCAGTCAAATGCATTTTCTACAGCATTTTGCTTTGATGCAGCAATGTCCTTTGTCGATATTCAGAATTCAGCTGCCCTTTTCGCCCAACGCGCCTTTTTGGTCGTCTGTGTTTATATTTTTTCCCATCTTTCTGTTTGCTTATCTGTCTGTCTGTCTGCCAATTGCGATTCATTGCCCTTGTGCAATGAGTGCTTGGAAGAGGCGAGGGAATGAAAATGTTGTAATTTTGCCTGACTGGGGGAACTAGCAAGAATACCTACTGATTTTTGGGGAATAAATTCTTTATTGGCATTTTACCTGAAATCCAATCTGAGGCGACGCCACACGTTCGAATCGTGTTCGATGAGTTGCAATCAACTCACCATTTCCACCGCACGTCGCGTTGCCTAAATGCAGATCTCAATTCTTTTATTCAGTCTGTTTTATTCAAGCTTCGTGCCATTGTCTCCATCGTTCGTGTTTTCCTTCTTTCCATATTTTTCAAGTTATATACAGATATCTTCAGACGCTAGCATGGCTGGCTCATCGGCAGCGTGTCGATGAGCTGGGCCAAAGCCAAAAAAATTGCAATGGAGTGTTGAGAAGGGCCATGGGAAGAGGCGGAAAGAGGAAAGTGTAGTTGAACAAATGTATAAAAATTTCTCGATATTCATATCAGAATGTAGACAGACCGTCTGCTGTGACGTAAGCGACGAGTGAAAAGGTTGAAGAGGGGCAAAATTATGGCGATTTCACAATGTGGACTCGGTAGCGGGAAATTGAGTCAGTGATGGGTCAAGTAACATGAATTGCAACCACCTCGTACAGAGATGTTGCTACTGCATGTAAGGTGCTACATCACATGCGAGCTATCCTGAGACACAGCTCAGCAGTTAACAGATGGAGCTCATTAAAGCCAGTCTTCTTTCTGAAATAGATAAGTTGCCCAGCCATGAAAACATATATGGATTCATTACCAGCGCTAATAGAGACGGTTGGCTATCATTAACAAGCTATAAGGATAAAACGAAGGCATGGCTGGTAGGATGCTTTCCAAAAATACAGCCATTTCCGGGTGTTGTACTCAAAGTATTTAAGGGCGATGAAGTGCCCAAAACCTTTGTGTGCATCGCGTATATCCCTCCAACAGCCGTTCATCCTCCGAAGGTGATGCTCATGCGTTTGGGAAAGCAGAATGGTGGCCTCCGCACGTACTGATGAAAGATCCTGCACGAAGAGAAGGATAAGAACGGTGGGGAAACAAACCCAAAAATCCTATAGGCCTATAAATCTGACTTCATTTCTCCTCAAGAACATGGCGAAAATTATTGAAAGATACATCAGGGAAGAGTACCTATTAGCAAATCCTTTTCACGATCATCAATATGCATACTAGCAAAACTAATCTACGATTCATGCACTTCACAGCCTCACAGGTAAAATCCAGGAATCTGTGGACTGCAAAGAATTCGCATTGGCATGCTTTCTTGATATTGAGGGAGCCTTTGATAATACGGATCACTCACATATTGAAAGCTGCCTCCGTGACAAAGGAGTCGACAACACGATACATGCATGGATAAGCAGTATTCTGCGAACTAGGGTAATTAGATGTACCCTCGGCAATGCCGAGATTAAAACAAATGCAACAAAAGGCTGTCCTCAAGGAGGAGTCTTATCTCCCCTCCTGTGGTCCATTGTTGAGGATGGACTTCTCCATCGCCTGAGCGCTGAAAGATTCGAAGTACAAGGATATGATGACGACATCGTCATGCTTGTAAGAGGCAAATATGAACACTAGACATCTCATATCGGCTTCAGCATGCCCTGAACATCGTGGCCAGGTGATGCATAGAATCCAAATTATCAATAAATCCCAAAAAGACAAATGTCATCATCTTTACGAAGAAAAGTAAAAGGGATCAATTCACGAAACCATTTCTCAATGGTGAAGAGATACCATTTGTAAACCAAGTAAAATACTTGGGGATAGCGCTCGATGAGAAAATGACTTGGAATGCTCATCTTGAGAGTACAATACAGAAAGCCAGAGCGGCATTATGGACCAGTCAAAGTCTGGGGACTCAACCCGAAGCTCAGCCTCTGGATGTACACTTCTATTGCCAGGCCTATTATGTCCTATGGTGCACCAATTTGGTTTAATAAGGCGCAGCAAAAAACTGCAAAGAACAGTCTCAGAAAACTCCAGAGACTGGCTTGCATTACTAAATGTGGAGCTATGAGAACTACACCGACTGCGGCCCTTGAGGTGGCATTTGGATAACTTCCACTCCATCTATTCGTCAAGAAGGAGGCAATGATATTTGCAGCAAAACTCCTCTTGGCAAACGATCTCAAGCTCGCTAGATTATCCCAGCTAGGAAGGGAAATGCAGAAAGAGGAAGATTAATCATCACCATATCTGACATTTGCTCTCCCAAATATAATTTTATTAGAAACTTTCGAATAATAATACCAGACAGAAATGACTGCAATCGAAACAGACCCAAAATCGAAGGCGACTACCATCTGTGGTACACAGATGGGTCAAAAACCGACGAGGGAGTTGGACCAGGGGTTTATGGAGTTAAACCCAAGTAGAGAAATATTTGCGAACATGGGCCAAGATAACTCAATATTTCAGGCCGAAATTCACGCAATTGAACTCTGTCTGAGGGAATATAAAGGAACAGCCACCAACGGTAAAAACATCTATATATTCTCTGACAGCAAAGCAGCACTCCTTGCACTAAACTCTGTAACGTAGAAGAGGAGACAGCGGAGCACATTATGTGCCGCTGTGATAGTCAGGCGAGACTCAGACTCCGTTACTTATACCTCGCCTACCCCTCAACAAATAAAGGTTGGTAGGGTATCTCCACGGGACATCGCGGCATTTTTAAATGCCACTCGCCTATGGAATTAGAGAAGGGTAGTCACAATAATCTTTGTAGGATGCAGTGAAGTGGGGACTTGGTTCCCAAACCCAACGCCAATCTATTCTAAGTACCTTATCCCAGAACTTTCAACAAAACAAACTATCGATTGTCAAATAGACACTATCGATAAACCCACAGCCTTAGCGGGCGCTACACTTTTGAGCTTTCCGTCATTAAATGTTCTCGAGCACACTATTTTGAATATACCATCTCTCGAATGGAAGGGAAATAGCAAACTTGCGAGAGCACATCACGTCAGTCGCTGTCCTAAACGACCTTTCAATTGCGCAATAACGAATAAAAATTGAATGCAGACAATCAACATTATCACAAGAAAGTTCTCGTGGCGCCAATGCTGAGAAAGTGTAAATCATGGCGATGCAACCCTCGCCACCTCACCCTTCACTAACTCATCACCTCACCAACGGACTGCCGGAATGTACAAATGTGGCGCACACAGCGGAACAGGTGTTGGCCGTCGTGCACGACTGCATGATGCATGCGTCTATTAAGTAACCCAATTTGGAGCAACTACGTGGGCACCATCGAAGAAATGTGCTCGACTGCTGAAGATAACGATGACGTTGTGTAACGATGACGCAACTGCAGCGCTTTCTTTATCATTATTGCCAGCTCCGCCGCCTTCCGCTCATGCGTCCTTGCTTCCATTCGTCTATTTAACTCGGTTTCGTTTGATATGGATGTGCAGTACAGAGGCCAGAACTGCATCTATGACAGAAGGATTCACTCAGTACAAATGATTTATGACCAGCTCGTGCTTATGCTCCTGTCTTCCTCTTCTTCCTCGCGCTGAGCGAACATAAATTTTTTTATGAGATGGCGCAACCAATTCCAAACGACGTTGACCGTCATTTAACATGGAATAAGTGATGCTCCTGGATGTTCGAGCCTGTTGGAGGCATCGGTGCTTCGGAGATGATGGAGTGGCACATCTCGGCATATTGTGTCCCACGAATCTTCAATTCAAAGGGCAATACACATTTTCCATTGAGGGGTCAGTATAAGATTCCGACCCCAATGCTGACTTTTGATGTTTGGAAAATTAGAAGATTTTGCTGCTTTCATTTTTTCTTCCTCGACTGTATACAGTCATGTGACAAATAGCTGTTGTGATTGAGAGTTTTTCATAGAGACGAACCCACTTCAATCGCTTGTAATGCATCGCTTCTCCACGTTTCAATCTTCAGCTTAGTCAAGCGAATGCGACCGATGGAATTGTTTACTGGGTAAGCCGTTCAATGTTAAACGAAGCGAGCGTCGTGCATAAAACATGACCGGAATATGTAGAACAATTTATTCTCGAGTATGCATCTATCCATCTGAGCTAGATGTGGAGCGGAGGAAGGATATGACGAAGGACGGAACTTAATATGGGAGCGCATCGAACGACAGCAGCTGCCGAGGACGCCAGCGAGTGACATTAGACGGAAGCATTTTGTGAGAAGGCAGCGTTTGAAGGGTCCTGCAGTGCGGACGCTTAACGAAGTGAGGGTCCTTCGAGAAAAAGGATGGAGCGCAGAACAAAGACAAGTGGGCGACAGACAGCCGAACAATCCGACAGACAGTTCAGCTCCGGAACTGAAGAGCTACTGCATTGCAAATGAACAATGGCAAGGACTCCATGGGCATGCGAGCCCGAGTGCGAGTGCAGTTGACAGACGAAAGGGCGAAATGCACAGCGGGTGCCAATATTGCTTCCCTAATGTGCTCGACATGCACACAAGGAATCTTTTATCACACGCAAAAAATCATAAGCAACTTTGTAAGGAAGCTAGCAAGCAATTTCATCAGACAAAAGTGCCAATTAGTCGTGTTAGGCTCTTGCGAAACGTTGAAGCGAGAACGAATCCTGATGCCTTGTGCGTCATCAATACCCATAGAAATATAGGAGTCGCAAATAACGCCGAATCGGATGCCATTACCACCGTCAGTTTCAGGCCGAGCACATCGGCTCAGTTGGCTTCCCTTCGATTGTAGGACGCTCCACTCGTGCTCTCACTGATGACCTGATGTCTTGTAGGACCACATGTGGGGCCATTGTACTCATCCTTCGGACACACTCATTGAGAAGTGACACATTACAAAAAGATTCTGCTGAGATCTCAAGGACTTTATGCTGAAGAGCATCGATATCAGTCGGGGGGAATTAAAGGCTCATAAGGGATCAAGATAAATTTAAAGTAGGACAATGTGGAATAATTTTTGCAAGGATTTCGTTTTGACATTCCAGTATTTTCGGGTCATATACCGTAAAGTAGCTGAAGGCATATCGAAAACAACTTAACGGCAGGCCTCAATTGCTTCGAGGCTTAAGGATATTAACAAGTTCGTCACTTCGTGTGTACCGCTGCAGGCCTTTCGATTATTCCAGCAGAAAACACGAACATCAAAGAGGACGGACGAAACGAGGATGCTCATGTCGATGATGCATTCGATGCATTGATTGCATCCGTTTGCCACCAACCGCTGAGGGCATGCCATCTGCTTGCAAAGTTGATCCCGTGATATCGAGACGATAATTGTGCAGACAAATCGATGCAAAGTATGCACCGACGCGCTCCAAAGGACGAAGAGAATTTTCGAAAACAGATGCACACACCTCCAAGCGCGGAGCCCGCAGCATTTTCGCAACTCGTTACGGGACCTCCTTTAACCGACTCGCATTTTTGGATTCAATCATCATATCCTTTTATCCTTAGCTTCCAATTTGACATGACGTTTATGCCGTTGCACCAACAATTGCAACGCTATACTCCGAGGCGGTTTACAGCGAGATTTGAATATCCTCACCTCGCTCCCCTCACAACCATGCGTCTCCCTACTGCTGATCGCTTAAAAGTAACGGGGTCAGCAAATGTCTGCTGCGTCAACTGCCAGGTGAAGTGATGATTATGCTCATGATGATGATGATGGTGATGATTACAATGATGACGACAGGAATAAAAGGCATGGCGAGGATGTGTAGAAATGCTTCAGTTACTTGTCATTTAGACCCCGTGAACCACCGTGCGTACCTTTACAACGTCCGTAAAGTTCGTATGTGCTCAACTTCGGTTATATACTCGTATATTCTGTCATACAAAAGCGCTCCGTTGCCGGTGACGCGATGCTATCTATTCGGGAGGCATCTGTGTTTGCAAGGAAAAAGCTCCTCTTCGCTGACGTCGCCATTCACTCAAATGTATTTTACGTTAATTGAAATGTGATTATCGCACTCTTCACAACGGGCGGAGCACATGATGGATCAAAGTGTTGAACAAAAGATGGAAAAAAGTATAATGAACTAAAAGGGATAATAAAGGGAAGGGTATAAGGAAAATGGAACGGAAAGCAACGCTTTTGTGCAGAAGAACGATTTTTTTCAGCCTCTCTTTTAACGAGATTTCCACTTCAATGGGATTGACTTTTTTATAGGATCTCGATAATTTTTTTCGGCATATTATTCACTTTAATTAATCCATTACACTCCAATTAAGGAAAATTTAATGATACTTCGAAAGGGTATCCGATGAAAATGCTGTATATGGACGTGACTCCAATCCTCCCAGTTTCGAATTCGCCATTATGTGGTCACTGTTCCTCCATTTGAATTCACCTAGTAAAGTAAATACATAGAATACATACATACATACATACCTACATACATTCATAGATACACACATGGAGTGTTTAGCTCTTGTGCCTTTAGCAAATTTGATTAACAAATTTTCGAAATTGGGAAACACAAATGATGGCACCAATAAAGCTTTGCTTAAGCCTTGCTGATTGGAACTATCGGTGCAGGCAATACAGTCGAGTGCATGAGGGAGCATAGAGTTCGGGGTTTTTGAAGTGTCAAAGCGTTGCATCCAAGCAAATGGATGATGTAAAATCAAAGAGCACACATTATTTGTGCGGAAGGACAGAGAGATCAATGGACACAGGAGCTGCGCGGCACATATAATAGTAATAGAAGAGCACTATACACTATTAGGGAGTATCACTGCACTCCCAGTCGAAAACATATACCTGCCGTTCAGTTAAGTTATTGTGGCTACCACCATGGAGGCTGACACACTCAGGACTCACATAGGGCCGTTGTGATACCACGAGGGAAGCTAGACAACACAACATCCACGTACCTTTATCACTGACAAAATGATGAGTATGCTTTGATGTTATGAGAACCTAATAGGAATTAATTTTTTTATATAGTGAAAAGAGAGTACGTGTATGGAAAATTAATGACCCTCATTATAAATGAATATTTATATCAAAGTGAAAGCCCCACCATCGCACGAGGTACCATTTCAAAAAGTCCTTCGTTTTTAGCTCCTCATCTGTGCACCAAATATCAATTAATATTTTTGAATGGATAGTGAGCCAAAAGCATATTTATCCATTCTCTTTTATTTAATTTAGAGGCGTGGACGCGGGCGGACAACACTTTCATGCAATTATTTGCGAATTTGTATATATGCTATAAATTCAAAAATACTTATAACTATATCAGTGAAAACTTGGCAAAGCAACACGCTTTTCAATTCGAGTACCACTCCACATACGTACACACACACGTACATGCATTAAAGTGAGCCCATAACGTATGGTTGTTCAATACAATTTCGATTGCAAGACTCCACTGCGCTGAAATTGGCGCGATGGAGCCAGGAGCCAGCTGCAGCGAGAACGACCAAAATGACAAAAGATTTTTCGAGTTTCGGAATGGAAATTACCGCAAGAGAAGCCAGTCCACACACGGTTCACGCCCGCACATAAGTCATGTTAGCGAACGCTGAACTGGAGCGCGCAGTGGAGTGCCATGAAGTGATGTGGAGTAAACAAAAACATAAAATAAAATCGAAAAGAAAAAATATTAAAATGAAAAAGCAAACAGCGCGGAGTAAGTGGCCACTTGGTTACTGACTCAATTCGGAGCGGTTTTTCGCCGACCACCGCCGCCGCCGCTGCCAGCAGCTGCGGCTACAAATCGAAAAAACCCGTTCCGCAGAAGTCGTGGAGCCAATTGTGGTGAGGTCACAGCAGTCAACAGCTCCATAGCCCCACAGCTTTACAGCTCAACGACGACTGATGAATTAAGCCCGAATGAGTGGAGTGGACGGAGTTAAGGCGAAAGGAAAATATGAAAAGCAAAAAATTGGGTTAAAAGCACACACACGTTCAAACACGAAAGCTTTTAAATAAAGCTCATTATGGAATGGGCACTTTTTCGCAGATAAACACTTTCAATGGAAGAGCAAACAACCGAGAAGAGGGCATGCGAATTATGAAGACGAAGACCCCATTCTTAACAGCTGAATCAGGTGATTCGGGGGGCATTCTCCTATGAAGTGGAGCTGTCCGCTGAAGAAGAAGCAGCGACGGAGGAAATCATCGGCCCAAATCAATAAATAACCTGATCCAAAACGAGATTTCGAACGTGAAGATGAAATTGATATGAGGCGAAAGAGACGGAGGAGCGGAAGAAGTGTTTCTGCTTGTATCGCATGCAGTCGGATTGGGGAATTCAGTCCGCTGAGCGGAGGACTACGGAATGCGGCACATGGGCTGGCAAAAAAACGGACATAAAATTTTTTGGAGCTCAATAAAACTGAGCAAAATTTAAATAAAAATTGAAATAAAGACGCAGGAGAGCAATCCCTTCCTAAGATCGTTTGGACGGTCTCTTTGGACTTTAATGTTTTCTCCTTCTATTCTATCGTTATCCATAGAATTGTTGGAAAAAACAAATCGACAAATCGAATAGTTAAGTTCATCGTGATATTTTTGAGATGTAAAAAAGCCTCACTTGGAGCAAAGGTTGGAAGCAAATATGAAACAAGATTATCTTTCACCAACACAAATTGGACGGCCAAAAGCGTAAGAAAACTAGTGAAAATTTCCGGCTTGTTATAATCCCCCTTTATTAATTTTTCTTCAATAGAAGCACAAAAAAAGGATCCAAAAGGCATAAACATTCAATATTGCCCTTTGGCTGATGCTGTTATATTTTTGATTTGATTGAAATCCTTTACGGAAGGCAAATTTGCTTTGGTATTTTCATTGCACTGACGTAAAATAGATTTTCTGGTTTGATGGTCTGTTGGAAGACAAAGGTCGTAAAATTCTTAATATTCATATTTTGCCTTTTATCAAAGCAATTTTTTGAAAGTATTTGGAAAAAAAGGCAACCTCTGCTTTGGCCGACTGCGGCTCTCCCTCCAAAAACGTGCTGTAAGAGCAGGGTCAGATTTAAGGATGGACAAGGCCTAGGTGCACCACATTTAAGGGGCTCCCGGAAATTGTAATCTAAATAAATTGACAATTAATTGAATTTTTCTTTATTTTAGATAATTTCCACATTTTAGAGAAATAGAGTCAATAGTGTCGTAGGGCCTTAAGGGCCTCCACAACCTTAGTCTAACTCTAATTTAGAGTTAACAAAATGGCAGAATAAATCAAGAAATATCAATGATAAAGTTCAGCTCCTGTAGTGAGTGAGTGATGGATGAGGGCAGCGGCTAGTTAGGGTTTTAGTGACCGACCTCAACTGGCATGGGGCACAAGCGCCCAAATAAAATAACATCAAAATATCACAAAACTGTTTCAAGTAAAATTGCTTTAGAGTTTTAAACTTAATCAGGCCCCGTTCCCGATTCAAGCCCTAGCCTTTTGAAATTCTAATCCGCCTCTGCCTACACTTAAATTTATAAAATGTTTTTTTTTTTTTCAATATTCAAAGTGATTTTGAGTAAAAATCGTTCCCTAAAATCGCCTTCGCATCGCCCGAAAAGTACTTTAAATTCCCAAAACGTTCTTTGCTGCAATCTATCACCGCCCTCCGTTGCTCCTGCTGGCAGAAATGTTTGCACGAAAGCGGAAATTCGGTTTATCCCCATCCCTCGGTATTAATGGAGCTCCGCTTTATCTGAATGCATGCGTGTGTGCGTGTCCGCCCCTTTCAATACATTAAACGATTCTGCACGCTCCAACGCGATTGGGACAATGCGAAACAGTTGACGATACGACGGTACGACGCTACACGGCGCCCCCTAACGCGTTTTCCTTTTGTCTCCCTCTCTATTGTGGCACAATAAATCGATACAAGATTACACGGGTTGATGCAGAGCATTTAAAATGATTGGATTGCAGGCTTCGCAGAACGCATCGCAAATGGCGCGCCGCGGTAACGTCAAATTTATGTACTCAACCCATCCTTATAACCACGCTGCGTGTACCGACCGACCCTCCGACAATTGTACTGTGCACCTGACACCCATTTTATTTATTGATCAAGGATCAATTTTTTGGATTGCTCCAGAGACAATTCTGTGGCACTTCAAATGCCTTTGCATTTTGGTTCCATGTAGTCTACCATGTGGAGTGCCCTAATAAGTTGGAAATCGAATCATTTGATCTCTGAAGTAGGGATTTCGAAGGATAAGTGCAGTTTTCTATTTGCCTCTCCTTCATGAATGACCTTAAGGTGATTGAAAGGCTCCATTTCCGAGACGAGGATATACGAAAACGAAATGAATGCAGAAATTACCGAGTGGAAGATCAAACAATTTTCATGTTTACATTCCTAATTACGGCGAGGAACGAGCAAGAAAAAATAACTTCAGCTAAAAACCTCTTCTACATTGTGACTTTGCTTTGACTTTCAGAATCATCGGCGAAGCTTCTAATTAGAGAAACAGGCGAGAGGATATAAAAATTCAAGACTCGCCCCCCGCGCCCCCATTGCACGCGCTCACATATACAGGCTTCGTTGCTTGCTCCAAAGAATAGCAACTCGGCACACATAACCAAGACGAACAGTCAATGAGCGCGTGTGAGACCGACCAAATGGGTGGCATTGGGCGCCGAAAAGCACATTTTGTTGGGCGCCAATTTCACAATTTCCGGATTGCGCTTCTCATTTGAACAAAAGTGAAAAACTTTTCGCTTCTTTTAGATACGACGAGCCAACAAGTTTTTGTTTAATCAGCCACATTTGCCTTCGACGAACCATGGGACACCGCACAATGCTGCTGAGGAGACTGCGGCTTTACGCAACTTTTCCATATAGCACACCATCGCTTCAAAGGAATAGAGAAACTTACGACGACACAACATTGATGCGATACATCATCGCTGCTCAAGATTTAGTCAAACTTCCGTCAATGAAACATGACCGAGAGGCAATCCAATGGACTAAAGACGAAGTCGGGGGAAAGTAAGACAACAGGGGGTCGTTATTGCGTGGATTCAATTTTATAAAGAGCCTGAAATTGCCTTTTTAAGATATCTTCAAATACCAAGCCGAATCAACGGAATAATAGTGGCATGAGATGTGCCAAAAAAAGGAAAGAATGAACACAAAAACAAAGACCACAAGAGCCCATTAATGCTTAAAGCGCAAAAAAAAAAAAACACTAAGCTTGCTACAGAGTTGCCGTCACCGCATTTTTTGTATAATCTCGCTTGTGTCCCTGACATTGTCGGGGCTTTTAGCAATAAAAATAAGCAGATACAACGGAGCTGACATACAAAAGCATCGGAAGAAATCTATGACTGTATGGTAAGTGAAGATTTAAATGAGCAAAGTTGCCGGAATCAGCAATAAAAGCCATCAGCGCAGGGCACTAAGAGGCGTCACGCGATAAGCGGATGTAGCGGCAAACTGCTAAGTGAATTTTGGGGGCCTTAATTCTGCCTCATTTTGCGCTTGCCATCATCACAATGCTCCCCAACTCTCGCAGTTCGAATCCCTGTGGCAAGTCGCAAGGACATCCCAGCGCAAATCTGCATTGGCGGCAGAGCATGGCGTCGCAATTTAAGCCTGCCATTGCGTTATGTGCCCTTTCTCGTCTCGACGGATTATTCGCACATGCGACTCTAATTTCCACAGATTGTGCTCTCAATTTCAATTAATTTCATTCGAATCGTGCAGTCTTTTTTTTGTCCACCTTACGGTGGCCGGAAGAGTCGACTGCAATTCGCATCGAATTCGAGAATCGGAATTAATAGAATTTCTTTTCAGTCCCTTCCGGTGATTCTTCGCTTCTCAACTTGAATATTGAACCGAACCATGAAAATTTTATTGGATCACTTCCGGTTTCAAATTCATCTTCTTCCCTCTGAATAGCCCTGCTTGAACCCCTCTGAGCTTCGACACATTAAAAGTTTGGCGCTGCCAATTCAACAAGAAATAATTCAGCACTTCATTGAACTTCGAATTCGAAATAATTGAAGTTAATTGGAAATCAGATTGCAGGTAAATGGATAAATTCTAAGGATTAATTTTGAAGACTTGAAGCTGCAGAACAGGCATTTGGCAACAGATCAAGAAGGCTCTTATTTCCATCCTTTGAAAATAAAAATATAAAATGGGATAATCTATCGCCACTCCCGTTCCTAGAAATCAGGCTTTGACGGTCTCCAGGGCGTAGTGGTGAAGATGCCGACTCGCAGCACGTAGGTTCTGGGTTCCACTCAGGTCTCGCCCGTAGATGCTTGTTAGTTTCTAGTTAAATACTGACTGGCATCAGAAGTATATCATGGCAAATGTGGCCCATATAGTGGTCAAGCCATTTCAGTCAAATTTTTTTTAAAAGGGGCATTGTTATTCACAGTCCTTTTGATTTTCGAGCAGAGCAAAAATTTCATAAGAAAAATGGCTGAGTCAACATTTTTGGTTGATTTGACAGGAAATTTGTTTAACTACATTTCTTTACGTTCGGTATAATTCTCATTTGTTTTATAAAATATGACATATAAGATATGTATTCAACCTAGAAATTTTTAAGCACTGCGAAAGCAGTCACAAAGACGGAGTGACAAAACCGGATGATCCGATGGCTATTTGTGGGGTTATGTTCAGCAGAGAGCTCTGTGACCATTTGCTTTGAACGTTACTTAAATTTGTTTTGACATTTCTTCTTGTATGGGTATTTTAGAGAATTTATTTTATTTTAAAAATTACCTTGTTATTTCCATTATGTCCGTGGTCGGTTCAACAATTTAAATTTAAATCCATTTTTGAAAATTATCATTTCAATTATAACCTGAAATATGGTTGATTCAAAAGGAAAATCTTTATTTTTTCCAACAAGAAAAATTGTTTAAAATTAAAAATATTCCTTGTTGAACCCGTTTTGTATGTTTTTCCTTTTGATTTAAGCAGTTTTCTGGTTGATTTTTTTCTCTGTGTTAAAGACATGTTCACCTTTTTTTTTACTTATCAAAGATGGTGTTTTTTGAAAAATATAAAAATAAAAAATAAAATTTAAAAAACTAAAAAAATATCTCCTTAAATTTTGCAATAATGTAACGATGTTTAATTAAATTCTAACACTTCTATTTCCTAGAAATTATCCCGAAGCTTCGATGAACAACATTTAATAATGTGCAACCTAAACTATTCAATGTTGCATCAAAATTAAAAAGAAAAAGAGTTCCACGCTAAGTCAGAGAATTGTTTTCGTACTTTAGAATGCAATAAAGCGATCATGGCAACCCTGAATGCCTGTCATTGGGCATTGAACCTTTAAATTTGACGCATGTCCAGCCGTAAATCATGAAAATTTAATTAAAAAGCGCATTCTTCGAGCTTACAAAGCTGGGATTTTCCGATTTTGGTGATTTTCAAATTTCCAGTGATTTTCAATGAGCGGCAAGACGAGCTATTCATACCGGTCGGGGCGGGGGTAGGGAGAAAATTCAACGAAATTCTACGTAAACCGCACGTTATTCAGAGCAAAGTCATACAGAATGGACTCCATTAAACGAACATATGTAGGTGGATATATATGCATAATCGTGTGAGTGACAGAGCGGAAGGGAAAGAAGTGGAGCAGAGTAACTCAGTGCAAGCGGCAATATGTCTGGTAAGGACTTACTGCTTCCTGAAACGCGCAGCAGTCCCCTTCGGCACCGCACAGTTTCACATTTTGGCCATTCTGCATGGCGTAACGTAATGGGAGCGGAGCTGGTGTTCCGTAGTTAGACGAGTTCGTTGAAGATTTTGGAAAACAATTTGAAAACTTCAGAGCACACATAAATTCTCAATGAGTGAACCAGAGACTCAGGACCGAAGACTGAGGAGGATTGGGGGGCGGGTGGCTTCGCGGCTGCTAAGAACTATTGTAAATATAATCGGTTCGCACGCAAAGTCAAAATACGGAACATAATATTTCCGTATCTCGGCCATGGCATTACAAATTGCTCCATAGCGGAGTGGCGCGGCGCGGAGGGGAGTGCATGCAAAGAGCTATTGCGAAGTGATTGCAGAACCACAAATTACAGCGAAGCCAAGCCGAAAGCTGTGCAACGACGAACCGGCGAACCGACGAATGCGGCACGCGGCGGACGGCAGAGAAAAGTTTTGAATTGCCACAAAAAAAGCTTGCATGCAGAACTCTCGCCTCACCACTGAAGCGGTAGTTTTTCACATAAGGCAGGGGTAGAGTCGGTACTTGGGAGGAAGCAGTCGATGATTAGAATTTCGGGTTGCGTTTCCTGCAATGGCTTTTCACCCTTGTCTTTCTGCCACATCGAAAGAGTATTAAGTTCTTGAAAGTACCAACATTTTCCCAGTGCATTTTCCTGAACGGAAAATCGGCGATTTTTCATTTCATTTTATTTTTTTTTTTTCAAGAATATTCAAACGATGCATAGAAAAATGTAAAGTTTTTCACATTTTCCTTTCAGTTGAGCGAAAACTTCTCAAAATACAACTCAATTTATTTCTTTTTTAACCCTTTAAGGCCGGTATGGAGCAGTCATGGACTGTCAAACGTCCAAGAAAATGTAAAAAAAAGCACAACTGAAATTTAGCGCGTGAAAAATTTGGGCAGCTCTGAAAAGTTAATTCAGCGCCTGCTGTTCGATAATGGCCTTTTGACGTAAAAGGGAAAAACTTTTCCCCACATAATTGTAAGGATTTGAGAAATTTAATATTCTAAACATTTGTCCCTTATATATTAAAGGGTTAAAGAATATTTGTTCAACTTGTGCCAGAGCTTTTGTAAGATTTCTTTCTCAATTTCCCTGTAAGCCTTTTTAAGTGCTTTGACAACTCTGTTTTTGTGGCGTTGTTTGGGTTTCATGGCAAGCTTCGGTGCGCACACACACGCAATAGACTACAGCTCCAGAAGAATCCTTTGAGGTGGGGAATTTTATTAGTTGCAAGCAGCATAAGTCACAGTCTCGGACGGATTCAGATTGATAGAAGCGTAGCACGGCAATCACGAGAAAAGCACACCGACGACATGCCGACAAGAAAACGAAAAGGAATGGTTGAAGCTGCCTGCCTGCCCTGCCTGCTTTCCTTGCAAGTCTACTCAAAGGCGAATCCGATGAAGTCAGAAAACTCGTTGCGAGCAGTTCATTTACCGAGGCGCGCCGCCGCCAGCAGCAGCTGTTGTTGCACAGCCGCAACGCCCAATTCTTTGGCTGCACTGAACTGCATTGGGCTTGGCTTCGCTTCGGTTGGGTCGACTTGGCTGGACTTGGTGGGACTGGAATGGACTGGACTGGAAAAACCGGACAGTCTGGCCAGAAGGCCTGAAGGCTAAGCTCGTTTTCAAACGATTATGTGGCAAGCGGCGAAAAGTTGAAGCAAAGAAAATGCGGCCAAGGCATGTTGCAACTTACAAGCGTAGGCATGTCGCCGAACTTCCTGATCGGGCACATAGACACCCCACACACACACACACACATGCACAGGCGAATGCGAAACACAGAAAAATGGATAGATTGGGAGAGGTGGAGAGAGGACCGACGACTGAAGGACAGAAGGTGTTTGAGAGCGAGCCATTTTGTTTCGAGTTTTGAATTTAGAATTTTGGTCAGTCGATGCGGATGATAATAATGCACAAGGTGAGGGGAATGGACGAAAACTCAAATCTCAAGCCAAATGAACGGAAAAGTTTTTCAATTTACTCGACTTTTAAGTGAGAGTTAATAATTATGAGACGGCACAGCGGGAAGAAGTTTCACAGAGTGTCAATTAGCAGAGCAAAACGTGTCAGCCGTCTCGCATTTCATGGACAGATTAGGAGGTCCCTCAACGATAAACAACAAAGTTTGGAAGGCTCACGCCATACAAATGTCGAGAAGGTTCATTGAAAACGGAATGACAGGGTGCTCCATACTGGAAATTATTTTCACATTAAATAATTTTCATGATTTCTTTTCTCGGAAGCTATGAGAGAATGAATGAATAACATTTCGGTCGTGCGGAATACCTCCGTTCAAATTGAAACTTCAGAATATGCGGCACCCTGTGGAATCAGTGCAGCATGCATTTTTCCTATACGAATGTATAACTAAATATGAAAATTAGTTTGAGACTCTTACCTTGCTGTACTCGTTCCTTATTTCTCGTGGATTTCTGGTTTCTTGCTTTGTTTGCCGTTCCGCGTGGACTTCGGAGAACGAGAACGAGAACGAACTGTGGAAGGCAGTTCGTTGCAATTGTTGTTCTTGCTGTATCGCTTGCAGTTGTTTCGTTGATGTTTACAATTTTTTTCGGTTGCTTTTTGTTGTTTATATTGTTGTTTTTTTTATTTTAGAGCGTCAGTGTTGGCGTGATTCGTTGCTGTTGTAGCCGTTGAGGCAATTTGTTTTGTCTCGTATTCGAAATTAGATTCCGCCGAATGGAATCGTATAGTCGTAGGTACTTTGTTGTTGTACAATAGCAAAACAATTCTATTTTTTTTTACACTATGGCCGTGCGTTGGTGGAATTGTTTACCTTATTGCTACTGTTATGATTGCGTTGGATTCGCCACGGGACTGCATTGCACAGCCTAGGAGCTGCGAACGGTTTCAACGATACGCATTCATGGAAATATTGGATTCAGAAAAAAGTCGTGAATTGGAGAAGGATAGGGATGCACTGAATGGGGATTATTCGTGTTCAGTTTAGGTTGGAGAATAACTACAGCCGAATTGCATTGACATTGCCCTGAAAAGACACAAAAAAAAGCAGGTGTTAAGGTTTATATAGTAATTTCAGGTCATAAAAAAGACGAATCTATTATTCGACTAATAACTAGAAAGCGACTTAATTAGAGACGTCTTCAAACTTGAGCTGGATTAACAATCGATAGCACTCAATTTTTTTAAAACATCTATGGTTTTTTCTCAAGACTATCGATAGTTTTGATTCATTGACATTTATTTTAGCTTTGAAAGGTAATAGTACGTTTCAATGGTGTTAAATTTGAAGTGTTAGCTTTAACACATCGATTTAAATACCGTTTCACTTGCACATTCTCGAAGGTTTTAAAGTTGATGTTCGTTATTTCAATTGCAAGTAGGGTGTCAGCTTTTAAGCGCTAAAATCAGTACATTTTTATATCTGGAGACCTTTTTCATTTGAAACGGAAATTACACTTGATGGAGCAGAATATACCTGGCTCACATACGTATTCAAAGGAAATTTTGTCAAAATCGTTTAAAAAACATTACAAAATTATTAAACAAAGTTTATTTTACCTTCCATTGTCGCTTTTTGTTTTTATTTCATTTTGACAGTTAGATATGCACGAATTTCGATACGATAAATCGATATTTTCTTATCGAATGAGGTGTTACCGGTTTATTGAGAATAACATGGCTTTCGTGTTAAGAATTTGTATGGAAAACACGTACATACATGATGTTAAAGGCCCTTAACACGAAAGCCTCCTTTAACATGTAAATAACACCATATGGAAACGCACTATAAATCTGGCAGTGACAGAGAGTGATTTTTTTTAAGACAGATTCCAAAAATTGCTCTTGTTTAGATTAGGGCGACGGTCGCTCGAAAATGCAACTTTCGATTATAAAAATTATTCATTATCGAAACTATCG
This sequence comes from Chlorops oryzae, assembly GCA_020466095.1. NCBI lineage: Eukaryota > Metazoa > Arthropoda > Insecta > Diptera > Chloropidae > Chlorops > Chlorops oryzae. The sequence goes on along the minus strand of CM035809.1, from coordinate 28,728,778 downwards.
ATTATCAAAATTATCTCTTATTAAATATCGATAATTAAAATGATCGATTTTTAAAATTATTGATTATCGATCTATAGATTTTTGATATTATCGATTATTAAAACTATCGATTATTAAAACTATCGATTATTAAAACTACTGTTTATCGAAATATCGATGATCGAGCTATCGAATATTGATAGCTCCCCACCTAACAATAAAAAACCCATTATCAAAAAAGTTTTACACATATCCTTACCACTTCACGTCGTGCGAAAATTTGCAGAAATACTGCGAGTCTTATACATGTATGCCATTTTATAAACCAAATGAGAATGAGCCGTTATTCTAAACTGCGTTTGCTATGGTTACAAAGTATGGATAGAAAATTGACTAAGAAAGACTTTAAAATTCGCCTCATGTATATTCCTACTGGATATAAATTGAAGAAGTATACTTTTTCACCATGTTTTATGCTAGTTTGAAGCTTTTGCTATGAACCACCATTATTTTTTAAATTTAAAACAAAAAATGGTGGATATTTAAATATTTTAACAGCTCAAACATGCTGAATTGAAACTACTAGCAATTTTCCAATGCGAGATAGTTTGAATTTTAATATATATCTTCTGATAGAAGCTACTATCGATATTATCGATGGTTCAGAATATCGACTAATCAGACTATCGATGGTCGCAACTTTCGATAGTTATCTAGCTCTACTTTATACCTTAACAGTTCATAAAAAAATTATAATGGCAAGCCCTCTGTTGTTGCCACTTGTGGTTAGCTTATCAAAAAAAAAAATTTTTTTTAAATGTTGCCAGGATACCAGCTAAGTGATCGTGTTAACCAAGAATATTCAGGATTCCAAAAGTATAAAACATACATATTTAAATAATACATGAATCAGGCATTCATATAAGCAATCATTGTCGTTCCTTTAATTCTACATCCAAAGTACCAAAAGTACCAAATAGTAAAAAATTCATCCCATTGGGTTGTCATGAAACCCAGCTTCTCACCTTCCGCATAGCTTTAGGTTTTAACAATAGAAACAGCAAAATTGAAAGAAAACAAAATATCAACGAAGCAATTAACTCCAGCGCCGTAAAATACATTCAGCCTCATTAAAACAAACAGCGGAGGATAAATTGAAGCGGGAGGGGGTTGCGAAAGGATGTGTTAGCGCAACGGAACAAGTGTTTTTATTACATGCTCGCACTGTAAATGCGATTCGCATTTCGTATCCTCAGAGTCAACTCGCTCCGCACGGCTGCATCCACGGCTCCTCACCCCAGCGGAGCTTCCTGACACACAAATAAACAAATGAGACTGAGAGACTTTAAAATTAAATTTCCTCAAGTTTTTCTGCGCCTAGACCTATGTATATATGCAACCAGAGTTGCCAATTGAAGTCACATACAAAGCGGTATATTTTCTAATTCGCCCCAAAAAAAATACCTAAAATAAAAAAATATGATTTTCGCCAGGACTAAATAAAAGGTGTCCAGGCAAAGTTTTAATATGCGATACCTCATGTAAAATAGCAAAAATAAGCAAATCGGAAACCCCTTCCTTCACAGACCCCCCACCCTAATGGTGCTTACGTAATACTTGAATGGCACCTTGTAAGAAATCGGGATTTTTAATGTCCCGGTGGGAGATTTAAATATAAGGCCAAAAATCGAATGCGGGCAAAGTGTGGCAACGCTGATGTATATTTAAGATCCTACCATAGCGCGAAAAGTTGAAGAAGGGGAACTGGGTTCAGTGTAAGCAGGCGGGAGGGGGTTTTGCATTTCAAAACATCGTGACAATGGTCTCAGGTTGCTTTAGAATTCTCTCTTATTTCGGAGGGAGTTTGAACCAACGGCAGCACTCCCTCCATACGCGCCTGAGTCATTGGTCTTAAAATGGCTTAGGAGCCATTTAAGATTACCTGAAACGCCTACACATCTCTGCAGATACCCAATGGCTGGTCATCATCACCTTATACCTTATGCCCAATACAATTGAACGGCCCTTAAATTACTTGTTACAAAAAAAGATTCGCAATGATTTCTTATGCCTTAAATTCCATTTTCCATTGGGAAATTACAACGGATAATCTGCAAATCGTGATGACTCCAAGTTTTCCGCTTTCAGAATGAAGAAAATAATTGACTTGCCACTCATAACCAAACCATTAATCTTTCCCTCGAAACTATTCTCGCAAGCACATGGAATTATCTGAAACGTTACCGACTCCTTTGCCGCACTGTCGCCCCCTGCTGTTCGTTGAAAACATCATCATCATTGTGCTTCCATATCCTGTAGACGACAAGCCGAGAAGGCGAAACGAGGCGAGGTGATGTACGGCCAGGCGATTATCTTTTGCGGCTGCTGCAAGCTGGATAGGCAGCTCGGTCCGCATGAAAATGAATATGAAAATGTGTGGATTTTCAGAGAACAAACCGCATTTACGGATTTTCGGATTTTTTGATATGCTCGTGTAATGTGCAACTGGTTGACACGGAATAACGATTCATCGGCAAGTAGATTGCAATCGATTCACTGAGCGACTCAAAGCCTTACATTTCAATGGCCGGCAATCGGTAATTACATTTCTGTTAAAATCTGTGCTCCCAGCGCAAAGCGGATAGCTCATGATCAAAACATTGTCGCCTCACTTGCGGGCGGGGACTACTACTGTGAGGTTTGAGTGCGTTGATCCGGCTGCGACTCATCTACAACGAGTAATGGACCGTTTTTTGGAATATGTAGGTAAGCATAGTAAAAAAAAGCTGGCCATTTTGCCAGCAAAATTTTACGCAACGTTTGATGATGGCTTTGCAAACGAGGCATTTCATGTTAATGTCCATGCTTCGGATGCCATCATAAATAAATTCAATAGGCGCGTTTTGGCTAATATGGATTTTTCAATACTGTTGCGGAAATTAAGGTTGATGCGAAGTCTCTGCAGTAACATCAATGAACATCGTGTCTACCAGCATGGTCATCGAGCATCATGCCTAGTGGGTTAAATCTAAGTCCCTTTTTTTCGTTCGATAACGTTTCGATAACTAGACACATCTCTATTGGAAAAAACTTTTTGTCTTGCTCTCTTCTCTTTCGGTAGTTAGTTTATGAGTAAAAAGTAAGGCTCCAAGATTTCAGTCAGAGCACATTATTATACTCGACACATTCTGTGCCGAGAGTATATTGCGTTTGTGTTGTTGTGTGTGTGTAACAATCGGAACCAGTCGAAATACAAAAAAAACAAAATGCATGTGAAAATGATCAGTGTTTGTCTGTCTCCCTCCGATTAGATTTCAAGTATGTATGTATGTATTTTATAAAGAAATGGAACAAAAATTTGTTTTTGCACCACTTGTGGAAAATGTGTGCTATTATACATAAGCCGACCTTGGCTAGAAGGGAGCCGACACTCCTTTATTTTCGACAACTCAACGACAACGTCAATAATTTGGAGAATATTTCTACCCGATACGGTGAAACACAATTTTCCGTAAGAGGATTACGCACAGCAAAGTGGGCAACAAAGAATTGTTAAAGAAATGATTATGTGGGAGGATTGGAGCAGAAATAGCTCCTCTTTAAATTGAAATGTACCTAAAATTCAAGAAATCTATGCAAATTGAAGAATGAAATGAAAACATTTTATTTAAAAAAAAAAGAATGATATGAAAAAAGCTGGCAACACACAAAAAGATGCAGAGCACTCAACACTATTTCTGCTCGTAAATTAAATGCTTGCAAGAGACACAATCAGGCAAGCTTAAGTCGGAAAGGAAGAGAGCATCGGCCAACGATGCTATTTTATTTCCGAACTGACCTAAAAATTATTTCCGACAATTTCATTGCATTTTCCTGCGCTTTACCATTCGTTGCCATGTCCATATCCATGTCCACTTTCACGTCCGTGTGCTTTTCCCTCTCACTTGTTGTTGTTTTTGTTGTCTTCGCAGGGTGTCAATGCTTCTGTAGGCGGTCATTGCTTTCTTTCGACTCTTGGCACATAGTCAGGACTGACAAGCATGAAATGGGCGAAGAAAATGGAAGATGTAAGGGCTTCACAGCAGCATTTTGTGCCAAGTATGCAATTTTGCTCAACATCTCTATCGGGATAGTTCAGTTCCAAAACGCCGCACACCTCTTTTTGGGGCCACATTTTTTGAGCCAATTTAAGTGTGTGAGTGAGTATTTTACGTCAATTGAGAGAAATTTGCGCAACAAAAGCCAAGCCAATTTGCTGCCAATTAAGCAATTATCGGTGAAGGCTGCTCACTTATTATTGTCGGGCTCTGCTCAAGCAAGTCTTGGAAATTTTTATTGGAGAAAATTTGCTAATTACATCTTTAAAAAAAAAATGCATATGGAAAATTTCTGCATGTTGGTGTAGAGGAAATCAAAGACGTCCTCAAATGCATGGAACAATCAAAATTTAAATAAAAGGAAAAGGGCTAGAGGAAGTTTGGAGAGTTATGGACCGAAAACCAAAAAAATCCAAAAATTCATGGCGTCCGATTTGGATGAAAATTTATATATAGAATAAGTGAAAAATTCTTAGAATTTTGGCGTCAAAATTTTTTCAAAAAACTGATTACAACTAGTCTAGTTTTGGTCTAGTTCCAAACTGGTCCAAAAAGGACCAGTTTTTAAAACAAAATTTTTGTGCTTAAATTCTTAGAATTTTTCACTTATTCTATATATAAATTTTCGTCCAAATCGGCCGCCATGAATTTTTCGGATTTTTTTGGTTTTCGGTCCAATAACTCTCTAAACTTCCTCTAACAGGTTAGATTTGGTTTGGTTAGTGTGGCTGCCACCATTAAGGGAAAGAAAAAGGAACAGAAACATAAAAAAACGACACAAACATACACGCTCTCAGCTGGGATTTGAACCCAGAACCTCTTGATTTGCAATTTGGCATCACAACCAAACATCTCGACACTGAGATCCATCAGTATTGCCGAAGTCGATACTTTTTCAAATATCGCCTCTCAAATATCTCTACTTCAAAGGCACTGAAAGTCAGAGTCACGAAATATAGCCACATCTGCCAAGACCAAAAAAATTTCCAAAAAATTCCTTGAATTGTTGGCAACTTTCGACTGAAAGTTCGTGAAGCAAATTTAACCCATTTACTTAATTTAAGCGAACCAAAAAGATGGGAGGAATTAATTTATACCTACTTTGAACAAGAAGTCTTCCGCAACGCTTGGCTTAAGCTCTTTCCACAAATAATTACCACTCGTTTCGAGGAGAGGAGAGCCGACGAAAATTCCTTCAAGAGCCTTTCAAGTTTGACAACCAATTTTTAAATGGCATTCGTTCGAGAGGCGCGCTTTCACCTTGACGTTCACCTTTAGAAGCCTTCCATTTCCATTTCCACCACCTCAATCTGCTCCTCACAGCACAGCTTTCGCCGTTTTCCAATTTGTGCTCCTTCGGGCACACGTAATACGCGTGGGAACTTTCACACATAGACTTCAAAAGCCTCACACTTCGCACAAAAAAATAATACTTATATACCTACCTACATATATATAAAATGCGAAAGCCCTGGACACAAGCAATTCAAACTGTAGTTCTGCCACTTAATGGAAATGAGATGAGGATTTCGAAAAGTAAAAAGGTCACTTTTCTTAAGTACAATAGAGCAGCGTGGATGGATTAGCGCCGCCTTAGCTAGGATGGAGTCCATGGGAAAATTATTATTTTAATAAAAAGGGCGCATAAGGCTGGGGAAAACAAACAAACAAACAAAATATGACGACAAGAGAATAGATAGAGCCGGCAATAACTGTCACGCGGTGCCATCATCCTCGCAACCTTGTCCGCAGCGTGCTTAGCTCGTATAAACACACTCAAACCCGGATAACTGTCACGGAGCACTTTGAATTTGCAATGAGGACGCGGAACAGCGGGCGAACGAAGTCACGAAGTCGCAGGCGAGGGCAAGGGCGAATTCAAATGAGCGTCAGTAATTATACAAAGCCGTAATGAGGCTAAAAGGAGCAGGGTGCCAACTACAAATGTTGTTAACTCATGCCCTCATAACATAGGTGAATGCGGTGAACGTGCGGTGACAGTCGTAGGAGCGAAAAAAACGAACAAACCGCATTGCCATAGTCGAATGGGAGGAAGTGTGTGTGTTTGAGTGAGAGAGAGAGCGAGAGAGACGGGGACAGAGATCCAGGGATAAAACATAGACAGTACACAGCTGCTGGAAAGTTCATAAGTGGGGCGTAAAGATGAGCAGGCGGGCATCCTTGGACCGCAGAACCTTAAAATGAGCAACGTCAAATTCCTCTGTACATGAAGAATAATAGGCCACGGTGGCCACATTCAGCTGAGCTGAGAGTAAATATGAAGGGGAAAAGAGGAAATAAAGCTACAATATGAAGATGAAAGAAAAGGATGCGATGAAGAGAATGAAGAGAACGTGGCGAGGAAAGGGCCATAGCCATTGAAATTAAGTAAGCAAGCAAGAAATATGCAAAAACGAGCTTATGGAATCTCATAAAAATTAAGATTCTTTCATATTTAAAATAGCTGTGGCATTTGATGGGAGATAAGTTGTCGATAATGGAAATAATTGAAAGCTTTTAGACTCTATAGAGAACAATTTTCTTACCATTTCGACACATATGTATCTATGAGTAAACATGCCGCCATTTAGGGAATGCCAAGCACTGCGAGAAGAAAATACAGTAGTTTCGCTATATAAGAAACTCGTTTATAAGAAAACCCCGCTTTTAAGAAAGGAATCTCAGGGCACCAAGTCCATTTATATTAAGCTCTGTACTAAAATGTTTGTATATAAGAAACTCGTATATAAGAAAAACCCTCCTTAAAGAAACTGTTAACCAAAACCAAAAACTCTTTTTGTATGAAAAAATTTTTTATATAAGAAACTTGGTTTTTATCAAAAATTTAACATCCCTATTTTCAAATATCGGTAGTTTATATAGGAAAAAATTTTCTTATAAACGGTTTTTTTAAAATAATGTAATTAATTGAAAATTGTGCCTAATAAATGTATCTAGTGTAAACGTAGGGTTAGTCATTAACTATAAGTATAGCTTTAACTGTCGTATTATAAGTTAGCTCTTGACGTCTGAAAGAGACATATTCCTTCTTCTATAATTTTGCTGGCGAACGAGGAACACGTCGTAAGAGCGTCTTCGAATAAAAATCATCTTAATCAAGTAAAAGGAACGCCATCCGGCATCTAAATTTCATTAAAATAAGAAAGAATTTTCTTATAAACGGGTTCTTATATAAGAAAAAACCGGATATAAGAATGAAATTTCTTGAAAAATCGACTTTCTTATATAGCGAAACTACTGTATTGCTTTCGCCCAGAGCGGCAAAAAAGCTGGATGGGACCCTGTTAGTAGGGAGGGTAACACAATCCCTCATTTGGAACTCCTACCTGTGATCGCACTCAAACTAGGACTCATAATTGACTCATGTGGAACTCTAAATAAATGATAGAGATTTTGTGTAAGTGATCCTATTTTATTGAGCCCTTAAATCCATAAAAAAGCATTAACGAGAAGGTATCAGAATTCACAAATATTTGGTAAGCCAATCGTTTAATCACAAGATAAACCTTAAAACATTCAGAAGCAATTACGTGTAAAAAAAAAATGATATCATTAAAAATTCTTTTAGAGCTGCCGCCGCGCACAAACACGGCTTAATCACTGCCTTTCATCTCCTCTCTCTCTCTCTCTCTACTCTCTCTCACTTTATTAAATTGACTTCATGTGCTCTCAGATAAAAGCACCACTTCATGTCAAATGGCTTGAAGGAAAATAAATAAGAGAAGAAAAAAAAGAGAATTTCCTTAAAAGCGGTTAATTTTTTTCGCAGGCGAAGAACGCGGCTCCCATTAAATTCCGGGAAGCTATTCCACGTGACGTCGCTCATCGTGTAATCCGCATTAAATTGCATGGAAAAAGAGAAGAAGAGAAGCAAGGATAGAAGAACCTCCGAATGTACCACCGCAGGAGTCCCGTTCCAAATATTGACAGCTACTTATTTAGACGAAATGAACACGCGCTGCCACCATGTCAAAAATAACAAAAACAACAACAACAACAAAAACATCGATGAAGACAATCTTTATGCATGGGAATGATTTACATAGCGCATTAAGGTGTACGACTACACCTCATCAAGCGATAAAAGCCGCAATCGAAAGTTTGGGAGTCACTTACAGGCAGATGCGCCCACATGCTCCGTAAACAAACAAATGTACCCAATAGGAAAAGGCATTTCAAATGACCATTTGACGTCAAATGTCAATGTTTTTAGGATTTCCTCTCCGAATGTGGACAAAAGATAAAATTTTGATAACGACAAATTCTCTTTGATTAGAAATTGGTGAGAAAATCTCACGGAATAGTGAAACTTTTTCCAGCTGGGAAGGCAGCTTTTGTAATAGTATGAGTTCTTACATCTTTATGCGCTGTGAACTTGACTGGAAAATGAGCTTCGCTGACGAAGAAATTCCAGCACACACAAATTGTGGCGTGAAACCAAGAAATAATGGAGCCTAGTCTCTGTCTTTTCGTTTGGTGGCGTGCCGTCTGCGGGGTTGCGAGATTGAGGATTTGACATTTTCATTATTTCGCAAACTGTCGGTGGGGTGGGGTGGGCGCGAATCATTCTCTTTCGATTACAATCGAAAAGGATGGCGACGAAGAAGGGATATGCATCCGAGGAAGTTGCGTGCTTTGCTCTGGGATGGCAGGTGTGAAGATTTTAGAGCACTTACTCGCCTCGGGTGGGGTTCTTTGCAGAGTTCGGGAGTCCGTTCATTCATTCGTTCGTTCGTTTGGAATTTACGATGGATGAATGAAAAGTTTCATTTCACTTTATTTTATGAACCGCAAAACGATTTCTTATGACAGTCATTATGTGGGCCGCGACATGATTTAGCTGAAGTACCGCCGGATTTCTTAAGAGACTCATAAATCAGTTTTCCGTTCACGCTTTAACGACTTGATGATTGAGATCGATTTTATAAGATTCAAGGGCGATGCTGTAAACTTTGATATTTTTGATCGATCGAAATCAATTAGTCAAAATAGATTTGATTTGGTTTTGAAAAGTTTGGTACGATGACGTGATTTATGATTGGGTATTCTCTGGATTTATTGATTGAAGGCGTAATGCCAGCACGTCAGGAGAACAAAAAACCCAATTAGCAGCTCGAAGGTCAAAGCAAAATCATCTCAGCTCAGGAGGTAAAGAGCTGAACAAATCAGTTCATTAAGGGTAATTTGACATTACACATCGCTCATTTACTTCAAGAATGTCATATCTCAAGAAACATGATTTTTGAGTTAATTATAAGGAAATATTTTTGTGTATCATGCGGCCTCACATTGTGTAAAAATTTTGTATCCGTCCTTAATAATATTAAGTATATTATACTCTCTTTATGGGAAGAGTATAATATCTTCTTTTTTCATCAAAATACAAGGGAATTGAAAACTTTAAACGCGTCTTTCACAAAATCGATATTTTTGAGATATGACCTTCTTGAAATAAAGCCCAAAGTCCAATATTGCGAGAGCCCGAGACGAGATGCACTTAAAAAGTCCAGTTCGACGGCCTCGAAATTCTCAATTCAAACACATTCTTATTATTTTCTCACCATTTTAACCCCTTCTCTTAACACGCCCTTAGCTATTTACAATATTTTCTCCATGTCGTACGTGATTTTTCGCGAAAAGCGTAAGTCGACAGCAACAGGTCATGGAAAGCAGTTCCATTTGTAGGCATGGAGCATAACGACAACATATTGTATGGAATCATTGGAAATGCTCTTTTGCTTAGAAGAAAATCATTTTGAAATCAACAAAGAAAGAAAAAAAGAAAGGAAAAACAAAATCGATATTGAATTGAAAGGATTCTCATCGGAGCAAACGCACAATTACCCTGGTTATGCTTCCGAATGACTTCCCAACTGCATGACTGACTCCTATTGGCCTCATTCAGAGACGGAGAGAAGCGGCAAAAGTCAACAAAATTTCCCCCGATCAACAAGAAATCCTGTTGAATCGAAACGTTTGCAAATCGAATAAAATCTGAAAGGGAGTGACGAAGCAACAACCCGTCCAAGAGGTAAACCAGAGCTTCATTTTGTCCTGAATGAAGAGGGAAAATATTATTTAGATGCTTTCTTTTTGTACATAGACCACTGAATTGCTTCGTTTAAGCGGCTCTAACTGGAACAGTGCTCTCGTCCATGGAGGTGGTCCGAGGGATGTAAAAGTGAACTATAATAATATAATTTAATAATTCACTATAAGTGAAAAATGAGGGACCAAAAAGCCCAACTAATAATTAATAATGAAATATGGAAATGGTAAAAAAAAAAAAAAATAAATAAATAAAAATAAATAAATAAAAAAAAATACAAATCTAAAAAGGAAAAATAATAAAAAAAACATGAAATCAAAAAACAGAAACAATTAACGCGGTCACAAATCCACATTAGGCGAAAGCAGACCTCCTTAAATGGCAATGGACACATTTATTTTAAGCAAAATGAAAGCACAACAAAACCGGACAGCGCAGTCGACGTCGACGCTCCATTTTGAATGAGAATCGCTGCGAATGCGATTCAATTATGTAATTTTCTTGTAATTCGTTTGAATTTATTTATTTTTATTTATCTTTATTTATCTTCTTACTATTCCTTCGCACTTAAAGCGTCTGAGGAGGAGGAGAGGGAGGAGGTGGGTTTCTTCAATGGCAGTGAAGCATATAATCCACTTGGACGAAGGAAAGTGGGTGGCCACAGCGGACGATGGGCGACACTCGACGATAAGTGACTCTTCATGTTATTGAATGATTGGCGTTTATGGGTTTCTTGAGCGCGGATTTATAGGTTAAGAGCTTCGGATCGTTTCATTCTTTCGTACATTACATAGAGAACAGAAGCTACTTCCTCTTCCGATTCATATTGTTGAAGATTTTGTTGTGTCCGTGAAGTTCTGTTTTTGGAGAAAATCCTCTTGTCGATCTGTTTTGTCTCTTAATTATTGAAATCTTTGAGTTGCCTTAAGAGCTTTCTTGAGGAAATGACTTAAATAAATTCGACGGTATTTTATTTACAGAATTGCGTTTATAAGGTGACCATGTGTGCCGATAAAATGTAGATAGATACAGGAACGATTCGAGGGAATGGAGCCCCGGTCTCCCGGGCGATAGGCGGCGATACAAACCACTATACTATCGAGGACTAAAAATTCTTCAAACAGTGATGGGAAAAAGTCTTTTTCAAGCATCTGGCTGAGTGACTTTACCTTGATCAGAAAGCACAATGAAATCATTTCACATTCATGTCAACGGATTGCATACCTAATCCTCTAGATTTAAATCCTTTCTCTAAACACTTTCAGCAAGTCGAAAGCTCCGGAAAACAGCTTAGAACAAAGAAGCTTATCGACATGGAACGGTTGCAGCAACGGAGCAAAGAAGCGGAACACGTTGTGCGGAATACGGAATCCGAGATCCGATTTAATATTCAAATTTCGCTTTCAATGGCAACGCGATATGGAATATGTTTGAAATGAATTTTCCAGCAATGGCGACAAATAATATAATAATGAAAACAACAACAGCAACAACAACAAATACGAAAATAAATGCGATTTTTTCTTGTATTTGTTTGGCAAATTCTATTCAAATTACTCGGATTTTTGAGCTCGAAGGCCATCGAATGGGGAAGAGATGTGGATGGCACTGTGACTTAGTTCGCTCTAAAGTCTCAATCCAAAATGGAACGATGGACAATGAATGCTTGGGTGATCTGTGAATGAGGTAAAAACTACCAACTGAAAACCCCTTCATGGGCATGCGACTCCTCTGGACATTCCTGGTATGTCCCTATCGTTCTATGCACATCCACCTACCACATGAATGCGCAAAGAAATCCAATGGAATGCTGCCATGTGTACGGGCACGGGTATGAATAGGGAATACGGATGGAGGCGGCCCGTGAGGACGAGGAAGCAGCCATTCAAATTGAAATTTAATGTAAATTTTTTCAGCCCATATTGCGCGCGAGTGGCTTTTGATGGCGGCGTTTTAATCGGAACGAAAAAAAGCTCACATTTTTTCTTCACCCAACTGGATTACAGAAGGCGGGGGACGGAGCTTGGCTTTATTGCGCTCGATTGTCATTGGGAAAATTCGTTGTGGATTTGTTTCGATGGGGACGACAAATTCATGCGAAATAATGTCATTTTCCGAGACCTAAAATGTGTTGCAGCATCATTTGCCGATTGCAAATTGCAAATTGCCGAGCGTATGTATTTCATGTCTAGACAATATGGTGCCATCCGCACAATCCATGTTCCATCGAATCGAATTTGTTTTTTTTTTTTAGCTGTAGCTGTTGATTACCTCGAATGGATGGTAATAGCGCCAACGAGCCATTGTTCAATCGATTGGCGGAATTGTGTGAATATGTAGGGGCCAAGTGGGATTGGGGCTAATAAAAATGTAATACAAACGGATATGATTTTGATTAACACACACAAAAAATTAAGATATTTCCACCCTCATCCACCTCTTATGTATGTGAATATGGTGAGAAAAAAGGGGCCCTGCTGGAAATGACAGTAGTGAATCTATACTCTTTTTCTACTGTCCGCGTCAACAGTACTATTGACCAATTATTGACCAAAAATTAAATATATAAACTTCTTGTTGACATGGTCGACAGAGATGAACTATACCTATTGACTCATTGTAGACATTGGGTCATGTTCCGACAGGCTACCTGCAGGGGGGTTTGTCGGAGTTAACGATTGGTAAACTTACAACGAGTACCGTATATATTAGGTGTAGTAAAAAGAAATCCATTATTTTTGCATTAAATTGAGGGCTTTATTTAAGATAGTTAGAATGACCCGATTTAGGTCAAATATGCGCCGTTTTGTTCGATAACTTGTTGCCATTTTAAAGGTAATTTCATTATGCCTCTCTCATAGAAGCCCTCGTTCCTATTAGCAAAAAATTGAGACAGTCGAATTTCAGAAGCCTCTCTTGAAGCGAATGTTTCACCAGCAAAATTGTTCGCCAAGGACAGGAACAGATGGTAATCACTTGGTGCCAGGTCCGGACTATAAGGTGGATGCAGAAGAACCTCCCAACCAAACTCCCGGAGCTTCTGGCGAGTCACTATCGACGTGTGTGGCCTGGCGTTGTCCTGATGGAACACAATTCCTCTCTTATTGGCCAAAGCTGGCCGCTTATGGGCGATTGCTTCCTTCATACGGTCCAATTGTTGACAGTAGAGTTCCGAGTTAAGAGTTTTGCCGTATGGGAGCAGCTCATAGTAGATAATTCCCTGCCAATCCCACCAAACACACAGCAAAACCTTCCTGGCCGTCAATCCTGGCTTGGCCACCGTTTCCGCCGGTTCACCGTGTTTCGACCACGACCGTTTTCGCTTGACGTTGTTGTAAGTGACCCACTATTCATCACCAGTCACCAACCGCTTCAGAAATGGGTCGATTTTGTTGCGGTTCAGCAGCGATTCGCAGATGGAAATTCGGTCTATTAGGTTTTTTTGCGTTAACTCGTGTGGCACCCATACATCGAGCTTCTTTGTGTATCCAGCCTTATTCAAATGGTTCCAAACGGTTTTTTGTGCAATCTTTAGCTCTTTTGCAATCGAAACAGTGCTAACATGACGGTCGGACTCGATAATTTCCATGATTTTATCGACATTTTCGACAATTGGCCTTCCAGTGCGTGGTGCATCCTTGACATCGAAGTTACCGGAACGGAATCGACGAAACCAAAATTGCGCATGATTGGCTGTTACAGTATCAGGTCCATAAACGCTATTCACATTTTCAGCCGCCTGGCTTGCGTTTTCTCCCTTATCGAAGAAAAACTGTAAAATGTAGCGAATTTTCTCTTTGCTGATGTCCATCTTTGACAAGCTCTCAAACAAAACTGAATCAATCAATCAAAAAAGTGTAAAAAAAACTTTTTTAGTAGGAACTGTCATCTTTCTAATGCCCCCTAGCGGAACACGATCGGACTTATACAACGCGAGATGCAGATAAATAACGCCATCTATTGGAAAAATAATGGATTTCTTTTTACTACACCTAATATATAATACGTACGTACATCATATATAAGTATGTCTATTTACATATGTTAGTTTTATTCCTTCGATGCTAGGAGAGAAAATGTCCTAAAGAAACTATTGAACATATGCAAACATATGGAACGAATTCTAATCAACTGCGGATTCGATTGTAGCTCGTTCCATGTACTTGAATGTGCTGAATAATTGAAGGAATTGCTGTATAGAAATTTCTACGTAAAAATTGCTGCGGTATTGGAAACCAGGCATTAATCATTCATTAAAAAACGAAAGGCAAAAGTAGACAAATAATTTTAAAAGCTACTGTGACGTAAGAAAACATTAAAAAGTGGAAATAAAAAGTACCTAAGTATTTCTATCGACCTTAATTTTCCCAAATTGTTTTCTTTTCAGGTTCCAAGAATATTCTCTGTCGGATGAAGACATGTGTTTAAATGAAGAATTGATTTGAAGATTTGAATTTAACGCATCCAAGCTATTTTTCTCAGCTATGTAAGCACATATGCTCTCTATCTTCGTATGATTCTTTGATTTAAATCCGACATTTTTTATCTCCATTTACAGGTTTTTTTGCTTGGAACGGAATATTCAAACACTTGAAGCTTTTCGAGTCGCTTAACTGCTATGCCATCGTGCATGGATTTAAAGAAGAAAAAACACTTTTTTGGTCCAAAAATAGTGATGTGAAAAGGAAGCCGGCTGCGTAAACATGCTGATACGTAACGCATCCTGCCACCAGAAAAAAGTTCTAAAAACTTCTCCTCTCTTCATAGATGCAAGTAAACAAATTTGCGATTTCATCCCAGTCGGAAAGTTAGGCTTTCAATTAATTTCTCGTTTCTCAGATTCGCAATTGCCTTTCATTGAAAACGAATTCGATGGCAAGTCTCAACTGCAAAGTCATGTCAGTTTGTTGCGTCAATGTCACTTAGATGTGGGTACTATTTCCTACTGGGAGCACTGACAATTTAAACAGCATACGCATGTTGGTGTGTGTGTGTGTGTGTTTGTTTCACGAAGTTCAAATTTATTTCCAACGCTTTCGAATCGAATCGGTGTAGCTGCACCGGGCGGAACGCATCAAAGGGCGAAAGAATGCGGCAATGAGTTACCAACTCAAGCGGAAATCAAAGGCGAGGAACAATAAAAAACAGAGAACTTTCGGTGGGAGTGCAAAAAAATTTTAAAATAGAAGCGAAAAAAACAACAAAGAGTGAAAGCAAAAGTCTGGCTCGAGTTCAGTGCAAATAACTTCTACGCGTCCTCTTACGGGAGATAATTCTGGAAAAAAACCTCTCTAGGCACACATGATCACGCTGGGAACGCTGAATGATGACTTCTTGTAGGCAAGCAAAAAAACAAAAACAAAAAAATGTTTCCCCCATATTTCCACAGAAGGTGTCAAGAACACAGATCTCCTACGAACATGGGGAAAAACATGAAAAATGGAAAAAGGAAAATATTTCCTACCAATTTTCGGATATTTCACTTGAAAATGTGTTTCACTACTTGCGGCGTATGGGGGAAAATTGAGTCTCACTTAAGAGTTGAAAAGGATAAGAAGGAGTTCGAAAAGTTTTAGTAAATCTCATTCTTAAGTCAAAATATTTATTTGAAGATTTGCAAGAGAAACAAAGTTATCAAGTTTTCGAGATTCAAAATTGTGAAAATTCCAAATTTTGACACTTCGGTATTTGTTTTAATTTTCAACGAAGTGCAACAAATCTCGAAGGATCCTTCATGCAAAGAGAAAAGGAGAAACAAGTTTTTGTGATTTTTGACTTTTGGAAAATGCCAATTAATAACTGCCTCACAGGATGTTGAAAATTGTACAAAGTGTTCCAAGTTACAAAAGGACAAAAAGGATGTTTTTTTCAGTTAAGCGCCATGCGTACGGTGAATATTTTTAAAAAGATTAATTACTGAACTTATTGAGTCAAAAGTGTAGTACACACTTTCTTCCTTTAAACTCAAACGAAAAGGAACAAATATCATTTATTTATAAACCTAATGAGAATTATAGCCAATAGTAAATTCATATTTTTTTAGCAAAATTTTGATGTCCTTTTAAATACTCTACAATACTAATTGAAACCTCATAATTTTTGGCCAATTTGATCCCCGATAGTGTAGAGCGGCGCTAGTTGAGCAATTTTTCACCTGAGCGGGTTCATATCTAGAACGAAAAGTTCCAATAGCTTGTCATGTAACTGAACTTATTGAGTCAAAACTAAAGTACACACTTTCTTCCTTTATACTCAAACGAAAAGGACAAAATACCATTTTTTTATAAACCTTATGAGAATTATAGCCAATAATAATTGAATATTTTTCTTAGCAAAATTTTGATGCCCTTTTAAATACTCTACAATACTAATTGAAACCCCATAATTTGATCCCCGATAGGGTAGAGCGGCGCTAGTTGAGCAATTTTTCACCTGAGCGGGTACATTTCTTGAACGAAAAGTTCCAATAGCTTGTCATGCCACCTGGTGGAGTAGTAATTTATGCCTATTTTTATTTCTTATAAGTTGAATTTAAGCACTGAAGCCATTTAAATGCGATTGCACGATTTACTCCGTTGCTCAACTTGCCCCGCCTTCCCCTTTTTTCTTCGACTATTTTGAATCTTCACATTTTATGCCTAGGCAATCCTAATTTATTTTGGTCGAACTAATCAATCATTTGAGTTATTATTCAATTAATTTAATTCAAACATTTCTGAGGTAAATGTTGGCATTTCCTTATCCATATCAAGCTAAATCACGGCTATTATGGCATGGATTAAGGACGCCGTCATGTCTTCAGTTGTTCACATTTGAAATTTTCAAATCGATAACGATTTCGATTAATCTATCACTGCGCTGAGAATTTTAAGCGGCAAAATATTATCCATCACCAATTCATGTGACTCAAATCAGTGATAATGGCACCATTTTACCCAGAGTCACAAGAACACAAGACCGTCCCCTGTATTCACACATCCTGAATCCACCTACACCTTTAAATAAATGGAGACAACATTTGGACTAGGAAACGGAAATTGAAGCAGAAATGAAAGCGAAACCAAATATCAATACAAAATTCGAAAAGACGAGAAGAGAGGAGAGGAAAATCTAGAGGAGAAATGGGAGGGGAAAACAATGACAGCCAATTGAAGAAACCCCACTAAATAAACCAAAACAGAAGCATAGAAGCAAAATGCTTAGACTTCATCTCAAGGACGAAGTGATTCGCTCAAAAAATCGAAACCAAGACCAAAAGAGAATAGCGGAGAAGTGGAACGAGCATTGAACCGATTTGCGCGGCTTCACAAACGAAATTACCGTCAATAAACATAAACATAAAACACATAACGCACAACAAGAAAGATGAATTGCTCTTTATTGCCAATTTAAAATCTGTTTTCGAAACGTGTTTTCGGGGCTTCACACAAGAGAGAGAGGGAGAGATAGAGAGAGAGAGAGAGAGAGAGAGAGAGAGGGGGAGAGAGGGGAGAGACTGAGAGATCGAAATGGAGATAGAAGAGCAAGTTAAAGAGAGAACGATTAGCAGTGAAAAGACAAATGGATGGAAGAGAAATATTGCTGCAGAATGGCAAGAACGGGTTAATGGCATAAGAAAACCGGTTGTAACGAAAAGCAACACAGAAATCCGAGTTCGCATCGCATCATTCCACTCGTAATCAAGTTCCGTTTCTTTTGCTGTATAGATACTGGTATTCTAGCTTCATTTTATTTTTATTTATTTATTTTTTTTCTTACATTTTTTCCGTTAAGTTTTGCTGCTTTTCTTGGCAACGGAAAAACCGGAAAGAAGCAGACGAGCGAAGAAAAGCGAACAAAGATTTCGGGAAGTAATGGGTTTATTGAACCATTTCCCACAGCGCAAGCATAGAGGAATCGTTTTGACCACTTCTTTTGATGTGTCGCCAGTCCGTTGCGGCGAGCACACGTCCGCACACACACACACACTTCCACACATCCGCATATCCACACTTTGCATGCACTGGAAGATAGATATGTATGTATATCTATAGCACAACTGAATCTTCCGGTTGCGGTTCTGACTGAAGCGATTCTCCACGCTCTTGCCCTTCATCTGTGCCTCAACGAAAGACGACCTTTGGGAAATAAAAAAAAACCGAAATATGTACATATCTCGGGCGAAGAACGTTTGCAGACTGGAGGGAGAGTTTCGAGAACGAAAAAATAAGACGTACATTCGTCCTTCTCGGGTCGAAGAAAAAACCCCCTAATTCCAATCAACTGACTCCATCCACACAACACCACATCGCCATCGGTATCTCTAAGTCATCTGTGGAGCAAGGAATGAGGCACCAAAATGCGTTTATCTTTCTTTTTCTAACGAAATTTCCTTCGACTTTCCCCTGCGGTGCTTTTCACTGTATTTAAAGGAAAATCGTATTAGCTTTTCCTTTAATCTTTCCTTTTTATTTTATTATTTATTTTCCTTTTTTTTTTTCTTTTTAACTTTCGTCTTTGTTATTTACCCTTCGTACATAGCTTATTGTAAGCCATTTGCACACAGCTACACACACAGACAGAGCGGTACGATTTTCTTTTGAAATGAACTGGTTTCATTAGTTCAACACACAATTCGCCAAGGGACCTTAGAATGGATTTCATGGAGAAGGACATACATAACTTATGAAATGGTAAATATTACTCCTGATATTTAAGATTAACATACATGTAACATACATTTAAGATTAACATACATATGTATGCATTTAAAAGAGAGGACGAAAAATAATGACATGACAGAAAGCTTATTAGAAACTTTGAATGAAAAGGAGCACTCAGTAAAAAAGAGATCAAAGATCGGATTCCAATACAAAATAAAACAAATCGAAATTAATCATAAGTTAAAATGATAAATCAAAGGGGCCAAACACACCCCTTTAAATGAGAACAGTTCCGCACGACTGGCCATAGCGTACTTAAATAAGCTTTTCAGAGCAGAACACGTTCCTCACAGGACGGAGAATGCAGGAGGCAAGCAGTAAGGATTTTGGCTGACAGAAGTCATTTAAATGGAATTTATGGGTATTTAGCTAACAATCCTGTGAAGTACGTCCGCTCAAAAGGTGAAATCGCATCCATCCATTCCACCCATGCAACAATTTTCTGCAGAACTCTCCAGCTGGAAGTCTGAATATGCCGGCAGAAAATGCAAGTAGCAGATAGGACGCACGACTTTTACAGGTCGTCGTGCAAAATAAAGTGCAATAAAATCATGATTAACAGGACCCTTGAGGGAGCTATTTCTATGGCGTCGCTTAATTGAAGGATTACGGATAGTAGTAGTCTGTGAACTTTTTTCCACTACTATCATAAGTTGAAAGAAATGAATGCGCAGGAATTCCTTCAAATATTCAACACATGAAA
Source organism: Chlorops oryzae (assembly GCA_020466095.1). Classification (NCBI taxonomy): domain Eukaryota; kingdom Metazoa; phylum Arthropoda; class Insecta; order Diptera; family Chloropidae; genus Chlorops; species Chlorops oryzae. Next base: position 28,709,227 of record CM035809.1, on the reverse strand, counting down.
ATACATGGAACCAATTTCAATGAGCTGCGCTTTTGATTGTAACTGATTCCATATGTTTGTGTGTGTTCAATGCTTTGCAGGAGTTGCTGTGCTATTTGAAGCCAGGCGTTAAAATCAACGGTTAAGCTACTTAAATTACCTTAATAAAGACTTTAATGTTGTGGATGGGGTGGGGTGGATGAGTGTGTGAGAAATTCTCTTTATTTTACTTAAGCTTTGATGTGGGGAAAAGCAGAGGCAATTATCCACGCTACAACGGCCATGAAGGACCTCAATTATGCGAAGGATTTTCAACTTCATTTGTACCATTAGTCTGCAGCACATAAATGTTTCGCCTCTTCACCAAAACCACATCCATCCATACCCATAACACAGTTAGGTTATATCAAGCTCTATTAAGCGAATTGTTTTGGGATATAAATTTAAAACCACAGAATCTTAGGCAACAACAACACGCTCTCTTCCGCTCGCTTCGTCGAGCTTTATCGTAAAGTTCACATTCCAAAAAAAAAAAAAAACGATGAACATTTCGATGCAATGGAAGCTGAGGAAAAACATGGCAATCATTGGAGAGAAAACTATAAATATGTCTCGTAAAAGTCAGTAAAAAAAAAGGGATGAGAAGAAGGTAATACCTCGAAAAGCCACAGGTAGCACAGACATTCAGGATAATCCCATGAGGAAATGCAACATTTTTGGAGAATCTGTAATCAATCAGAGAAATCGCCAAAGTGGAGTGCACCAATTAAGGGGACTTTTACTTACTTATCTTAGTTCAAAAACCATTTGGAAGGCAACTGAGAAATAAATTCATTCTGTATGTCTTTGATGAATACCAAAGGATCACCCAAAGGATCACTATTCACCATATGAATCATGTTTGAAAAGTAAATGCCACGTAGGTGCCTACATAGAAATTCACCGTTGCTAGCGGCATAAAAATTTGCATTCAGTATGAAGCACTCCCACCAAGGTCCTTCATTTACCACGTCACCAGCAATCGAAAAATGGTTAATTAATTAATAACCAAAGTTTCCACCAACGCCCTAACACCCAAACTCTCATGATTTTTTTTTTTTTGCTACCGTTTCATCGTGATGTCGGATCCTGCTGCCCCTTTTTCTGATCCTACTGCTCCCGGTTCGACTTCGGTGTTGTTGATGGTGCTGTTCGCTGCCCCGAAAGTTACTGTTGTTGGTTCCACTTAATAGCAGTATGAAGTTTTCCACATCAATCAAAAGTTTTCCATCAACGTCATCAAAGTTATCAACATTTCCAAAAGCGGGCAGAAGAGAAGGCCGAAGAGAAGAGAAGTGAAGAGAATAGAAGAGAAGAGACCGGAACAGTTGAAGTTGCAGTTGAACTGGCAAGAGCAGTGGCATCAACATTCCAGCTCCCAACAAAAAAGAGTTTGGAGTTGAGCGTCGGAGAGGATTTAAAGGACTTAGGCCCTCGTCAGTTTGCGAAGTCTAAAAAGCATTCATTTGATGAATAAAAAACAGTAAGTCAGTTACGTGGCATTAGCCATCCTCCATTGTATGCTCCCACATCAGGTGCAATGACGAAATGCTTCAGTATGAATTGTGGATAGTGAAGGCGATGAATGTGGAGGACTGGTTAACTACCGTCCAATTAGGTTAAAACTGCAGTTTGCTCTGATGAAAATGACAAGCCAACGTTTGAAGATTTTTACGCCAGAGTCCCCTTTTTTGGGTTTTGGGGGTTGGGGGGCAGAGCTATTTGAAGAGATGTGTATTGAAAGTTGTGGCGAGTGGAATTTAGTATAAGTGTCACTCTATCGCTAACAATGACACAGAAAGACATTTGTGCGTAAATACAACCAATTTTTTAATCAATATAACAAATAGCATGTTTCCACATAGTGGATTACTTAATGAATTAGAGTTATTTCGGACATTTAGAAGCGTATAATTACGATTATTATAGAAAATATTAGTTCAGGAGACTAAAAACAAATAATTTTTTTGATAAGATTTGATGCAGATGCTTTACAGACTCTAATCCATATGGTTAATTCACTATGTTAATTCAATGTGGAGACATGCTAAAAATTCGTTGTTAAAACTCAGCCTACCACACTTTTTGTTATATTATCAAATCGTTTAATTGGGACAATTACCCGAAGTATTAACACTCAATAAACATTTTCAAACAACGATTTGTAATATCAACAACCAAAAGTATTAATAAAAATCAAACAAATATTTTAAATAAATAAAAAAAGGTAAAAAAATGCCTCATCTACATATTCCATAATAAAATTTTGAGTCTGGAAAGTCAGTTTACGGAAGATTATTATACATTATAACAAACATATGTGATCTAATTTGTGATTTTTTTGTCCATTCTTGTATGTAATAGGCCATTTACATATGCCATTTTATTCGCGTTTTAGGAACTATGCCCGTTTTAGCACTAAAACAACTTAGATTTTTCCCGTTTTATCATACAAAACTATAACGAGAAACTTTCCTGTTTTAATTTAAAACAAGTAGCTAAACAAGATAAATCCTGATTATAACTGATAAAAATATTGAAATCTGAGTGTCATCACTATAAAAATGCAAACCATATGGTAATTGAAATTTCTAATTTAAAAATTTGTGAGGTTGTTTCCACAACCAATGTAGAAAACGAACACAATTTCAATAATTGCTTCTATTCTAAATAACAATATTCAGTAATATTTCACGTGTTGAGCAAACAAAAGATAACCATAAAATGACAAAACGACATGAGCATATGTAAACACCCCGTTTTGAATTAGTCGTTTTAGCTTAAACGAGTAGCGCTAAGCATATATGTAAATGCCCTATGAGTCTAGTTATTTTTATACCCGACACACTCTGTGTCGAGGGTATATTGCGTTTGTTGGGTTGTGTGTAACACCCAGAACCAGTCGAGATAGACCATACAAAATATATATAGGAAATGATCAGCGTCACCAGGAGATTCGATTTAGACATGTCCGTCTGTCTGTCTGTCCGTCTGTCCCTCTGTCTGTATACAGTTATCTTATCGAAGGAGTTGAGCTATCTTGATAATTTGGTATGCGTGCTCACGGGGACATGAGTAAGAACAAGTTCGAGAATGGACCCGATCGGACCATTTTTAGGGGTACCTCCAGTACTAGGGTCTGTTATGAAAATCACAAAAACTGCTCTAAAATCGAAGTTTTTCATGATATTTTTATGAAATTTGATATTTGAACATGTTAAAAGGCAAGTAATACGATTTCAAAAAAATTGGAAAAGTGGGCGTGGCATAAGGGTGTTTTTCAAAAATTGTCTCCTACTCGCGAAATACCAATGGGACTTGAACAAAAATTGGCACGTATACTTCCTTGATAGCCAGTAAAGTCCTTCCCAAAAAATTTTTCGATCGGACCATTATTAAGGGTACCTCTAGTACTAGGGTCTGTCACAAAAATTCCAAAAATGCCTCAAAATCAGACTTTATTGAAATATTTCAATGAAACTTAGAATTTGAGCGTATATTTAAGGGTCCGATTAGAATACCAAACAAATTTGAAAAGTAGGCGTGGCAAAGGGGCGGTTTTCAATTAGAAATTTAACAAAAGTCGGTATATGGGGCTCCTTATGCCCTTAAAAACCTCTTGATATTAAAAATTATGTGTCTGTGTCGGGTATTCTATTGTCAGGCTCGCCTGACTATAACACCCTTACTTGTTTATAAAAGTAAAGTTATTTTTTAATGCTTTCAAATGAATTCTTGATAATGCTGAGGAAATTTTGTTTCAAATATCGATCCTTTATCGTTCTAATAACATTTACAACGGTTTTTTTTTTAACGAAAGCAGGCAGGACTGCTTGATTTGTTCTTCTTTGATGCATTTCCATGGAATTACAGAAAAGAAAAAAACTTGAAACGAAATCAAAGAAAATTCGACTCCAAGACAGAAGAAGATAAACGCAAGATATATAAAAGTGCCCCATAAACATTTTTATTCGTCCAAAACATCAGGCCAAAACAAAAAATCTTGTTACGGCTTAACTGACTTGGCAACTAGAAGAAGTTTTTATTTCAACGATAATATTCTTTGCATCCCAGAAAAAATTCATTGCCAAAGGTAATTTGTGCACTCTCATAAAATACTTTGTTACTGACTCCTCTCCTCTCCAAAGATCCACCGAAGCACACAAGGACACACGCAATAATTTGTCCCTAAAGTCACTTACTTTGCAAACTCATAGAGCACAAGAAATTCATTTCATTAATTTAAGCTCTAAGTGCCTACCTACCGAATGGAAAATATCCTTTGTTATATCATACGAAGTGCATCAAATTAAGGCTTCTAAGGATTTTCTTCTTATATATTTTAACCGTTTTAAATTTTATTCCCAACTCTTTGATTGAATTTATTTAAGTTTAAGACGACAAGCACCACCAAGAACACAGCCTTTATATGAGGAAATAAGTAATTTCAAATCCATGAAAAGGATCATTTGATTCGCTAAAGAGCAATAGAGAAATTCTCGAAGTGTTGCAATAAAAGTCCCTTCACCCACCACTTGAGCTTCGATTAGCATATGATGAGGCCGCTGTGCCACTGCCATGAGTATTTACATATTACTCAATTCAGTATAATCCCAACCAACTGACTCGAAATACATTTGAATAATTGAGGAAAAAAGTCTCATGTAGAACATGAAGCATAAACGTTGGAAAAGTTGGCCCAGGGAGTGCAAGGTAGGGTAGGGGTGTAAAGACAGAGTGGAACAGCGTAAAGCACAGCAGAGCAGAGGAGAGGAGAGCAGAGCATCGAATACCGAACTCAATAAGTTGGGAGCTGATTTCGAATTCAGAAATCGACAAACCCAAGTGGGTAACCCTACAGACACACACCCCCACACATGAGCGCATAAACACATACACACATGGATATTACAAAAGAATGCAAATGAGTTAAGAGAAAACATTTCGACTATTCCTTTGACATTGCGAACTCTGACCCTTTAATCCATGTTGGATGCCATCTGATAGGAACATCTCCAACAACATCGGAAATAGCAACAACAAATGAAGCTTATTCTGTGAGTTTGTGCTCTGTTAAACCGCCCTTTTTACTTTTTCCATTGGACGATTCTATTCACGTTGGCAGCCTAATTGTAACTAACTCACAAAGTGATGGCAACCCTTGATAAGTACGAATAAAAGAAGCTGCCAGCAAAGCAAAAAGAATATGCGAATTACTTCTCGCTCAGTGGACGCACACTGATGACTTATTTCGCCCTTCGTCCCCCACTCCCACACTCCCGCACTCCTCTGTAATCCCCGCTATTGGACTGTTTTTCTTTGAACTGTTTATCTTTCTGGCAGTGTATCTTCGTCGCTTGTATCGCTTGAATCTTTATTACTTTTCTAGGTCAACTGATGCTAAATTGTGGCACATTCAAAGAGGTCTTAACTCTTTTTCACCTCCTCTTTCTTCCTCCATAGCTGCAGTCACCTAAACTTGCCATAACCGATGAAGTCAGTATCGTTTGTTGACTTAGAACTCAAGCCTTTGGACGGCGAACTGCCTTTGCCTCTTTGCCTTTAAGTAAACGAATCACAACAAAATCGACTCCATCGAATGGCATCATCATCGACATGGTCTTTGTTGTTGTTGCCATATTGACGAGACAAAAACCGCGTCCAAAGGAAAGCTTTCACGGTTGATGTTGGCCTTTTTGGGTTTCGGCTTTGAACCTTTGAAAAATTAATTACGTCAAACGGCGAATCCATCCAATCGTCTTGGCCCAACATCAAACAATGCGAGCAGACTGTAATCAGTTGGCAAAAAGAGATGTTGGTTGGTTGGAACGGCCTCTGGCAATTCCACTTTACCTTGAATGGAAAATTACAGCAATTGTTGCTCTTGTTGATTGTTGGCTCGATGGATTGTGAACTTCTTTATTAAATTCTTCAAGCATTAAAAAAGAAACCGGGGTTGCGTTAAAGCTCGTCGCAATTACATCGCACGTTTTTCTCGATTCTATCTTCTTTTTTTAAAGAGAATTTTTTGACGGCCAAAAAAGCTCTTCAGCTCTTCGATCTAGAGCGGCTATGAACCGTTAATTTTGTTGTGTAGTTGGTAAAATTAAAATTTTGCTGAGGCAGCATACCGTGTCATACGATAAGGTCAATGTCTGTCTGTCAATTCTGACCATCTTTCTTTCTATTTGTCTGTTTCCTCATTTGTCAATTGAGGCAACAATTTTTTTTTTTAATGAATGTTGAGTAAGCGTCGAGTTTCGTGAATGGACTTGATTCTTGGTGGAAAAAATGCGAGCAGACATTGCGAGAAAATGTGATCAAAAATCACATTTTGTCACGTAAAATTTTGGAATTTACGGAATTTATGGAATTTTCACCGGAACGGCCGAGCGACATTGTGTTATATGTAGAGTAAGGTGGATCGTTTTGTTCGACAAAAAAAAAATGAAAATTTTTTTGGAGAAAAAATGCCCAGGGAACCATAGGTCAAAGCCGAATTTTTTTCCTCCGCTTTTCAAAAAGAAGGTCCATCTTAAATATGCCTAAAAGCATGCTACAAATTATTGAAATTTCTACCTAATCAAAAAAGTCTTTTAATTGAATTTTTCCTATTTTAATTCTTAGCATAATTTTAGGCATGAGAAATAATAAAATTTTGCTTAAAAAATCATCATAAATTGGCCATTTTAAGATAGTTATTAAAGAAAATATAAAAATTTTTCAATGGCTCGAGTTTTGAGGGACGTTGAAGTCATTGTTTCTCTGCTTTTTGAGATGTTTTCACCAACAATGATGACCAAAATAAGTCGAATATGGCATGAAAATCCTTTGTTTGCAAAAGCGGAAGGTTAAAATTCCCATTTGACCTATGGTTTCTTCGGCATAATTATTAAGTATGGACAACAGAATAATATTCTGCTAGGGCAATTGGAGGTTACAAAATCGAACCACCTTAGTGTAGAGCAACAGAAATTAATTAAATTGAGCGCCTAAAAGTATGCTTATAAATATATAAGAATAATTCAATAGTCAGAAATCTATTTGTTCTTGATCTTTGTCCATTTAGGAACATCTTGAGCAGGGATTTTAGAAGTAATGTTGATATTTTCAGAACACTTATGTACATTGGCTTTTGAATAATCAAAAGCATACATCTAGGAGTTGAATTTAAATATTTTCTGTTGCCCTTGAAATGCCTAATGTAGAAACTGAAATGGTAGACCATTGAGTGCTACCGAATTTCCTGAACAACCTCTCGAGGAACATATGTTAATCATCTTGTTATGAAGTTCATAGAATCTGAGAGAAAATTTATTTTATTATGTAAATTGCAAATAAAATTCCATCTTTCGGACATGAACAATGAGAAAACAAGCAATACGCAAAACAATCATAATGAAACCACAACAGCAAACGACGCCAAACAAGAGCAAAAAACACAACAACAAAAATCAACCAGAACAGCAAAATAATATTTTAACAATCGACTTGAAAGGAAACAATAAAGAGCAGCGAAGACAAGCAGAGGCTATTATCATCGAAATTGGAAAACTGAAAGCCGCAAAAGGACGAACTTATGGTGAGGAAGAAAGGAGAAGAGACACGAAAAAGATTTATTAACGTCATTTTGCAATCATAGCGAACATCAATCGAAGCCAATATCAGAGGTCATTGGACTTAAAACCGAAGTCAAGTACACACGAACAATGCAGATGCTCAGGCAATTTTATCATCGATTGTGGCGATGACGGCGAGGAAGAGCGCAATGAGGAAGTGATTGAAATTAGATTCGTTATCGAAAAGCATCAACAACATCAGCATTAACGTAAAATGGCCACAATCGAAGACTATGTAATCTCATCGAAATTATGTTCTTTAGGCGAGATGCACTCAAGTCCTTAACACGTCCGTGACCAATGTGGCTTCTCTAAATTTTAACGGTAAGAATTATTAGGATCAATTTATTCATATTAAACGTGATTGGAAAGGACTTAATTTGATTTAAGAGATGAAAAAAAATTTAGACACTAAAGGGTTAAAGCGAACTTCAAAGCTCTTCTGTAATGAAATAACCAATAAAGTAACCACAATTGAAGCTTTCTAATCTCATTAAATAAAATGTTCTTTAGAAGTAAAGCACTCAAGTCCTTAACACATGCGTGACAATGTTTCTTTTCAAAATTTTAACGGTAAAATTACTAGCATCGATTTTATTCATATTTATCGTGATTGGAAAGGACTTAATTTTATTAAAAAAATAAAATTGAAAAAAAATTGGACACTAAAGGGTTAAAGCAAACTTCAAAGCTCTTCTGCAATAAAATAATGACCACAATTGAAGCTTTCTAATCTCATTAAATAAAATGTTCTTTAGAAGTAAAGCACTCAAGTCCTTAACACATGCGTGACCAATGTTTCTTTTCTAAAATTTTAACGGTAAAAATTACTATCAATCGAAGTATTTCAATATATTTGGTCGCTGATTTGGAAAGGACTTAATTTTATTTAAAAAAAATTTGAAAAAAAAAATTGGACACTAAAGGGTTAAAGCAAACTTCAAAGCTCTTCTGTAATAAAATAATGACCACAATTGAAGCTTTCTAATCTCATTAAATAAAATGTTCTTTAGAAGTAAAGCACTCAAGCCCTTAACACATGCGTGACCAATGTTTCTTTTCTAAATTTTAACGGTAAAATTACTAGCAATCGAATCTTTATTCATATTTATCGTGATTGGAAAGGACTTCATTTTATTAAAAAAATAAAAATTGAAAAAAAATTTGGACACTAAAGGGTTAAAGCAAACTTCAAAGCTCTTCTGCAATAAAATAATGACCACAATTGAAGCTTTCTAATCTCATTAAATAACATGTTCTTAAGAGGTGATGCACTCAAGCCCTTAACACATGCGTGACCAATGTTTCTTTTCAAAATTTTAACGGTAAAAATACATCAATCTGAAGTCACATTTCACATCATATTGGTGCGCATTGAAAAGGACTAAATTTTTTTATGTTGAAAAAAATATTGGTCACTAAAGGGTTAAAATGAACTTAAAAGCTTTTCTGTTTCTTAATGAATTTATTGTGCAGCCCATCCATTTTTGATTCCTTTCAAAAGTTATGGGTCATGGGCTGGACTTGGAATTAGTTCGCCTCTGAGGCGTATATATGTGTGTGTGTGTGTTGTGGTGTGTGTGTGTGTGTGTGTGTGTGTGATGTGTGGAGAGCAGGGATGCGTGTGAATAATGCAATTCTATTGGGAGACTACATGGCTAGCTGGATTGCGGAATATTCAGCTTTCTGCTACAATGATATGCTATTGTGAGTTCTATTGATAGCATAAACTCTTCCAAACATCGGTTCCGGCTCGTCCATTGCATGTCGTCGACAACCAAATTCAATAGAATACCCTTTAGTCGTTCCGTTCAATTCATGGTCCAGTGATTTTTACTACGATGACCCTTTCTCGATGCTGTGAATGGAGATGACTTCCAATTCAACGCCTCTTCGTCGTCGTCGTCTGTGTTTGTTCGTCGGCCCATTTATCTGCCAGCCTTTTCAAATATTCGCTTTTGTGCCTGTCTGACATTTTGACCCATGTAAATCACATGATGCTTGCAGCTTGAAAAAGGGATTTTTTTATATCCTTTTTTTTTCCATCGCTGAATGGGACACAGTAGGGGAAGAAGGGCGATCAAATTGTCGCGACGTTTGGCAAATAGGAATGCAGATTGCGATTAGACTACCGATGAAATTTTATGTTGCGTCACACGTTCGATGAGTCGACCCATCCTTTCCATCGTCCTTAGTCTCAATATTTTCATGCATTCAGTTTTATTCACAATGCGTGCTAAATTCCGTCCCCCCCTCCTTCGCTCACTCCGTTGTTTCCAATCTTTTTCTAGCCATGCACAGACGGTGACGCCAGCATGGCTGGCTCCATAAGCCATGGCGCCATCGTTCGCTGGGTCAGAGCCAAAAAACGAAGATAACAAAAGCGTTTCGAGGATAACCAAGCAGGGACGAGAAATAACTGCATTCAATGATTGGAGAAATTCAGTATAAAAGTGCCAATCTGATGAACGACAGGACTGCAGTCAAGGACCAGAGTTGGGCCGAAGAAGAGCAAAGGGATGGCGCTTCTTCTTAAAAGGGCAGCAGCTGGATTTATTGTCAGCCACAGCCACAGCTCGAGCTTCGAATGTTTTGTCATTTAATTTTGTCAAAGCAATTCTCTCGTATAAATTATTCCTCCCCTCGCACGGAAAGAGGGGAGGGGGGCCGATAAAGAAAAGTCGTTCGTCTGTCGCAAACGACCTTCAACGGAAGAACTGCGAATACAAATCGAAGGCAGATAATCAACATTATCACAAGAAAGTTTTCGTGGCGCCAATGCGATGCAACCCTCGCCACCTAACCCTTCACCAACTCATCACCTCACCAACGGACTGCCGGAATGTAAAATTGTGGCGCACACAGCGGAACAGGTGTTGGCCGTCATGCACGACAGCATGATGCATGCGTCTATTAAGTAACCCAATTTGAAGCAACTACGTGGGCCACCAACGAAGAAATGTGCTCGACTGCTGAGGATAACGATGAGGCAACTGCAGCGCTTTCTTTATCATTATTGCCAGCTCCGCCGCCTTCCGCTCATGCGTCCTTGCCGCCATTCGTCGATTTAACTCGGTTTCGTTTGATGTGGATGCGGAGTACAGAGGCCAGAACTGCATCTATGACAGAAGGATTCACTCAGTACAAATGATTTATGACCAGCTCGTGCTTATGCTCCTGTCTTCGTCTTCTTCCTCGTGCTGAGCGAAGATATAATTTTTTATGAGATGGCGCAACCAATTCCAAACGACGTTGACCGTCATTTAAAATGGAATAAGTGATGCTCCTGGATGTTCGAGCCTGTTGGAGGCATCGGCGCTTCGGAGATGATAGAGTGGCACATCTCGGCATAATGTGTCCCACGAATCTTCAACTCAAAGGGCAATAGACATTTTCCATTGAGGGGTCAGTATAAGATTCCGACCCCAAAGTTGACTTTTGATGTTTGGAATATTAGAAAAATTTGCTGCTTTCATTTCTTCTTCCTCGACTGTGTACAGTCATGTGACAAATAGCAGTTGTGATTGAGAGTTTTTCATAGAGACGAACCCACTTCAATCGCTTAAAATGCATCGCTTTTCCACGTTTCAATCTTCAGCTTAGTCAAGTGAATGCGACCGATGGAATTGTTTACTGGGTAAGCCGTTCAATGTTAAACGAAGCGAGCGTCGTGCATAAAACATGACCGGAATATGTAGAACAATTTATTCTCGAGTATGCGTCTATCCATCTGAGCTAGATGTGGAGCGGAGGAAGGATATGACGAAGGACGGAACTTAATATGGGAGCCCATCGTACGAGAGCAGCTGCCGAGGACGCCAGCGAGTGACATTAGACGGAAGCATTTTGTGAGAAGGCAGCGTTTGAAGGGTCCTGCAGTGCGGACGCTTAACGTAGTGAGGGTCCTTCGAGAAAAAGGATGGAGCGCAGAACAAAGACAAGTGGGCGACAGACAGCCGAACAATCCGACAGACAGTTCAGCTTCGGAACTGAAGAGCTACTGCATTGCAAATGAACAATGGCAAGGACTCCATGGGCATGCGAGCCCGAGTGCGAGTGCGAGTGCAGTTGACAGACGAAAGGGCGAAATGCACAGCGGGTGCCAATATTGCTTCCCTAATGTGCTCGAAATGCACACAAGGAATCTTTTATCACACGCAAAAAATCATAAGCAACTTTGTAAGGAAGCTAGCAAGCAATTTCATCAGACAAAAGTGCCAATTAGTCGTGTTAGGCTCTTGCGAAACGTTGAAGCGAGAACGAATCCTGATGCCTTGTGCGTCATCAATACCCATAGAAATATAGGAGTCGCAATAACGCCGAATCGGATGCCATTACCACCGTCAGTTTCAGGCCGAGCACATCGACTCAGTTGGCTTCCCTTCGATTGTAGGACGCTCCACTCGTGCTCTCACTGATGACCTGATGTCTTGTACGACCACATGTGGGGCCATTGTACTCATCTTTCGGACACACTCATTGAGAAGTGACACATTACAAAAAGTTTCTGCTGAAATCTCGAGGACTTTATGCTGAAGAGCATCGATATCAGTCGGGGGGAATTAAAGGCTCATAAGGCATCAAGATTATATTTAAAGTAGGACAATGTGGAATAATTTTTGCAAGGATTTCGTTTTGACATTCCAGTATTTTCGGATCATATACCGTAAAGTAGCTGAAGGCACATCGAAAACAACTTAACGGCAGGCCTCAATTGCTTCGAGGCTTAAGGATATTAACAAGCTCGTCACTCCGTGTGTACCGCTGCAGGGCTTTCGATTATGCTAGCAGAAAACACGAACATCAAGGAGGACGGACGAATCGAGGATGCTCATGTCGATGATGCATTCGATGCATTGATTGCATCCGTTTGCCACCAAACGCTGAGGGCATGCCATCTGCTTGCAAAGTTGATCCCGTGATATCGAGACGATAATTATGCAGACAAATCGATGCAAGGTATGCACCGACGCGCTCCAAAGGACGAAGAGAATTTTCGAAAACAGATGCACACACCTCCAAGCGCGGAGCCCGCAGCAATTTCGAAACTCGTTACGGGACCTCCTTTAACCGACTCGCATTTTTGGATTCAATCATAATATCCTTTTATATGTACGAGTATATCCTTAGCTTGCAATTTGACATGACATTGATGCCACTGCACCAACAATTGCAACGCTATACTCCGATGCGGTTGACAGCGAGATTTGAATATCCTCACCTCGCTCTCCTCACACCCATTTGCTTCTCACGCGGGTTTTTCCTCCCCAAGCGATCAGCATGAAAAGTAATGGGGGCAGCAAATGTCTGCTGCGTCAACTGCCAGGTGAAGTGATGATTATGCTCATGATGATGATGATGGTGATGATTACAATGATGACGACAGGAATAAAAGGCATGGCGAGGATGTGTAGAAATTCTTCAGTTACTCTTCATTTAGATCCCGTGAACCCCTGTGCGTACCTTTACTAGGTCCGTAAAATTCGTACGTACTCAACTTCAGTTATATATTCGTATATTCCGTCATACAAAAGCGCTCCGTTGCCGGTGACGCGATGCTATCTATTCGGGAGGCATCTGTGTTTGCAATAAAAAAGCTCCTCTTCGCCGACGTCGCCATTCACTCAAAAGTGTTTTACGTTAATTGAAATGTGATTATCGCGCACTCTTTACCTGGTGTTGGCACACACAAGGGACCAGGATTCAAACAAAGGATGCCAAAGTTAGGTCGTCGATATATTTTCATTAAGTTAGGATTTTTCCCAGGCGCGCTTTTACCGGAATATTTTTTGCTTAATGCGATTGAGTTTTTCAATTCAATGTTGCATGTAACCATATGGAACCAATTTTAATCAGATGCGGATTCGATTGTAACAGGTTCCATACATTTGCATGTGCTGAATATTTCGAAGAAATTCCTGCACTATTTTAAGCAAGGAATTAAGTTTAATAGGGGTCTTCACTTAAACGTGTATTTGCCTCGAAAAATTCGAAAAATCGTAAATCAAGAAGGCTTAGAAATTAATGAACGAAATTTTGTATGAAAAATTTTACACTTTCCGATTTTTCAATCGGAATACCCTAAATATTTTCTTAATTTTATGGGTTGGGGAAAATAAGTCCATTTAAATTCACTCATACGACATTTTTAAAATTTTTTTTGTACTAATTTTCACAATTAAAGCAATCGAAAATCGTAGCTCGCAGCACACAATATGCAATAAATAATTCGATTACGAAATTAAAAGCAAAACTAAACGATTTGAAAATAATTCTCTTTACTTAATTAAATAGAAAAAACAAAGCTAAAAAGCTAAAGTCGGTCAACTTCGACTTTGATATACCGAGCGAGCTCACCGACAGCGCTCAGCCCATTATCCCTTTTAGGGGTCATTCTGTTGTAAGCACTTTGAAAAATTGATTTTATTCTTTCACATTTCAATAGTAAAAATTCATTGAAAATATTTTTGAAAAAATCAGACCGAAATTGCAAGTATTAAAAAATTTACAGCTCATAATCGCCGACGCGCCCCACGCGACTTAAGCCAAAAATCCAACATTGCGAGAGCTCGATGCGAGACGCAAACAAATTTCAAAACATTCAATTCATATGGATCAAGCTCTAATGTATCGCACTGCGAGATCTCGCAGCGAGAAAATTTTGAAAAATTGAATATTTCTCGTTGCGAGGCAATTTGATAGCTTAATGATGTAGCTATTTTTTAAGTACTCGCTATTGGGTACTCGTTTAAAGTAATAAAACAAAAACTGTTCACTGTTCCGTGAAAAAAAAACTTTTCAAATATTTCGCGAGCTTTGGTTCATATTGAAATTTTTTTGAAAATTTTGAATTAAATTTTTAACTCAAGTGATAACGTATAATTTTTATGAGTACTCGGTACTCGTAAGATTGGTACTCGGTTCAAATATTGCAGTACTAGAAGCGAAATTATTCTATCATCTGCGTGACGCAAAACTCTCATTGGAGATTGAAATCGCATCGGCACTTCGCATGTTCGCATATTGGATTTTGGGCTTTATTCGTCTCTTGAATCTTTGAACGCGTTTAGATCGAAACGTCATTTTCTGGCACAGGAAAAATCCTACAGACCGAACAATCCAACCGATTGCTTTGAAAAATTAATATATTTTTCCACTCATAAGTAGTCCTCGCAGGTACCACAATTGTTTTTTTTTTTCGAAGTTTATTAATAATTTTCAAAAAATATATTTTTTACAAAAATAAATAATTCGCCCATTTTTTTTATTTTTAAAAAATAAAATTTGATAAATCTGGTACGGGCGATAGAGACAGACGTTCTAAACAATAACCCATCGATTTTTTTTTATTTCAGACAACCTTAAAAACCTCTACCGTGTTGCACAAAGACCTACTTTTTTTAGTGTATTTATGCGTTAACATCAGAATAACCCCATCATTCATCACGTTCAATCGATGTTAATTTGAAGCTTCTACGTCTTCCGATGAACGAATACTTTTTGGGCGTGTGTGGGCGAGGCTGTGGGAAGACCACGCCCATTTTCAGTATAGACATATCTCTCCTAATCCTTCACCAGACTGAAACAAATAAATGTCAGTAGATATTTATATAATTTGTAGGTGTGTGGCGGCAGTGGGCCGCAAATTTCGACTTGATTGGTTGACTTGTTCCGGAGGAGATCCGACAACAGACGCACAAACATACAGACAGACATGTCTAATTTGACTCAACTTTCCATCCTGATCATAAATAATTGATTTACTTATGTACATATATGTGTTTATTATAATTATATCTGCGGAGCTAAGTTGTAGCTTGTTACGAGATCCAATCAAAACTAATATACCTACCCTTCCGAAGCTGGGTATAATAAAGGCTGTAATGACAATTAATCGGCGGCTTTTTTATCTGGCAATGCATGGGCACTATATTTTTGGAATTTTCTACATTAGATTTAAAACTTAATTGCAATTAAATGTAAGTAATTTCATTAAACAATTTCAGTGGAAATGGTTTTTTACCCCAAAAAAAGAGAAAATTGAAAAATTAGTTCTGCGAAAAAATTCAGCAGGACATCCTCTTTCGCGTTGAGCCAGAGTCACGCCAATTTCATGATTATTTTCAAACGTAAATATTTAATTTCTCTCTCTCTCTCTCTCTTCTCTCTCTAAAATATCCAAAATGTTTTTGTCCCAACAACAAAAGAAGATCAAACGTACCGACAAACTTCATTCATTAAAGGACGGTCAAAATTGATTTTATTAAATCCACACAATTCGCTCGCGTAGAGACTTAATTAAACAAAATGACGGCTTTTCGCGGGTTTTTTTTCCAATTTTAATTGTACATTATTTAGTACAGTCGATAGGCAACAAATTAATTATAATTATTTGGCGAGTTATCAAAGGACGTTGATGTCCACCGATGGCGCATGAAAGCAATACATTTAAATGCGTTTCAACGCCTCCGGATGTGAATAAAGTCGATCAATCGCTGCCAATTAAGTACGAGTACAATACATTAAGTTAACTGTACATATGTATATACATACACACATACAATAACGCTTTCGGCACTTCCCTGTTGAGAATGTCATTACTTGTGACAAGAAAATATTCGTACTTAGACCCATGCGAAGAAAGAATCATTAAAATAAATAACACTGTGCTACCAAGAACCGAAAAATTTAAATACTTTGGGACTGATGACGGGACGACCGCTCGTGAAATTAGTGAGAGAGTAAACGCTGCTTGGCTAAAATGGCGTTCAACGATTGCAGTTATGTGCGATCAAAAATAAGCGACCGCTTAAAATCAAAACTTACTCTCATCGCCTACCACACAAAAAAAATTGCTTGTGTGCCTGGCCGTGACATTTCCTTTAGGGGTGATACATGTCACAGTTATATTAGAGAGGAATTTGGGACCCAGAAATGTTTTTAGCACACCAAAAACCATCTTAAACAACGTTAATATAAGGACCAGAAAATCATTATTTGCCATTACCTCTTGCTCCGCTCTCTCTCTCCCTCTCTCTCTTTCCCTCTCTCTCTCTCTCTCTGTCTCTCCCTCTCTCTGTCTCTCTCTCTCTCTGTCTCTCTCTCTCTCCTCTCTCTCTCTCTGTCTCTCTCTCTCTCTGTCTCTCTCTCTCTCCCTCTCCCTCTCTCTCCCTCTCCCTCCCTCTCTCTCTCCCTCTTTCTCTCACTCTCTCTCCCTCTCTCTCTCACTATCTCTTTCTCTCACTCTTTCTCCCTCTCTCTCTCTCTTTCTCTCTCTCTCTTTCTCTCTCTCTCTCTCTCTCTCTCTCTCTTTCGCTCTCTCTTTCTCTCTCTCACTCTCTCTTTCTCTCTCTCTCTTTCTCTTTCTCTTTCTCTCTTTCTCTCTCTCTCTCTCTCTCTCTCTCTCTCTCTCTCTCTCTCTCTCTCTCTCTCTCTCTCTCATTTCTCTATAAGTGTGTCTCTTTCTATAGTCCTGCGTAAGTAATTACATTTATATTTGTTGTCATGCTTTTGTATGCATGTCTCTTGTCCATTTACTTAATTCGATTGGCAAACGCTCGAATTTAGGAGACCAGAACAGAAACGATGGACCCAATATGGGTTTACTTAAGCCTTGTTGTTGAATTCTGTCGAATGCCGCAGGCAATGCAGTATCATGAAGTGCATGTGCTGTATGGTTGTGAGTTGTCAGTATAAAGAGCGTTGAGGGTGTTCGAAGCATTGTGTGTTCTTAAAGCCGAATACACAATTTGAAATCGAGACCCAACAGCATATATTATTCGAAACGGAAGGGGACAGGGACAGTACAGGCCGCAGTACTCAAGGACCATTTCGAGAATTACTTTGTACGGTACATGAGTGCCTGCGATCAATTCAAATCCCAGCAGGAAATATGTATGCCTGCTTAAAAGAATGACAATCGATTGAACAATGCTGGAGCTTCAGCCTTTTGAATGGCAGTCCAAAAACTTTCAGTGACCCAATTCATTACATTGTCATTAGGAAATATGTTTTCAGAATTTTCAAACAACAATTGTCCCCAGTTGGAAAGCGGCTATTTTCATTCTAATGACTCGTCACATTTGGTGGACATTCTCACTGACCACTGTCATACTTTGCGTCTTTTAGTGTATGCGTGTCTGTATATATTTTATTAGTGATGCACTTATGACAGAATAGTGAATGTAAAAAGCTTGTGTTCATAGAGAAAATGGTCTGTTGATGACATCCCACATGCGATGACATGCTTGAAGCGCAGTGTGATTTCACTTTATATGCTGCAACGTTCAAATTTAAATTCCCTTTCAAAATTTACAGATATTCCTCCAGAGAATCAAACAGCAACCTTGAAGCATACAGAATTTGTGTCGGAGGGGGAGGAAAAAACCGAAATAAAAATAAGAGTTTTTATGGCTGGCTGGGGGGGCAACTCTTTAAGCCGCTTAAGTTTTTCCCTTTTTTTGGGGGGTATTTTCCGCCTCAACAATTCCAGAGAATTAAGCCTTTTTGGCGACCTTTTCAGGCAACATACATTCGGGAGACTAAGTTTAATGGATAAATTTTTTTTTTTTATATAATATAAAAAAAAAAAGGCAAATAAAAAATCAAAAATTCTTTTTGCCATTTGGCATATAAAGCTTTTCCAGGAGAGCGGCTCTTGTTTTATTTTTAAACTCTTAAATAACACTGGTCAACAAAATTTGTGACACATGTGTGGCTAGATATTTGGCGCGATGCAGTGTCGTAGCGAGACATTTCAGCGCCCGGAGCACAATGATATATCTGAGCTTTTTCGGAGTAATTTTTTGTTTCGGAGCCTCATATTTCTCACCTATTTCGGAGTGCATGTTTCTGAGACTCACAAATTTAAAAAGTTTCATTTGTATTTTAGTAATTGCCAATTTTTTTGTAGACAAGTGTAATAAAAAATGTATTAAAATGTTGAAAAATTGCATTTCACCGCTTTCATTGAATCACGGAAGGTGCTTTTTAGCTATATTTAAGAGACTCTACTCGAATAATGAAAACTGATTTTGACCCTGCAGTAATTGTCACTAGTGACTGATTCAATCTGTCACTAGTTCCTCCGTCACCTAGGTACTAGTGACCAACTGTACCCGTGCCATTGTACTCTCCTATTGACACTTTGTATGAGCATATCGCACCCTTGCTAATAAATCGGCACAATTCAAAATTTTTTTCATCATATTTTTTTATGTATCGATTGCACTTTTCTGAGAAACCCAACACCTACAAGAATAATGTTGTATTGACTGATGCGCAGCATTCGATTGAGAGTAATATAAATTAGAATATTAATTCTCCTAGTTTCATAGAGAGATTGGAATGATTTTCGAGAAATGACCGAATTTGAATCTGTGCCGATTTAGTAGCAAGGTGCGATATGTTCGACGATTGAACTAGTGATACTGTAGAGGCAGCTCATTACCTATAGTACGTAAAAAGAATGGAGAATTCAGAATGGAGACTTTTCTATTTCTCTTCTCACCCATAAGAATCCATGAGAATAATCCTTCGAATTTTACAATTTTTCCACTTTTGCTCGCCTACCCTGGGATTCGAACACGAGCCTTCGGGGATTGATGATCGGACATGCTAACCATTACGCTACGGAGCTTTCTGATTTTCGCGCAGCAAATTCATAACATGAATGCTCTAGAAAATGGAACTGTAGACCTCGTCGTTGACCCCATGTCTATACAATGACAGTGGTGACGAAGGGGTCAATTTATGCCGCATTTACTGCAGGGGAATTGCAGCTTTACAAAAATTTACAGCTACCAATGAAAAGCGTGGATATAAATGCAGAGGGGAAAACCGCCTAATAATAGGCTTAATATTTTTTAGCTACCTGGGGGAAAAAGCGTTTGAAGAGATTCTTTTATTTGATTTTGCTTCATTGGAGCTTTTTGAAATCGACAAAGTTCATCGATAATTAAAAGTGTTTAATGGAAAAATACTTGAGGATATACACTTTCATTCAAATGAATTCCTCCTGACAGCTCAGCTTTCAAGAATGGATTGCTTTCGTTTTAAAATTCATTCAAAAAAAAAAAACTTTAACAAGTAGACTGCTCACCTCTTTTCATCGCTTGGAAAATTTTGCTATACAGACGACCCCTACTCTTTTAACCCATCGCACACGAAAATTGGCAAAAACATTTTCCCATGCAATTCAACAAGGACATGCGCCACACCCTCGCCTACACGATTGGCTTCCGCTTCGGCTCTGAATACAATTACTTTCAAATTATACAATAAATTCAGAGAAAAAAAAATGAATGGAATGAGTAAAAACTTGGCAAAACAACACGCTTTGCAATTCGAAAAGCCACCACTCATGTGTGAGTGCCACTCCACATACTCACACACACACATACGTATACGTACATGCATGCCATAGAGTGAGCCCATAACGTATGGTTATTCAATACAATTTCGATTGCAAGACTCCACTGCGCTGAAATTGGCGCGATGGAGCCAGGAGCCAGCTGCAGCGAGAACGACCAAAATGACAAAAGATTTTTCGAGTTTCGGAATGGAAATTACCGCAAGAGAAGCCAGTCCACACACGGTTCACGCCCGCACATAAGTCATGTTAGCGAACGCTGAACTGGAGCGCGCAGTGGAGCGCCATGAAGTGATGTGGAGTAAACAAAAACATAAAATAAAATCGAAAAGAAAAAATAATAAAATGAAAAAGCAAACAGCGCGGAGTAAGTGGCCACTTGGTTACTGACTCAATTCGGAGCGGTTTTTCGCCGACCACCGCCGCCGCCGCCGCCAGCAGCTGCGGCTACAAATCGAAAAAACCCGTTCCGCAGAAGTCGTGGAGCCAATTGTGGTGAGGTCACAGCAGTCAACAGCTCCGTAGCTTTACAGCTCAACGACGACTGATGAATTAAGCCCGAATGAGTGAGTGAGTGGAGTTAAGGCGAAAGGAAAATATGAAAGGCAAAAATTGGGTTAAAAGCACACACACGTTCAAACACGAAAGCTTTTAAATAAAGCTCATTATGGAATGGTCACTTTTTCGCAGATAAACACTTTCAATGGAAGAGCAAACAACCGAGAAGAGGGCATGCGAATTATGAAGACGAAGACCCCATTCTGAACAGCTGAATCAGGTGATTCGGGGGGCATTCTCCTATAAAGTGGAGCTGTCCGCTGAAGAAGAAGAAGCGACAGAGGAAATCATCGGCCCAAATCAATAAATAACCTGATTCAAAACGAGATTTCGAACGTGAAGATGAAATTGATATGAGGCGAAAGAGACGGAGGAGCGGAAGAAGTGATTCTGTTTGTATTGCATGCAGTTGGATTGGGGAATTCAGACCGCTGAGCGGGAGACTACGGAATGCGGCACATGGGCTAGCAATAAACAGACGTAAAAAATAAGAATAAAAGGGAAAATAAACAAATGAAGAAAAGAAGGTGAAGAGACGGAAAAAGGAAGACAAATATGTAACGAAGAAATTGGAAATCGAAGCTGCAAAGTGCTCTGGAAATGTGGAATGCACCGCGCGTTGGCCATTCCATGGTGTTTCGTTCGTTTACCAGCAGAACTGTTCCAATAACTTAATAGAAACTCAAAGAAACATATTCACAGAAATACATACATATAAATACATTCAGAAAATGTTTAATGAAAAGCACACAAGTTGTGCCTTTGAAGTTGTTGTTGACATGTTGAGACTTGAAGTTTATCTCATAAATTGAATAAAACTCGATACAAAATCAATCAAAGTCAACCAAAAAGCTCAATTTTAAGAACGCTTTAAACAAAGAAGGCAATTTTTGAGCAAATAAAGTCCCCCATTTCCTTCGATCCTTTCCTTCGCTTTGACTAGAGGCAAGAAAAAAGGATCTAAAGTAAATAGGCGGCTGCTCATACCTTTCCATTCCGGTTGCCTTGTGCTTGCTTGCTTCCTCTCTGATTGAAAATCCCTTTGAAAATGTTAAATTTGAAATTTTCTCTTGGCATTTTTTTCTTTGCATTAACGTCGAAGGGTATTAGATGATTTGATGATTTGCCTTTTATCATAGTCGTTAAGAAAGAGGCAATCTCTGCGACCCTTATCCTCCCTTCTCAAAAAAAAATGAGTACAGCTCTCGCGAAGAAATTGGATCCTTTTTAAAGAAGGAAGAATAAATTTAGAGTAGAGACTATTCAGGACCCCAACAATCAAAGGGCCCTAAGCGTCCATATAAAATATCATGCAATGCAATTCGAGTATCACTTTAACCCATTATCGCATATGAACTTCTTTATGATTTCTCACAAAAAAAAAAAAGGACATACCTACTATTTGATGAAAAACGATTAATTATTCTTGATAGATTTTTTCCGCAAAAAAAATTCTTCAATTTTTTTAATATGCAGTAAAGGGTTAATAAAACCTTTTATAAATTTTTTTTTTTCATTTAATGGATGTTCCTTTTTTTTTTTGCAATATTCAAAGTGATTTTGGGTGAAAATCGTTCCCTAAAATCGCCTTCGCATCGCCCGAAAAGTGCTTTAAATTCCCAAAACGTTCTTTGCTGCAATCTCTCACCGCCCTCCGTTGCTCCTGGTGGCAGAAATGTTTGCACGAAAGCGGAAACTCGGTTTATCCCCATCCCTCGATAATAATAGAGCTCCGCTTTATCTGAATGCATGCGTGTGTGCGTGTCCGCCCCTTTCAATACATTAAACGATTCTGCACGCTCCAACGCGATTGGGACAATGCGAAACAGTTGACGATACGACGCTACGGGGCTACGCGGCGCCCCCCTAATGCGTTTTCCTATTGTCTCCCTCTCTCTATTGTGGCACAATAAATCGATACAAGATTACACGGGACGATGCAGAGCATTTAAAATGATTGGATTGCAGGCTTCGCAGAACGCATCGCAAATGGCGCGCCGCGGATCCACCTCTTTCGAGTTCCAAGCATGTTATTTATGCTGCGGTAATGTCAAATTTATGTACTCAACCTATCCTTATAACCACGCTGCGTGCACCGACCGACCGACCGAAAATTGTACTGTGCACCTGACGCCCATTTTATTTATTGATCAAGTGTCAATTGAATGGCGTACTTTGGAGCTATTCAACCGAGAGAATGTGGAGTGACAATATTGTGGGAATTTCGGAGGTCCATTGCACAGCCCCGAACGGTTCAGTCAAGCACTTGCGACGGCCCAGTGGGTTGGAAATCGAATCGAATAGGATCGAAGAAGCGTGAATCAAAACATTAAAAGCAAAAGTCCTTATTAAAGAGACACAATTTGTCAGAAGAGGAATGGGTAGATGGTTTTGTTGTTTTGTTTTGCTAGAAGGGAAAAACTAGAGCTGAACTTTGAAAAAAAAAAGTAATAATAATAATTAAAATAAAGAACGGAAAAATCCACCAAATTTCTTTAAAAGAACAGAGTTTGGAAAAGATTTGCAAAGCCATTAGCCTGGCATAAATAACAGATGACGTACATGAACCCGAGAGGAGCAAACTTCGTAGAAAAAATCTATTCTTAAATACCTTTTTGTTTTTTTTTTCTTCCATTTTGCGTTTTTAATAGAAAAATTACAGGTCCTCGACCTGTCGATACCGTCTTCACTTAAGCTCCATTGAAGGATAATTAAATCGTTCCATCAAACCATTTGAAGATGACGAGCAGATGACGAGAAAACATGCTGGCCCAGTGAAACGCGAGCGATGAAAGCACCCAATAAAGGAATGAGTAAAGGACATTCACAAAATAAAACGTTGATTACGCACCTTCTTCTCTTATTCTTTCTAGTCTCTATCTCTCTCTATCTCTCTCTATCTTTCTATCTCTCTCTCTTTCCCTATCTCTCCCTCTCTCTCTCTTTCTCTTTCTCGTCTCTCTCCCTCTTTCTCTTTCTCTTTCTCTTTCTCTTTCTCTATCTCTCCCTCTCTCTCTCTTTCTCTCTCTCTGTATATATCTCTCTCTCTCTGTATATCCCTCGTTCTCTCTCGCTTTCTCTCTATCTCTCTCTCTCTCTTTATCTATCTCTCTCTATCTCTCTCTATCTCTCTCTATCTCTCTCTATCTCTCTCTCTATCTCTCTCTATCTCTCTCTATCTCTTCTCTATCTCTCTCTATCTCTCTCTATCTCTCTCTCTATCTCTCTCTCTATCTCTCTCTCTCATCTCTCTCTATCTCTCTCTATCTCTCTCTATCTCTCTCTATCTCTTCTCTATCTCTCTCTCTATCTCTCTCTCTATCTCTCTCTCTCTCTCTCTCTCTCTCTCTCTCCTCTCTCTCTTTCTTTCGATGTTGATGACAATAGATCAAGCTTGTTCTTGCAAACGCCATGGAAGAAAAAGCGAGAAAAACACAAAAAACTAAGATTGGAATAAAGTGAAGTCATAGCAACGGACACAGCAGCAACAACGCCAAAGCCAAATAAAATATCAGCATCAGGAATGAATACAGTCGGGATATCTACCCAGGTCAGGCGATGAAAGGCACCATGCTTTGAGCTACTAAAAAAAAGTCAAATTTCTCAAAGTAGCAAGCCGAAACAGGGACCGTAAGGACGAGTGCAATTATTCGTAAAAAAAAATCGACTAAAACTTTGCAGCATTCAGAGAGTGGCAGTGACAACGACAGTCACAAAAGTAATCACCGAAAGTGCTTATTAAGCGTTGGCCCTTTGAACATAAAAGAAATCTGATCTGAATGGATAAGAGTCATAAAAAAAGGCGGACAACCATAAGCGAATGATAGAATACAATAGAATGGGGGACGGAGGAGGGAGTGGGTGGTACAAAACTTCAAAAATTTTCGTGTTTACATTTTTAATTACCGCAAGGAGGCACGAAGAAAAGAAAATACTTTAATGTTATGACTTCGCTTTGGCAAACTGTCAGCGCAACAGCTTCTACTAATTAGGGAAGCGTGTGGAGTTATCAAAATTAAAGACCCATCGCACGAACTTGCACACACACACACACTCAGACCAATACGCCCCATTATTTGTTCTTGCTAACAAACCTAAGAAAAGCAACTCAGCAAAAAAAGGACTCTTCATTATCCGAAAGAGTGAACAAGTAGATAGTAAGTGTGAGCCCGGATGCCGTTGGGCGCCGAAAAAAGCATTTCTTTGGGCGCCAAACTCACGATTTTCAAGTTGTTCTTTTTATTTGCGCACTGGCGAAAAACTTTTTCCTTTTAACTTGCATTTGATACGACAAGCGAACAAGTTCTCATACAATCAGCTATATTTTGGCCTTCAACGTCGCTGTGGCGGAGGCTGGGGCTCTTCTTAACAGCTTCCCATCTCTATTCAAAGGAATATACACTAACGATGACACAACATCGATGCGATGCGTCGTCACTGCTCAAGAATTATTCAAACTTTTGTCATTGCGATGTGACCGAGAGACGGCTGAACAGACAGAGGGATAACGACGAGGGATAGTCATTGTTGCGTGGATTCAATTTCATAACAAGCCTGAAATTTTTCTGAAACAATCCTGGCAATCCGTCGCAATGAAATGATAAGAGCAAGAACTATGTCCAATACTAGAACAATAACAACAAACTCTAGGCGGATAAGAAGAATAAGAATAAGAAGAACAACAACAGGAAGAAATAAGCACAATGTCAGCCGCAAAGCCCATTAACGCTTAAAGCAAAAGAATTTTCGCAACTAAGCATTGAGGCGCCGCACAGTGGGATTTCGAGTGAAAAACCCACCAATTTTCGACCACAGAAAATCAAAAATGTAATTATTAAGTTTTGTTGGGTAACGTTTAAATAAGAAAATTTAACAATTGGTTTTCCCAGAAATTAGTATTTGATATGAAAAAATAACGGGTCAAAGTCACAAAATTATTTTGCAAAGAAGAGGGAATTATATGGTTAGTATGAATGGTTAAAAAATATGCAGAAATGTATTGTACTTTAAAATAAAGTATTTTATTGATTTTAATTAAAAAAAAAAGGTTTTCCCCGTCCTGCTCCACTTTCTTAATGTCAAAATATGAAAGAAGGAAGTTTCTTCTTTCCATTTTAGTACATAAATATAATTTGGCTGAAGCAACTCTCCAAACACACTACATGTTAATTACCAGGAGATTTAACTAATAGCACTAACTATACTTTTTGGTAGTCAATATGAAAAAGATTCTATTAGCTCCTTAAGGGCAGTGTGACAAAACTACCTGAAACAAATGTACGTGTAAGAATTTATCCTTTTCTTTCACATTAACACTCGCATATGTTTTGACATACAGTTGTCTTGCTTTTTCTTGGTAAGCATACTGACTGTTTCACGAGTGAAATATCCAGTACTTTTAATAAGAGTTCCTAGGGTTATAATGTGGTATAGTTCACAATAAAAATCATTAGACATCACGCATATATTATATCATATTTTTATTCCATAGTGATGCTTTATCTAGTCCAAAAAAATTCTTAGCAAGTAGTCGGTATTAATGCATGAAAAAACTTTACTTTTGCATAACACAAAGCCGCTTACATCAGCCGTCTCTTTTACGCATACGTAATTTAACAAAGGCTTTTGTCCTACTCGCTCGCACTCATATCATACCCTAACACTTTTATTTTATTGGTATTAGTGTTTATAAAATTTTTTACAACTGTATTAGTGTTTCGGGTAGGCATCTCTTGCAGGGAAGCTGCTCTACAGGAAAAAAGTTTCTTTCATTTTTTTTTAAGTCGCTAAAATTCCGAAACTTTCAAGAGAATTGTGTCTTATCAATTCTAAATTCTGATGAATGGAAAAAAATTTTATGATACTTCGTTAATTATATTGAAATAAAGCTGGGTGCAAGGTTTGATTATTCTAGTAGAACTTCTTCAACTTTTTGGCAAGAAATGTATGAAGCCTAACCACTGTGCGCCACTGAGCTTGTTTCTTTGCTCTTGCCAGCTTCGCTTGGCTTTTTTTCGTTTCAAGCTTTTAGCAATGAAAACAAGCAGACACAACAATTCCGACATACAAACGCGGAATCAAAGTGTGAGTGTGAGTGTGTTTTTAGTTAAGACCCCAAATGGCCGAAGTTGCCGAAATCAGCAATAAAAGCCATCAGCCTTGACAGCGCGTCGGAGACCAACAACGAGCGTCGCCGATGAGTGAATGTTGCGGCAAGCCGCTAAGTGAATTAAGAGGGCCTTAATTCCTCTCCATTCCGACTTGTCATCACACAGCTCCCGCCCCACTCCCACACATAAGCGTTTTATTATTATTAAAAACTTTTCCAATTCCCTGAACGTGGCAAGGACAACCCAACGCAACTCTGCATTGGCGGCAGAGCATGGCGTCGCCATTGTGTTATGTGCCCTTTCTCGACTCGACGTATTATTCGCACATGCGACTCTAATTTCCACAGATTGTGCTCTCAATTTCAATTAATTTTATTCGTTCTCCTCGAATCGTGCAGTCTGAACGCCGCAGAAGAGCCGACTGCAATTCGAATCGAATTTCAGAATCGGATTTAATCAGAATTCCATTCACTCCCTTCGGCGATTCTTCGGTTCACAACTTGAGTCATAAAGATTGCAATGGATGTTTTCCTCTTCAAAGTTAATCTTCTTCCCTTTCATTCCCTCCACCAATCGGAACCGAGCTTCCAGGACTTCGAGGGTATTCAAATTAACCTTATTTATATACATATATATCAAAATACCAGAAGATTCGACTTAGCCATGTCTGTCCGTCCCTCTGTCTATGTCTGTCTCTCCCTCTGCCCATATAGAAGTTCTCACGGCGCCTATTTTACAAACAATAAATAAAACTATATATGTAGATAAGCTCTTTTACGTGTCGGGTATCGTAATATCAGGCTGGCTCACTTGTTGATGGTCTATCTCTTTCGGACAGAACGGCAGCCCAGAATTGCAGTCAATACACTGAGCGAACTTTACATGATTTTTTTAAAAAGGGCGCATTGTTATTCACAGTCCTTTTGATTTTCGAGCAGAACGAAAATTTCAAAAGAAAAATTGTTGAGTCAACAAAATTTTTGGTTGATTTAAAAGAAATATTTTTAATTACATTTCTTTTCGTTCGGTATAATTCTCATTTGGTTTATAAAAATGATATATAAGACTTTTTAAGCATTGCGAAAGCAGTCACGACAACGGAGTGACCAATTCGGATGAAGTCCATCCGATGGCTATTTTTTGGGGTTATGTTCAGCAGGAGCTCTGTGACCATTTGCTTTGAACGTTAATTAAATTTGTTTTGACATTTCTTCTTGTATAGGTATTTTAGAAAATTTTATTTTATTTTAAAAATTACCTTGTCATTTCCATTATGTACGTGGTTGGTTCAAAAATTTAAATTTAAATCCATTTTTGAAAATTATCATTTCAACTCGACCTGAAATATGGTTGATTCAAAAGAAAAATCTTTTTTTTCCAACAAGAAAAACTGTTAAAATTAAAAATATTCCTTGTTGAAGCCGTTTTGTATGTTGTTCCTTTTGATTTAAGCAGTTTTTTGGTTGATTTTTTCTCTGTGTAGGCATTGAACCTCTCAATTTGATGCATTTCCAGCCGTAAATAATGAAAATTTAATTAAAAATAGCCTTATTAGATTTTACAAAGCTGGGATTTTCCGATTTTTGGTGATTTTCAAATTTCCAGTGATTTTGAAAGAGCGGCAAGACTAGCTATTCATATCGGTCGGTGCTGGGGTAGGGAGAAAATTCAACGAAATTCTTCGTAAACCACACGTTATTCAGAGCAAAGTCATACAGGATGGACTCCATTAAAGGAACATATGTACAAAGGTATAGCCGTGCTAGAGATGTTGGGCGGGGGAAAGCGATGGAACAGCATAATTCAGTTCAAGCGGCAATATGTCTAGTAAAGACTGGCTGCTTCTTGGAACGCACCGCAGTTCCCAGCCGAATTTCGTGCACCCGAAGTAAAATAGCATAACGTAAAGTTACTTAACTGAACGAACGTAATTCGTATTCCGTTATTCGACGTGTTCGTTGAAATCTTTTAAAAACAATTTGGAAACTTTCGAGTACATAAATTCTCAATTAGGGAGCTGGAGGCCCAATGCGATGCGGTGGAGATGGCAAGGGAAACTTTTCTCGACTGCTCAGAACTATTGTTAACATAATCGGTTCGCACGCAAAGTCAAAAGGCGGAGCGGGCAGGGCGGCGCGAAGCAGTGAAGGATGGAAGGCAAGAATTTCCGTATCTTGGCCATGGCAATACAAATTGCTCAACGGCAGAGTGAAGTAGGTGCATAATATGGAGAGATGTGGCGAATCGACTGAATAACCGCAAAATGCAGCCAAACCATGCAGAAGGCTATGCGAGTGCGACTTGCGAATGCCGATGCGAAGTGAATCACGATTGGAATGGGAGAATATAAAAAGAAGGACGACGGAACAAGACGCGAAGCGACGCGACGGTGGGGCCAAAATTTGCTGAGAACTTCAAATGAGCTGGCATGCAGCATACACAAGGATACGCTGGAATCGGTGGCAGTCGAAAGGATTTGAGCGCACCGTTTACTCGGAGGAAATGCACAAAACTTCGAACTTCGAACGGTACTTCGCACCTTTAGAGTCTTATTGCCATTAAAGAAGGAATTTTATCTTTTGTAAGAAAATTCACTGCATTGATAAGTTTCTGTGCGGTTAAGATATTCCGTGATACATGCATATCTTTGAGTTCATATATGAAGGCTGCCGCGCAGAATCAGAAATGTTTTCGTACAACCTGGCACAACTTGTGGTCGAAGCTACTCCGCCACTATTTCTGCTTCAGGGCACATTTTTACACACACACAATAACTTCGACCAGGGCGCACAGCTCTAGAAGAATCCATTGAGGAAAGGAATTTCGTTAGTTTCAGGCAGTGTAAGTCACAGTCTTGGGCTGGATGCAATTGATTCAGATTGATAGAATCGTAGCACGGCAATCACGAGAAAAGCACAGCGACGACATGCCGACAAGAAAACGAAAAGGAATGGTTGAAGCTGCCTGCCTGCTTTCCTTACAAGTCTACTCAAAGGCAAATCCGATGAAGTCAGAAAACTCGTTGCGAGCAGTTCATTTACCGAGGCGCGACGCCGCCAGCAGCAGCTGTTGTTGCACAGCCGCAACGCCCAATTCTTTGGCTGCACTGAACTGCATTGGGCTTGGCTTGGCTTCGCTTGGGTCGACTTGGCTGGACTTGGTGGGACTGGAATGGACTGGACTGGAAAAACCGGACAGTCTGGCCAGAAGGCCTGAAGGCTAAGCTCGTTTTCAAACGATTATGTGGCAAGCGGCGAAAAGTTGAAGCAAAGAAAATGCGGCCAAGGCATGTTGCAACTTACAAGCGTAGGCATGTCGCCGAACTTCCTGATCGGGCACATAGACACCCACACACACACACACACATGCACAGGCGAATGCGAAACACAGAAAAATGGATAGATTGGGAGAGGTGGAGAGAGGACCGACGACTGAAGGACAGAAGGTGTTTGAGAGCGAGCCATTTTGTTTCGAGTTTTGAATTTAGAATTTTGGTCAGTCGATGGCGATGATAATAACGCACAAGGTGAGGGGGAATGGAGGAAAACTCAAATCTGAAGCCAAATGAACGGAAAAGTTTTTCAATTTACTCGACTTTTAAGTGAGAGTTAATAATTATGAGACGGCACAGCGGGAAGAAGTTTCACAGAGTGTCAATTAGCACAGCAAAACGTGTCAGCCGTCTCGCATTTCATGGACAGATTAGGAGGTCCCTCAACGATAAACAAAAAAAGTTTGGAAGGCTCACGACATACAAATGTCGAGAAGGTTCATTGAAAGCGGAAGGACAGGGTGCTCCATACTGGAAATTATTTTCACATTAAATACTTTTCATGATTTCTTTTCTCGGAAGCTATGAGAGAATGAATGAATAAATTTCGGTCGTGCGGAATACCTCCGTTCAAATTGAAACTTCAGAATATGCGGCACCCTGTGGAATCAGTGCAGCATGCATTTTTCCTATACGAATGTATAACTAAATATGAAAATTAGTTTGAGACTCTTACCTTGCTGTACTCGTTCCTTATTTCTCGTGGATTTCTGGTTTCTTGCTTTGTTTGCCGTTCCGCGTGGACTTCGGAGAACGAGAACGAGAACGAACTGTGGAAGGCAGTTCGTTGCAATTGTTGTTCTTGCTGTATCGCTTGCAGTTGTTTCGTTGATGTTTACAATTTTTTTCGGTCGCTTTTTGTTGTTTCTATTGTTGTTTTTATTATTTGAAAGCGTCAGTGTTGGCGTGGAGCAATCTTTCTCGATTCGTTGTTAAAAACCAACGACTGGTTTTGCAGTTGTGCTTTATTGTTGTTAAATGGTAATGTTATTCTTTCTTAATACTCTGTTTACTTTTTTTGTTATTATTGCGTTGTTTTTTCTATTTTATTGCAGCAGCCGTATTTCAGCGAGACTGCATTCTACGTAAGTTCACACGCGCTGCAGATGAACGGCCGTTTGGCTTGGGCACTGCGAAATGCGTTACAAGAGAACTGAATTGAATAAGTTCTTAGAGACCGTGAGAAAGAAAGAAAGGGAGAGATGAAACAAGACGCGTTCATTTGGGAATAAATGGAAAAAATTCCAGAACGAAAATTTGATTGAAATCTCTTCCAATTCTATTTATATGTAGGTAATAAAAAATAAATAAAAAAAATTTTATTGAAATAAAAAAAAAAAATTTGTTACCAATAAAATTGGAAATTACTTTTAAAAAAATAATTTAAAATTAATACACTTGAGATAATCTCATTCGAGTTGATTAAATAAAACTTTAAAATTCGCTAAGCTATTAAATGTTGAAGAACGCCAAAAAGGCCAAAGGTGAACCGGGTGACATCAGTGGAAATAAATCCCCAGTCCCTAGTTTTCGATTTTATGCAAATTTGTCTCGCAGATTTATTCTCGCGGAATAATTACTTATAATTATGTAATTATTAATTGCTATGACAACCCGATGGCGGAATGTGGATTTTTTTTTTAGTGTTAAAATTTTTTATAAATTTAATGCATTCAATCGTTCTGTTGTTGTTGTTGTTTTTGCGCACTCACACGCTCGATTGAGCACTCGAATATTTTGGGAGAGAGTAGCCAGCGGCCGCCACCTACGGCTTCGGTTTGCATCGTACTCGATTTCCAATTTGGAAGCGGTCTTAATTAAATCATTGAGGAGGTCAGAGATTACAGTGCAAACAACAGCAGCTTGTCGCCTCCCGCCCCTGCACCGGTCCGTTCATATCAGTCAGCATCAAGCTGTGAACACATCCAAGGTATGTTACATTAAGCCGAAGTAGAATTGGTGGCTCCGTTGTATGTACTTATATAGTTTGCCTGCAATATGGACCTTTCGAATGCTTTCAAGCCGACCCGAGACAACGAAATGCTTTTAATGGTAATTGAAGAAAATTGTTGGATCTTTTAATTAACACGAACGAAAAATATGAAATAACGAGAATTTCTCTTTTTCGGACTTCTCTGATCTCATTCAATGGTTTTCCGATTGCATTCATTTTTCATTTCATTTCATTTTCGACATCAATTTCTTTTCATTATTCTCGTTTCATTTCCATTTTTCTCTTTCGTCTTTTTTTTCTCAACAAACAATTTGAATTACACTATTCCAATTGAATTGCACAAACACTCTTTAAACTTCAACACACAAACTCATATACACTCACAAAGAATTTACAAAGGAAAAAAAAAAAAATCATAGCATCATCAGCATATGTTGTTTTGTTGTTGCTTTCTAGTAAGCAAAGAAGTTGCTAAACAACTTTTTTTCTTGCTCTTCTCACAAATTCTTTCTGAGCATTTTTTTTAAATGGCGTAAGATTTCACTCAATTTAAATAAACAGATTTTTGCACTAAGATTATTTTATGTTTTAATTTCACTAAAACACGTCTCAAAACACTGGAATGCATACTTCCGTTTTGCATTTGAAAACGTTGTTATGTTTACTAGAGATGAGCGATATCCATACCGATATCAGTGTATCGTTATATGAGCTTCAAATTTTACGTATGATTTATCGTTATTGTGAAGACTGGTATCGCCGGCATGAATTACAAAAACAACATACCAAACAATCGCTCGACAGATTTCCGGGAAACAACCTGCACGATTCACATGCGTTTAAGAACTGAGCATTTGAGTATTTATATCAGTGCTGTCGTAATGCGACTATAGTAGTTTTTTTTGTTGCTACTTTTTGTCTCATCGTACTACTTAACTACTTCTTTCATTAACGTAGTACTATTTGGCTGTAAACAAAAGCTATAAAAGCTTTTATATTCGCATTCGTCATTGACTAAACACAACAAGGGCGTTCCATTAAATGTGAAAATATTGAAAAAGCGAAAAAGTGTAAAATTTTTCAAACAATATTTTCTTCATTGCTTTAAAAGTACTTTTTTTCAATATACTCCGTTTATTGTATAAAAATTACCATTTTCAAAACATGTTGTTACTTTCTAAGTAACGAAAACAACAGCACTGATGCATATTCGCTGGTGAACAGCTGAGATGCTTGCACCTGTTGCATGTGTCAGCGTTGCCGTTTTGGATACAATTGTATCAAATTGGAAACTTTCAATATGAAATTATACAATGATTCGCTGCCCCTTAAATAGATGCATTTTTGTGAGACAATGGATATATCAATCACGGTTTGTTTTTTCTTTTTTTTTCATGCCAAGAGTAAAATTATTCAATAACCAATTCAAAGCAAAAAAGTGTTCGGTGCAAACATTTCAAACAATCGAAGTCACTAATAATTAAAAGCTAAAAGTACAGCTTTAAGATTTAGCGGACCTAATGCACATCGCAAAGCTTATTTTTTAAAAATAAAATATTTTTGGCTCCGTTTTAGTCAAAATGGGTTATTTTTGAATTGCCTTGGCGCTTAAAAATTTTTTAAAGTGGCAGCCAGTATGTCGTGAAAAAATTTTGTTATAGCGCCTTTGTGTGGTGAGAATTAACTGTCTGGCAAGCCTTTGTAAACTTTTTTATTCGCAAACTATAATCCGTTTCTTCATTCAATAAAACAACTAGGGCATTCCAATAAAAATAAAAAGATTGAAGAAGCGAAAAAGTGTAAATTTTTTCGAACAATTTAACATTCTTTCATTTTTTAGCCTTCTTGGCTTACAACTTTTCGAGATTTGTAAAAGAAAACCCCTTAACTAGTTTTTCTTTTTCTTCTCTTGCTTAAAAACAACTTATTTTTTAATATACACCGTTTATTTTATAAAAACTACCATTTAAAGAAGATTTTGGTCCTTTCTAAGATAGGAAGACGACAGCACTGGTTTGGATAGTATCCAATGGATACGCCAAAAATGAAGTGAGTGGCAGCGCTGCTGTAAACAATGTTGGCGTGTTTCGTGGCGTTCAGCTAGATTTAGCGAGAGCCATTAGGAGCCAGACTATTTGAAAAGCATTCCATCAGGAGCCAAATTATTGAGAAGGCGGGCGATTTCGAACAACAGTTAATTAACAAAATATTTCTAAATTCAAATTTACGAATTTGAATTTTATGTTTCGTCGTCCCGTCAGTTCATAGTGAATATGTGCAAATAAATTATAGAAATTATTAATATAAGCATTGTCAAAACAAAATTTAATGCATATTACTTGATTAAACCCTAGTCCACAAAGGAAGAGACATGGCCTGAAGGAATTTTGGTATAATAAATATATTTTTAGTAAGAGAAATTTTCACAGTTCGCATAGTGTCCATCTGCTGTAAATTTCGATTTAAAGACAGCTGATTACGATTATTGTGCAAAAATTATATTAAAACATCTGGTTTTTAAAAAGTGTTTTAACATGTTTAAATTTATAAAATAAAATGATCTCACGTTTTCTTTCCGATTAATTAAACTTGTTTAATAAATCGTAAAGAAAACTCATGCTGCGCTGTAACTTGTTGCTAAAAATTCAAATCGCCAGCTGTCAAGTTTTCGTTTGCATTTCTCTTCTTTTGTGGACAAACAATAATAGCTTTGTAGATAGGGCATTTACTGAAACGTCTTTGCGTTTTCTTACTTCTTTTGTAGTGCCTTGACACTAAAAAACATAGATTTTCCAAATATGGAGTTTTTAATTTTTGTACCTGTAACACCCGAAACAGAACCACGGTAACCATATATGTATAAAATCTCACTCAGGAGCCGTTTCCACTTTGACTCTTTTCACCACAGTCTTGGGTACTCACCACGGTCTTGAGTACCTACCCAAATGAGCATTTTTCACTTTGATACTCACCAAAAGAGAGGATCTCGCTCTTTTTTTTTTTTTTGCCTGCCGAGTAACATCTACGTCACGCGCAATACCTATGAGAGTGACATATATGGTTATATGTGACGGTAACACCCGAAACAAAGAAAAATTAAAATAAAAACTAGTAAAAGAGTACTTCTGTAAGTGAATGTGGGGTAGACAGCTAATAAATATTATTCGCTTCGAGGCCTGTACTTGAAGGGAAGATTTTTTTAAGCATTCGCCGAATTTCAAGTAAATGTAAACATGGCCAGAACAAAGAGGTAGAGTTGCGAAGCTACCGAAACAAACACTTTTTGAATAGTAAAATCGTTATTCTATATGCTAAAATGTTCTAAATATAAAATTTAGATAACTATTTAACTTCAACTATTTCGTTGAAACCTCGTAGGTTTCGCGATTGTATCCAGTTAGGTCCGTATTTAATTTTATATCAATGTTTATTTAATGATAGCTTCAACTCGTGTTCTTTCTTTGGCTGTGACATAAGAACGATGGCAAAGAGAGGCGTTGTTATTTTCCAAGTTATTTTACTACTACAAACGCAAACCTTATATGCAAATAAAAATATTGCGAATAGAAGAAATTGAGCGTAACTATTATCTTTGACTTCAAGTTTTATTTGTAAATAATGAAGTCATTCAAATAAAAAACAATAGTCTGACAGCGCAAAAGACGTGTTAGAAAATATAAATATATGGGTGCATATTCTGAAAAGATTAACAAAACAAAAAGTATCAAAACCCCCAAAGAATCACTCTAAATACTCTCTTACGTTTTAGACAATGAAGTAAATAAAAAAAGTAATTTTTTCTTTTTCTTTATTGAACAGGATCATAAAACATTTTAGGTTCTTGAAGCGTGGTGTTCAATATCCTGGTTATTTCAGCAGTTGATTTCATTGACGCTATTGATGTTGTTGCTGTTGCTGTCGATGCTGAAGATTGGCAAGATTAAAGAACTTTGCAAGTTGCCTCTTGATGAAGTGCAAACCCGTTACACGCGCCGCTTTTAGCTTTAGCTATAACAAGATGACCATTATTATTACATTGTATAGTTTCAAATTGACATTGATTGTCTAGAAGTAGACAGCTATTTCCTGTTTGAAGACAAACTGGGCCACTTTTGTCGCAGTTGCGAGAATTTTGATTGCAATTTTGGCAATGGCAAGAAGCGACGAAAAATAGCAAAATGCCCAACAAGACGATCGATTTCATTTTGACGGAAGTACGCTTAACTCACAACTTAGGAAGATCAGTTAAAAGTAGCGCCCTTATATGCGCAAAATTTAACGCTCAAAAGCTTCTAATCAGCATGTAGGAGTGTAGGTCTAACTCTTACTAATCCGTGCAATGTATTAGAGCTACGCTGCTTCACCATAGGCACATAGCATGAGGAAAATAGAAGAATGCTATGGCGAAATAGGGTGTTTTGGCATTGTCACTTTTATTTTTGATTTTGGGAGATATTCCAGTGCACTACAGATAAAATACCTACCAAATTAATAGCATGTTATGAAAAACTTGAAAAACATAAAAATAATCAAGTAAACTCAATAAAAAGGAGTAATAGAATTTGTTTTCTTTGTCCTATACTGTCCATTTAACCTTAGTTAAAAATGTATGTCAATTAATGTCAATTAGGCAAAAATACATCAACATACACTTATTAAAGCTTAAATTATGAACGTTTAAAGCTATGTTTATACAAAACCGAGCCGACGCCGGGTTTCTTTGATAAATTTCTTGCAAGTGGCATCATAGTGCCACATTGTATCTACCCCAGCAAAGCACGATACTTGTTTGCACTCACTCATTTACAAAACATCATGCTACCCCTGCAAGCCAGATACGCGTATTAATCTAAGTTGCTCACGAGTTTTATACACGGATTCTTTCAGTCACAAGTAAATGGGCGAATATAGATTTATACTTGTTTATCTTGTGTACGAATAGCAGCTCTCACAATCTCTCGACTAAAATCATAAGCATGTGTGAGTGTAACATGTTGAGCACGATATGGTATAGTACAAGTATATACTTGTTTGCACTATCTCACTCACGAAATATCGTGCTACACTCACACGTGCTAATGATTTTATTCAACAGAGTGCGACAGCTGTTACACGTACACAAGTTAAACAAGCAGAATTCTGTATTTGCCAATTTGCGTGTGACTGAAAGAATCCGTGTATAAAATTATTGAGTAACCAACATTAATAAGCGTATCCGGCTTGCAGGGGTAGCATGATATTTTGTAAATGTGTGAGTGCAAACAAGTATCGCGATTTGCTGGGAAGCTACCCCTGCAAGCCGGATACGCGTATTAAATTAGTTTATAACCCGTATCGATATGAGTATTCTCTCAGTCAAACGTAAATGGGCGAATATAGATTTATATTTATTGTGTATTTGTTTTGCTGGGACTCGTATTGTTTTTGGTAGCTTTTTGGTGAATTTCTCGAAATTGTTGAATTTCCTATACCTGTCTAATGCTATGTTCTCACTATAGGGATTAAGTTCTTAACCCGATACTTTAACTCAAAGCGTTCATATGAGCTCTGAGCGTGTTAAAGTTTGCAAATGTCATATAACGCAGCCGGAAAGTTCACTACTTCTGCACTACTTCCGAAGTGGTGAAAATTCAGACTGCGACTAGTCACATTACTAACCCTAACTTCTAGTGAAGTTTGTTAGGAGATTGCCGCTGTTTTCATTACTTCAAAACTCATGTATTATTCATTAGGAAAAGAAGTGAATGACCTTAAATCGCGTGAAAACTTCATGTGAGAAAACAGTACACGCTAGTTGGTTGAAATTGATCAAACGTGTATGATCATTTCATTTGCAAATATAGTAGGTATATTATAGCTAACATGAATTAAATTATCATATGGATAAGAGTATACGCCGCGGGGATATGAGATTTAATTTTCTAATTCTATTAATAAGCGGTTTCGAACTTCTATTTTTCCAATGAATATTTTAAAAAATTGGCAGATAAGGTCATATTTCGTCACTTCCTAATTGTGACACATCAGTGCCTTTGGAAAAAATTAAGAGTTTCAATTCTCAAGTACAACCAAATTATAAAGCTTCTGAGAATTGTAGCACACAGGTTGAAAAATATATTGTCATGCAAATTTCATAGCATCTTCATTGAGAACAGGAGTATTAGATTTAGATTTAAAATGGGTTTGGGAACCGAGTCTCCACGTCACTGCATCCTACAAGAATTATTGTGACCACCCCTTCCTAATTCCATAGGCGAGTGGCATTCAAGAATGCCGCGATGTCCCGTGGAGATACCCTACCTAGCTCCGTTGTAGAGGGGTAAGCGATGTATAAGTACCGAAGTCTGAGTCTTGCAAGACTATCACAGTGGCACAAAATGTGCTCTGCTGTCTCCACTTCCTCGTTACAGAGTCTGCAGTTGTCGTCTCTGGCTAAGCCAAGATTCGACAGGTGTTTGTTAACTCTACAGTGTCCAGTGAGAAAGCCTGTGACAAGTCGAATTCCAGTTCTGTTAAGCGATAGGAGCTGTTTCGTTCTGGTCTTTGAGAAGACTGGCATGA
Organism: Chlorops oryzae; assembly: GCA_020466095.1. Taxonomy (NCBI): domain Eukaryota; kingdom Metazoa; phylum Arthropoda; class Insecta; order Diptera; family Chloropidae; genus Chlorops; species Chlorops oryzae. The sequence goes on along the minus strand of CM035809.1, from coordinate 28,670,706 downwards.
ATTCTCTAGCTTGTCTGTGGTCGGCAATGTCGTTCCATTCGTTCTGAGCTGATCTCTCAATCCATGCCCTCAGTTTGAGTTTGAAGAAACTTCATGATGGACCGCAGAATGGAGCGGGCCCCACGAACGTTGCGGCCGCTTCTTTCCTCGCGAGTTCATCAGCTTTCTCATTTCCTTCAAATCCGCTATGCCCTGGAATCCATACGAGATAAACTCTGTTCAGGGATGCAAGTTCAACGAGAAGCAGCAGGCACTCCCACACTAATTTAGAAGTGAGTCTAAATGAGTTCAGTGCTAGGAGAGCTGCTTTGCTGTCCGAGAATATATAGATGTTTTTACCGTTTGTGGCTGTTCCTTTATATTCTCTTAGACATAGCTCAATTGCGTGGATTTCAGCCTGAATAACCGAGTTATCTTGACCCATACTCGCAAATATTTCTTTTTTGGGTTTAACTCCATAAACCCCCGCTCCCACACCCTGATCGGTTTTTGACCCATCAGTGTACCACACATGGTAGTCTCCTTCGATTCTAGGTCTGTTTCGATCCCACTCATTTCTGAGAACGGGAGTATACAACCCTCTTTCAAATGAAACGAGCTCTTGCTTCTGTGATATTTTAACTAGAAGATCATTGAAAAAGCCACAAATTGGCCTCTTTACAAATGAATGCTTCACTAATTCTCCATTAATGATTTTTTCAAGCAAGAGCAATGCAATGTCCGCAGGGACAAAATAGATTTATGGAGCTAATGGTGTTACATCACATATAATCATATAAGTCACTCTCATAGGTATTGCGCGGGACGCTTCGCGCCAATTAGAAAGAGATATTACTCGGCAAGCAAAAAAAGAGTGAGTGAGAAATACTTTTGGTGAGTACTACCTAAGTGTAAAATGCTCATTTTGGTAGGTACCCAAGGCGTGGTAGGTAACAAAGCCTGTGATGAAAAGAGCCAAAATAGAAACGTCTCCTGAGTGACATATACTACGTTTATACGGCGGCTAATCGCAATTAAAAATTAATCGCAAGTAACGAACTCACTGTTTATACGACGATACATACGCAAGAGTTAAACAAATTCCTCGTGCTACCAGACTGAAAATAAAACAAAGTGGTAGCATACATACGAAAACATATGCTTTGAGTTTTAACAATTTTCTATTAAAAAGCGATAAAATGTCCGACTCAGATATAGTTATTCTCCTGTCAACGCAATTAATGCAAAAGCGAAAGGAAATTCTTGTGAAATGCTTACGGGAAAGGCAAGCAAAATTTTTCGCTGCATGTGCAAGAATGCAACGTATTCATGGAGCACTCATTGAAACCTTGGAGAACAGTCATTTGCTACCCATTGCTGCTGCTGTTGTGAAAGAACATCGCAAACGTAGCTTCAAGACCCGACCGCGAAGTGACCACTCCTGGACGCTAATACGGGAGCCACAATATGAACAGCTGTATTATGAAGCCATGCGAATGACAAAATCTTCTTTCGAAATGCTGTGCAGCCTGATATAGCCATACTTGCCGAAAAAAGACGTTTCTAACTGTTCCTGTGGCACCACAGAAGCAAATTGCCATTTGCTTATACAAGCTGGCTTCTTGTGCAGAATATCGAGTAGTTGGGGATGTTTTCGGTGTTCACAAATCCACTGTGCACAAGTATTTTCATATTGTGATAAACGCCATACTTGAGCTTACGAAGGATTTTATAAATTTTCCCGACCTGGATGAATGTCTTCGCATCGCCAACAGTTTTGAAAAAGTTTCACAAATTCCAAATATTATAGGTGCAATCGAAGGCAATTTAAAGAGCTTTAAAATTAAAAAGAGGGGAAAACAAAGAATAATAATAATGTTTACTTATGTTTAAAGGCACACATGTTCCAGTTTTGGCTCCATCAAAAGGACATTTGGACTACATTAATCGCAAGGGATGGGCATCTATGGTAATGCAAGCAATTGTAGACGACAAATATATGTAAGTAAACTAAATATTCGTATGTATCCAATAAATCAAATATTTTTGTCGTTTTTTGTAGGTTTAGAAATGTCAACATAAAGTTTCCAGGCAGTGTTCACGATGCGACGGTTTTCAAGGATTCTGGTGTGTTTAAGCATATAGCCACAGTGATTCCTTCTTACACAAAGATGGTAAACAATGTTAGCACACCTTTAATGCTAGTGGGAGATCCAGCATACTTTCTTGGCTTATAAAACCGTATACTGGCTCACTTTCGCGGAATTAAGAAGTGTTTAATTTTAAATTGAGCTCTGTTCGTGTGTGCGTGGAAAATGCCTTTGGAAGGCTGAAGGGTAGGTTCCGATGCCTTGCAAAACGTTCAGACATATTAATTACTATGGTCCCGAAAGTAGTGATTGCTTGCTGCATTCTGCACAACTTTTGCGAGAAAAATAATCAAAAAATAACATAAAATAACATTTCACATTGGCGAATTTTTCACAAAATTTAGCTATTTCAATGTAGTTATTTTTTCAAAATTTCCAGCAACATTTCTCGCGTTACCTTTTTGTCCTCTTCCATCAGCACTTTTGTTTCTTCAAAAAACTCCTCCTGCAGTCGGAGTTGCTCGTAAATGAATGTAGCATTTTCCTACACAATTAGCTTTTTTGTGCTTTCTTGCCCTTCTTTAATATCCGAGGCGATTTCCAGCAAAATTTCTTGAACAGCATTTCCTGAAAAATATAAAAACTCATGAAATTTCGTTTAATTGCAAATTCTATCAAATTTAATAACTATAAAATCAAACAAACTTACTCTTTTTCTTTGGGGCCTGTTTGGAACTTTCAGGCTTAGGCTCAATTCCTCCTTACTCCAACTGCATCTCTTGTTTTCTTTCTTAATTTGCAGCATCGTGGAATTGTTTTATATTTTGTTTCCGTGTGCTCCGTTATAAAATATAAATACAGAAATTACAGAGCGCTGCCGGATCGTCAAAAGCCGCGAAATCATTGAAAAATGTGGCATCATCAGGCGTTTTTATTGCAATTAGCCTAGCTACTCACGACTTATTTTCGTGAGTTAGCTAATTGCGAGTAAGGTTTGTACTCACAGTTTATACACTGAGCGAACGTAACCATGATTTTTTTAAAAGGACGCATTGTTATTCACAGTCTTTTTGATTTTCGAGCAGAACGAAAATATCAAAAGAAAAATTGTTGATTCAACAATATTTTTGGTTGATTTAAAAGGGAATATGTTTAATTACATTTCTTTTCGTTCGGTATAATTCTCATTTGTTTTATTAAATAGGACATATAAGTTATGTATTCTTATCTTAGAACTTTTTAAGCATTGCGAAAGCAGTCACGACAACGGAGTGACCAAATCGGATGAAATCCATCCGATGGCTATTTTTGGGATTATGTTCAGCAGAGGGCTCAGTGGCCATTTGCTTCGAACGTTAACTAAATTTGTTTTGACTTTTCTTCTTTTATAGGTAGTTGTTTTAGAATTTTTATTATTTTAAAAATTATCTTGTCATTTCAATTACGTCCGTGGTTAGTTCAACAATTTAAATTTAAATCCATTTTTGAAAATTATCATTTCAATTCAACCTGAAATATAGTTGATTCAAAAGGAAAATTTTTAATTTTTTCAACAAGAAAAATTGTTAAAATTAAAAATATTCCTTGTTGAAGCCGTTTTGTATGTTTTTCCTTTTGATTTAACCAGTTTTCTGGTTGATTTTTTTCTCTGTGTACGTTGAAATTCGCTACTCGCAATATTTTTAATTGCAAGTAAGGCTTACGTATAAACGCAGTAATATATAATTATAAGTATATGTATTACATCCTTCAATACTCATTTTCTGCACGTGAAAGCTTCCTGTCAGTGGATTAAATTTTTACCCGGGTTTTTGTATTCGGTGTTAGCAAATGTAACTAAAATTTTCAAATGCTACTTGGCGCTACCCTAAGAGTTAAATGTTAACCCAGGATATATTTTCGGGTTAGATGATTTTTGTTATATGGGTTTTCACATTTGAAACCATGGGTTTCGCCGATAACCCTAGCCCGGCCTAGTGAGAACATAGCTTCAGGGTTAGTTTCTGGATCGCGGCAGAGCTTTTGCGACCTCGGCAGTTAGACCTACAGTCCTACGTGCTAATCAGTGACGTAAATGCACTTTTTACAACAAGGGAAGAATTTTTTTTTTCAAATTTATCCAAGTTTTCGACTTAAACGGCTAATAAGAGGAAAGCATACAAGTGACACTTGGCTATGGCGGGAAAAAATCAGCGAGACGGGTGAGCGGAGGTGGAAAAATTGTATGGAACATGGACTTTCCCCACACAGTTTGGACATTCAACAAAAGCAATACAGCCGCGACAACATTTAAACCTTGACCAAAACGCGTGTACGTACAATGCCAGTATTGTAAGTGATACAGTCAATAACAAATTTCAACTCCCCACAGCTATCAGACGTATTCAGTTCCACTCACATCGACTATTCTCTCTGTTTTATTCGGTCTTATGTATTTTTGTCAAACAAACAAGAAAATTTAAAAAAAAATTATAGTGTCAGCTGTAGTATTGTATTGAGGAAAGCATGGAGTTCTATCCTCCCCCTTCGCCACCAATGACTTTACAGCAACCTTCAAACTCCAATTGAATAAACATAAATACTACGTGCTTTCTCAGGTAAACAAAATTAAGTATTATATATTAAAAGTTCTTTTTCAAAAATCAACAAACTTAAAACCTTCAAATTCGTAGTTTCATGGAAGAAGATCGTAAGTCAGTATAAGCCAGAATTGAATTAAACCTCGAATTCCTGGCTCCGTTTCTAGCCGGATTATAGAGTTCGAATTCTTACGGTGATTATATTGATAGAGCATGTCTGTTAGATACTTATTGGCGACCGTATCTGCCGAGGTCAAACTCAGGGCAATGGGGGTTGGGGTGCTTCAACAACGCAGCCGAGCCGGAACAGCATTAATTGTATGCACCTATGATGGTATGACCAATCGACTTTAATTTTTCGACATTCGAGAAGACACGAAAGTTGGGCCTATCAAAGTCGGGCTTTCCCGACTTTAGCACTCCCGTTCCTGTTTTTTTTTTTTTGCAAACTAACTTGAGTTTTTTATGCGAAAATGGCATTTTCTTATCCCGCTTCACAGAGAATCACTCGAAATCCTTTCTTACGTTTTAGGCAATGAATTAAAAAAGAAATTAGCATTTTTTTCTTTATTGAACAGGATCATAAAAAAGTTTTGGTTCTTGAAGCGTGGTGTTCAATATCCTGATTATTTCAGCAGTTGGTTGCATTGACGCTACTGATGTTGTTGTTGTTGCTGTCGATGCTGCCGATTGGCAAGATTAAAGAACTCTGCAAGGTCCCACTTCATTAAATCCAAGCCCGTTACAAGCGCCGCTTTTAGCTCTATGTAAATTTATTCTATTTGTAAACCCTCTGTTAAGACATAGTAGACTTTCATATCGACATAAATTTTCTAGAAGTAAACAGTTATTTCCTCCTTGAACACAAACTGGGTCACTTTTTTCGCAGTTGCGAGAATTTTTACTACAATCTTGGCAATGGCAAGAAGCGAAGAAATATAGCAAAATGCTCAAAAAGACGATCGATTTCATTTTCGTTTTGACGGAAGTACACTTAACTCACAACTGAGGAAGTTCAATGATATGTAGGGCCCTTATATATGCAAAATTTGAGCGCTCAAAAGCCTTTAATCAGTGACACGGATGGCGTTTTTGCACGAAGGGGAAGAACTGAATTCAAATTGCTCCGAGTTTTCAAGCCCAACAGCTCATGGGACGAAAAGATTGAGCTTTATGCTCCCCTCTGGCAATGATTTTACTGAAAATTACGAACGAAATTTCTTAAAACGCCAATTGAACAAATATAAAGTCCGCGTAAACAAGACTAACTAATAAATTTCTTTTTAAAAGATCAATAAACCTAAAAGTTAAAACCCAAAACTTATTACTTGCTGACTCGTGAAATCCGAGGTCATATGGAATAGTAGCGTAAGTCGACATAAGACAGAATTGAGTTTACCCTCTAATTTCTGGCTCAGCCTCTAGACGGACTTATTATTGGGTAAATTTGCACCAGTTAAGTTTTAGTTACGCGAAAAAGGTACCAGAGCGTTTTAAGAACTAGTTTAAAAATGTGAAAAAACGGAAATTCTATTTAATTTTATGGGTATGGCGCACAGTGGGGAAGCCTCATACATTTCTTGGAAAAAAGTAGAAGGTGTGGTCCAATGAAAGTAAAAATTGACACACTTGGTTTTATGAATGTTAAGAAGAAAAACAAAAAATGGTCAAAATTGGTCTTGCTAAATCTCGTCAACGATTCACTGAGGACATTAAAAAGTTTTACGGAGTCAACGATGAAAATGGTCATCTAATTTTAGATCGCAAGGATTGTCGTGAACGCTGGCGAAACTATTTTGAAAAAAAAATCCACAGAAGAATTCCCACACCCACCTATACCAACTATAGAAGCGATATCTGGTCCCATTCAAAGAAACACTTTCGACAAAGTTGAAATCAGGTGACTTCAACTCTTGGTTACTGGAAATATTTAACCGAATTGAAACGGAAAAGAGAGTTCCCTCAGACTGGCTAATGAGCACAGTCGTACCCATATGGAAAAAGAAAGGTAGCCCAGCAGATTGTTCAAATTATAGGCCGATTCGGCTCTTATCCCACACACTTAAAGTGTTTGAAAGGGTACTACATAAACGAGTTCGTGAAATAGTCAGGTTATAGATAAACCAAGCTTGGTTCGTTAAAAACTGTGGCACCACCGATTCAATTCATGCCGCTCGACTTTTAATGTGAAAACACAGGGAAAGCAAGTACCACTTCATATGGCCTTCCTGTATTTAGAAAAGGCATTTGATCGCGTTCCTCATGATCTCATTTGGTATGCTTTGAGAAGACACTTAGTGCCGGAAGAACTTATTATGTGGGTAAAACTTCTGTATGCAAATCCCAAAAGTCGAGTACATTCTGCTGCCGGAATTTCATCTGAATTTTCAATATCTGTAGGCGTTCACCAAGGATCAGCTCTATCTCGTCTTTTGTTCGTATTAATTATGGATTCAGTTACCGAAGACCTACAAATATCACCTCCCTGGACGTTACTATATGCAGATTATGTTCTTCTTGCCTCAACCAATAAAAACAACTTACAGCAACAAGTACAAGACGGGCATGATAGATTGTCTATGTTTGGACTACGTTTGAATGTCGGGAAAACAGAATACATGACAACAGACAATTGCGAAGCGATAAAAAGATAAGCGACCGCTTAAAATCCAAAATTTACCGCACAGTCATCAGGTCAGTCGCTCTTTATAGTACCGAATGTCTACCAGCAATGAAAGTAGCAGGAAGTATGGTATGGACACGTCCTGAGAGCAAATGAGGAGACTTTGGCAAAGAAAGGCTACGCACTGGAAATTCAAGTTTTCAGAAAACGAGGGCGTCCGAAACAGCGCTGGATGGACACAATAAAATGGGACCTAGAGGCTGTAGGACTTACGTCGGATGCAACCGACAGAACAAAATGGAGGAACTGGTCGCGCTTTGCGGACCAACCGGGATAGATAAACACGCAAGAAGAAGAATATGTATTGCGCGGGACGCTTCGCGCCAATTAGAAAGAGATGTTACTCGGCAGGCAAAAAAAGAGTGAGTGAGAAATACTTTTGGTGAGTACCGAAGTGAAAAATGCCTCTTTTGGTGGGTACCCAGGACCGTGGTGACAAGAGCCAAAATGGAAACGGCTCCTGCGTGATATATATACATAGTTATATATGCCCACTCGGATCACGTAAGAGACCTTCTGTTATTTTCTTCAACAACGCAGCCGAGCCGGCACAGCATTAATTGTATGCACCTATGATGGTACGACCAATCGACCTAATTTTTTTTTTAATTCGAGAGGTCAGCCACGAAAGTTGGGTTTATCAAGGTCGGGCTTTCCCGACTTTAGCACTCCCGTTCCTGTTTTTTTTTTTGCAAACTAACTTGAGTTTTTTATGCGAAAATGGCATTTTCTTATCGCGCTTCACAGAGAATCACTCGAAATCCTGTCTTACGTTTTAGGCAATGAATTAAAAAAGAAATTTGCATTTTTTTCTTTATTGAACAATATCATAAAACATTTTAGGTTCTTGAAGCGTGGTGTTCAATATCCTGATTATATCAGCAGTTGGTTGCATTGACGCTACTGATGTTGTTGTTGTTGCTGTCGATGCTGCCGATTGGCAAGATTAAGGAACTCTGCAATGTCCGATTTCATTAAATGCAAGCCCGTTACAAGCGCCGCTCTTAGCTCTATGTAAATTTTTTCTATCTGTAAACCCTCTATTAAGACATAGTAGACTTTCATATCGACATAAATTTTCTAGAAGTAAACAGTTATTTCCTCCTTGAACACAAACTGGGTCACTTTTTTCGCAGTTGGGAGAATTTATACAAACTTGGCAATGGCAAGATGCGAAGAAAAATAGCAAAATGCCCAAAAAGACGATCGATTTCATTTTCGTTCTGACGGAAGTAGACTTTACTCACAACTCAGGAAGATCAGTTAAATTTAGGGCCCTTATATATGCAAAATTTGAGCGCTCGAAGGCCTCTAATCAGTGACGTATATGGCGTTTTTGCACGAAGGGGAGAATTATTTTCAAATTTATTAAATTTTTCAACGTGAAACGGCTAATAAGACGAAAGCATGGAGCTCTATCCTCCCCCTTCGCCACCAATGACTTTACTGCAACCTTCAAACTCCAATTGAATAAACATAAATACTGCGTGCTTTCTCAGGTAAACAAAGTTAAGTATTATATAATAGAAGTTCTTTTTAAAAAATCAACAAACTTAAAACCTTCAAATTCGTAGTTTCATGGAAGAAGATCGTAAGTCAGTATAAGCCAGAATTGAATTAAACCTCGAATTCCTGGCTCCGTTTCTAGCCGGATTATAGAGTTCGAATTCTCACGGTGATTTTATTGCGAGAGCATGTCTGTTAGATACTTCTTATTGGCGACCGTATATGCCGAGGTCAAACTCCGGGCAATGGGGGTTGGGGTGCTTCAACAACGCAGCCGAGGCGGAACAGCATTAATTGTATGCACCTATGATGGTCCAAGCCATCAACCAAACCATGCAAGTCGTAAGGAAGTGGAGGGTGCTCTATACCCATCCTTTCCTATTAATTCTCGTAGATTTTAACTCTGTTAACTCTTGTAGATTTTCCTTCGCATTAACCGTTAGTGACTTCATTCCACACTCGCTTTACCTAATCACACCTTCACAAGTATGAAGTTAAGTCAGGCTTTCATTTATTTTTGCATTATAAATTCAGTCATACGAAGGATCTGGCATATTATATTATAAATATAGAATCAAGACAAATTTACAAAGAGAAATAAGCAAATCCTGTGTCATCAATAGTCTTAAGCTGCAATCTACAAAAAGCACAACCTTCGCCGATTTTTATCGGGCCAAAGCAATATCATCTCGAGGATACAGTTAATCTCAAAAAATATTAAAGCAGGTATACTCCCCCAGTAGCTGCATATATCGAATTCATCCTTTGTAATGATGAATTTGCTGCGCTGGGTAGGTCCAGCGATTTGAACACTTTGCAGCACTGCTTAGCACTGTGATGCAACTCTGTCTCACCTAAAGTGCAGAGTGCTTTGATTTTTTTGACGTAATATCGAAAAATTCGTTCATATGAACGAAAGTTGGGTGCATCAAAGTCGGGCTTCCCCGATTTTAGCACTCTGGTTTTTGTTTTTTTTTTTTGCAAAGTAACTTCAATTTTTAATGGAAAAATCGCATTTTCTTAAAACGCTTCCCAGAGAATCGTTCTAAATACTCTCTTACGCTTTAGACAATGATGTAAGAAAGTAATTTTTTCTTTTTCTTTATTGAACAGGATCATAAAAAATTTTGGTCCTTGAAGCGTGGTGTTCAATATCCTGATTATTTCAGCAGTTGGTTGCATTGACGCTATTGATGTTGTTGTTGTTGCTGTCGATGCTGCCGATTGACAAGATTAAAGAATTTTGCAAGGTCCCTGTTCATTTAATGCAATCCCAATACAAGCGCCGTTTTTAGCTCTACGTACAAGGTTACTCCTTCTATTAATACATTGTAAATATTCAAATCGACATAGATTGTTTAGAAGGAAACAGGTAGTTCCTACTTGACCACAAACTGGGCCACTATTTTCGCAGTTACGAGAATTTAGACTGCAATCTTCGCAATGGCAAGAAGCGAAGAAAAATAGCAAAATGCCAAAAAAGACGATCGATTTCATTTTGACGGTGGTACGCTTCGCTCACAACTTAGGAAGATCAGTTAAATGTAGCGCCCTTATATGCGCAAAATTTAGCGCTCAAAAGCCTTTAATCAGTGACACGGATGGCGTTTTTGCACGAAGGGGAAGAACTGAATTCAAATTGCTCCGAGTTTTCAAGCCCAACAGCTCATGGGACGAAAAGATTGAGCTTTATGCTCCCCTTTGGCAATGATTTTACTGAAAATTACGAACGAAATTTCTTAAAACGCCAATTGAACAAATATAAAGTCCGCGTCAACAAAACTAACTAATAAATTTCTTTTAAAAGATCAATAAACCCAAAAGTTAAAACCCAAAACTTATTATTTGCTGACTCGTGAAATCCGTGGTCATATGGAAGAGTAGCGTAAGTCGACATAAGCCAGAATTGAGTTGACTCTCTCATTTCTGGCTCAGCCTCTAGACGGACTTATTATTCGGTAAATTTGCATCAGTTAAACACTATTTTTAGTTACGGGAAAATGGTACCAGAGCTGTTTTTTTTTTTTTTAAATATTAATTTATAAAATTATTAAGCGTTTTAAAAACTAGTTCAAAAATGTGAAAAAACAGAAAGTTTTATTTAATTTTATGGGTATGGCGCACAGTGGGGAAGCTGTTACGACATGTCAATAATAATAAAATTTTGCTTGGTTGCATTAAAGAGCGTTAAACCTTTGAAAATTCAATCATTAATTTCGCACGCGTTTTCTGCGAGCAAGCAAAAACAAATTACGCTGCGTGCTTTTCCTGAACAAGAATTAAAACATCCAAAAGAAACAATCATGCAAGCAAGCAAATTCGAATTCATAGCTTTTATAAAAAATATTGATTACATTGCAATTAATTAGAATATAAGCCACAAAATTATTCAATAAATTATCAGTGAAGTGAAAACCTCATTGAAGAAAGAAACTACCAAAGTTACCTTTCCTTTGAGAAGACAACCCCTTTGATGGCGTTTCCTCGAAGCGGAGAAACTCCCATTCGAGAAGTTGAATTTGGCTAAACGCTAATATTCAAAAATCAACAGCTTAAAGGCTGTAGATTAAACATTGGTGACCCCGACAACAAAAGGGGTTTTATTTGAAAAGTTTACCGCGTTTAAAATCGGCTTAAATTTAACCTAACTGCGAAAGTTCGACGCGTTTAAATTCGTATAAAATTTGTTTTCCTGGAGCTAATCATGGAGGATTTGAATCAGCTGGTATCGGAGCAGACTGCAGTCGGGACTGAAATCCAAAATATAGTAAGGAACTATAAAAAGGATTCAGCTGAAAGGAAGTCAACAAAAGGCTATTTCGAGAAACGACTGCAAGAGCTGGCATGGGCCGATTTTGAAGCCAACAATACGAAAATTAAGACCAGCTTCCCGGAAGACACAGACCATGACTATTACGCAAAAGATTATTATGGCCAACTATTGAAGGTTCGAGACCAATACAAGGCAATTTTTAAAGAACAATTGGCTAGTCTTGCGTCATCAAGTAAGCCTATAACTGAAAAATCAAGCACGGTTAGACGTGGGAAGGTACCAGCAATGATTCGGCGCCAAAACGAGTTTGACAAAACAATAAAACGTCAAGTAAAAGAATTAATGGACACGAAGGACATAACATCCTCGCGGCAAGCAATGCTACGGTACTCAATAATGCGCCTCTGGACTTTCTACGAAGAACTTCATTACAATATTTTTGAAACGGAAGAAGATCCTACAATTATGGGTTACAACACAGATAATTTTGAATCGCTAAAACGAGAAGTACAGAATGTGGTCATCCAGGGCTATGAACCGAAACAGCCCTTAACAACGCAAAGGGAACAAGTGGCTCAACCCATTCAGCTTCCAAAGATAGAAATACCAAAATTCAACGAAAAATATCAAGAATGGAGACAGTTCCACGATCTATTCTATGAAGTCATATATAAACAACCCTTGGGAGATTGTCAAAAAATGTTTTACCTAAAGGGCAACCTAGAAGAGGAAGCTGCGCAACTTATCTCACATTTTACCGTTACCGAAGACAACTTCGAGGATGATTGGACTCTACTATGCAACCGCTTTAATAACAAGCGACTATTAGTCAACTCTTACATCAGCAAGCTCATCTCGCAACCTCACATTCAAACTGCACACGCCGAGGCAATCAAGCGACTTCACGATACTACAACAGAATGCCTAGTCTCGTTGAAAAATCTTGGAATAGAAACAGAGCACTGGGACCCATTCTTAATGTTTATTCTTATACAAATAATTAGATCAAGCCACACATGACCTATTTGGACAGACAATCGAAAATCCGGAAAATTTACAACCAGTGAATAAATTACTAAAATTCTTGAAACTTCGCTTTCAAGCTCTAAAGGCGTCAGGACACAGGGGCACCAACAAAACATGCCTCAACACAACAAACGCACCTAGAAAATGTCTGGCATGTGAAGAGGACCACTACTTAGCCTCATGTAAGAAGTACATTAGCTTAGCACCAGAGGAAAAGCACAAGTTTTTGTTGACCGCAAAACACTGCCTCAACTGTCTGAAACCAGGCCACTATTCTCCAAGATGTTTCGCAGAAAGCTGTGCTATTTGTAAGAAAAAACACCACCAGTCACTCCATGAGGTATACGCAGCAAAGGGCCTTGAAAAACCAGCTCAAGAAACAACTCACACTGCAGCACAGTCAAAGACAAGCGCAGGAAATGACAGCAAGGAAACCATCGCAAACAGCCCAGCAGCCTCAGCACTAACGGCAAGTATACCGGTAGTGCCCAAAGGGAGTTATGGATTATTAGGAACAGCAATGGTGACACTACGAAGCCCGCAAGGAGGACGTTTCCAGTTTCGCGCACTATTAGATACCCGGGTTTTCGTATTCGGTGTTAGCAAATGTAACTGAAAATTTCAAATGCTACTTGGCGCTAACATAAGAGTTAAATGTTAACCCAGGATATATTTTCGGGTTAGATGATTTTTGTTATATGGGTTTTCACATTCGAAACCATGGGTTTCGCCGATAACCCTAGTCCGGCCTAGTGAGAACATAGCTTCAGGGTTAGTTTCTCGATCGCGGCAGAGCTTTTTCGACGTCGACAGTTAGACCTACAGTCCTACGTGCTAATCAGTGACGTAAATGCCCTTTTTACAACAAGGGGAGAATTATTTCCAAATTTATCAAAGTTTTCGACTTAAACGGCTAATAAGAGGAAAGCATACAAGTGACACTTGGCTATGGCGGGAAAAAATCAGCGAGACGGGTGAGCGGAGGTGGAAAAATTGTATGGAACATGGACTTTCCCCACACAGTTTGGACATTCAACAAAAGCAATACAGCCGTGAAAAAATTTAGACCTTCACCAAAACGCGTGTACGTACAATGCCAGTATTGTAAGTGATACAGTCAATAAAAATTTTCAACTCCCCACAGCTATCAGACGTATTCAGTTCCACTCACATCGACTATTCTCTCTGTTTTATTCGGTCTTATGTATTCTTGTCAAACAAACAAGAAAATTTAAAAAAAATTTATAGTATGGAGGAAAGCATGGAGTTCTATCCTCCCCCTTCGCCACTAATGACTTTACTGCAACCTTCAAACTCCAATTCAATAAACATAAATACTGCGTGCTTTCTCAGGTAAACAAAGTTAAGTATTATATAATAGAAGTTCTTTTTCAAAAATCAACAAACTTAAGAGCTTCAAATTCGTGGATTTACAAAAGAACAGCGTTAGTCAGCATAGGCCAGTATTGAGGTAAACCTCGAATTCCTGGCGCCGTTTCTAGCCGGATTATAGAGTTCGAATTCTTACGGTGATTTAATTGCTAGAACATGTCTGTTAGATACTTATTGGCGACCGCATCTGCCGAGGTCAAACTCAGGGCAATGGCGGTTTGGGTGCTTCAACAACGCAGCCGAGCCGAAACAGCATTAATTGTATGCACCTATGATGGTACGACCAATCGACCTAAATTTTTCGACATTCGAGAAGTCGGACACTGCCCAACTTCCCAGGCATGGAGAATAAATGAAAAACGGATCGACCAAGCCACTCAAGTCGTAAGGAAGTGGAGGGTGCTCTATACCCATCCTTTCCTATTAATTCTCGTAGATTTTAACTCTGTTAACTCTTGTAGATTTTCCTTCGCATTAACCGTTGCGAAGTTGTGATGCAACTCTGTCTCACCTAAAATGCAGAGTGCTTTGATTTTTTTGACGTGAATCGGGTTTCGGGCGAAATAACGTAATATCGAAAAATTTGTTCATATGAACGAAAGTTGGGTGCATCAAAGTCGGGCTTCCCTGATTTTAGCACTCCGGTTTTTTTTTTTTTTTTTTTGCAAACTAACTTCAATTTTTAATGGAAAAATCGCATTTTCTTAAAACGCTTCCCAGAGAATCATTCTAAATGCTCTCTTTCGTTTTAGACAATGATGTAAAAAAGGAATTTTTTCTTTATTGAACAGGATCATAAAAATTTTTAGGTTCTTGAAGCGTGGTGTTCAATATCCTGATTATTTCAGCAGTTGGTTGCATTGCCGCTATTGAAGATGTTGTTGTTGCTGTCGATGCTGCCGATTGGCAGGATTAAAGCACTCTGCAAGGTCCCACTTCATTAAATCCAAGCCCGTTACAAGCGCCGCTTTTAGCTCTATGTAAATTTATTCTAAAGACTGTCCCAAAAATAACTGTCCTTTTGTTTTTTTTTTTATTGCAAAAAAACCAATGATGTTTTTTTAAAAATTCTTTCAGTTTATTATTAAGTGAACATTGCAAAATAAATAAAAATTTTAATTACACTTAAAAAAATTATACACATTTTTATTAAGGTCCTCCATTAGGTTTTTTACCGACCTTTCGTTCACCTTAGTGTATGCCCGACGCCATTTATGTCGAAATATTTCGATGTTCTTCGCAGTTTGTTTGGTCTTCTTAAGGTTCCTTTTCATTTAAGCCCAATATTTTTCGATTGGACGAAGTTCGGGGCAATTCGGAGGATTTGCTTCTCTTGGTACCACAGTGACATTATTGGCTTGGTACCAATCCATCGTTCTCTGGGCGTAGTGAGATGTTGCTAGGTCAGGCAAAAAGAGTACTGAACCTTGGTGTTGACATATAAAAGGCAGCAAACGCTGGTCCAGACACCCTCTGATGTAAATTTTGGTGTTGATTGTGCGATCCGTCACAAATTCCTTACTTCGAAGGCCACATTTGCAAATGGCCAGCCACACCATGTATTTCTTTCGAAATTTGGTATGTTTTTCGGTGGTAAATTTAGAGGATGCTCCACCCCTTCTAACCGCAGTATAATATCCGTGTCCAGGTAACTGCTTGAAATCCGCTTTGCAATACGTTTCATCGTCCATGATCACGCAATCAAATTTGGGCAGGTAATCGCGATACAGTTTTCGAGTCCTCCTCTTGGCTTCGGCGTCCTTTTCTTCTGACCTATCAGGTACTTTTTGTACTTTATAGCTCCTTAGGTTGTACAATTTTTTAATCCGTTGAACACTTGACTTCGATGTTCCCGCTTTTGCTGCCATAACACGAACCGAAGTGCCTGGAATCTGAGTAAACAGCCGCTTAACGTTCTGGGCCACCGCTTGGTTCACTGGACCACTTTTTCTCTCTGATCCTGGTGTTTTTGATAAAGGGGTAAGCTGTCTGTATCGTTTTATGGTCCTACCGACAGTTTTTTCGCACATGCCAACTTCTTTAGCGATCTTTTTGTACGTGGTGTTTGAATTTTCCAGGTGTTTGTAAATAATTGCTTTCCGCTTTTCTTCTTGTTGAGACGACATCTTTTCAGTAGCTCTTTTATTTCATGAATGAGGATTTTTTTTTTAATCTGCAATATTTATACTTTATTTAGGTACCAAATATGTTGCTATAGAGTTAACACTTTTTTATAAATAGACTAAAAACAAAAGGACAGTTATTTCTGGGACAGTCCTTATTTGTAAACCCTTTATTAAGACATAATAGACTTTCATATCGACATAAATTTTCTAGAAGTAAACAGTTATTTCCTCCTTGAACACAAACTGGGTCACTTTTTTCGCAGTTGCGAGAATTTTTAACACAATCTTGGCAATGGCAAGAAGCGAAGAAATATAGCAAAATGCTCAAAAAGACGATCGATTTCATTTTCGTTTTGACGGAAGTACAAATAACTCACAACTGAGGATGATCAGTGATATGTAGGGCCCTTATATGCGCAAAATTTAGCGCTCAAAAGCCTTTAATCAGTGAAACGGATGGCGTTTTTGCATGAAGGGTAAGAACTGAATTCAAATTGCTCCGAGGTTTCAAACCCAACAGCTCATGGGACGAAAAGATTGAGCTTTATGCTCCCCTCTGGCAATGATTTTACTGAAAATTACGAACGAAATTTCTTAAAACGCCAATTGAACAAATATAAAGTCCGCGTAAACAAAACTAACTAATAAATATCTTTTAAAATATCAATAAGCCTACGAGTTAAAACCCAAAACTTATTGTTTGCTGACTCGTGAAATCCGTAGTCATATGGAATAGTAGCGTAAGTCGACATAAGCCAGAATTGAATTGACTCTCTAATTTCTGGCTCAGCCTCTAGACGGACTAATTATTGGGTAAATTTTTACCAGTTAAATACTAGTTTAAGTTACGGGAAAAAGTTACCAGAGCATTTTAAAAACTAGTTTAAAAATGTGAAAAAACGGAAATTCTATTTAATTTTATGGTTATGACGCACTGTGGGGAAGCCTCATACATTTCTTGGAAAAAAGTAGAAGGTGTGGTCTAATGAAAGTAAAAATTGGCACACTTGGTTTTATGAATGTTAAGAAAAAAAACAAAAAATTGTCAAAATTGGTAAGCCCCTAGGGGTACCTCCCATAGACCCATAGTTATAGCTTTGTATGGTAGCTACCTCTACGAAATTCAGTCAGAGTGTTGACTATGCAAAAATATGAATGTATGCCAAAAATTTTTCAAATCGGTCAGAGCCTAGGGGTACCTCCTATAGGCCCATAGCTAAAGCTGTTTTTCGTTAAAATGTGTTGCAATTTTCATGACTCCGTTAGCTAATATGTAAGTTTTTCAAAATAAGGCTAAAATTTGGGGGTTTTTGTTGATGAAACTGAAAGAAGAGACTCTTACCTTTCACTTTTTTGCAGTGAGCCGATGTAGGTAGACGTAGCTATCTTTTTCCCCCAACAAAAATTGCAAAAACTTCATTTTTTTGTGCACTTTTGTATCGCACATATTTTATTCAACCACTTACGTCAATCATTTAGTCTATATATATCCAACACTTTGGACGTACTATTGGGCAAAACAAAACCAGACAGAAAACAGATAGATAAGGAGACCTGGCTTTGAACTGACGAAGTCCGATCGGAAGTCGATGAAAAGAAGAAACTCTATCATCTGTTTATACGGAATAGAACATCCGAAAACTGGCAAAAGTACGTCGATGCAAGAAAGGCATGTAAAAGAGCAGTGGCATGCACCAGAGCTGCACACTTTGAAGAGCTCTATGATCGCCTTAGTACTCGTGATGGGGAAAAATTTATCTATAGTCTTGCTAAATCTCGTCAACGATCCACTGAGGACATTAAAAAGTTTTACGGAGTCAACGATGAAAATGGTCATCTAATTTTAGATCGCAAGGATTGTCGTGAACGCTGGCGAAACTATTTTGAAAAAAAAATCCACAGAAGAATTCCCACACCCACCTATACCAACTATAGAAGCGATATCTGGTCCCATTCAAAGAAACACTTTAGACAAAGTTGATGATGCCATAAGTAAAATGAAAACTGGTAAGGCTACTGGTATAGATGATGTACCACCTGAGACTTGGAAATCAGGTGACTTCAACTCTTGGTTACTGGAAATATTTAACCGAATTGTAACGGAAAAGAGAGTTCCCTCAGACTGGCTAATGAGCACAGTCGTACCCATATGGAAAAAGAAAGGTAGCCCAACAGATTGTTCAAATTATAGGCCGATTCGGCTCTTATCCCACACACTTAAAGTGTTTGAAAGGGTACTACATAAACGAGTTCGTGAAATAGTCAGGTTATAAATAAACCAAGCTTGGTTCGTTAAAAACTGTGGCACCACCGATTCAATTCATGCCGCTCGACTTTTAATGTGAAAACACAGGGAAAGCAAGTACCACTTCATATGGCCTTCCTGTATTTAGAAAAGGCATTTGATCGCGTTCCTCATGATCTCATTTTGTATGCTTTGAGAAGACACTTAGTGCCGGAAGAACTTATTATGTGGGTAAAACTTCTGTATGCAAATCCCAAAAGTCGAGTACATTCTGCTGCCGGAATTTCATCTGAATTTTCAATATCTGTAGGCGTTCACCAAGGATCAGCTCTATCTCGTCTTTTGTTCATATTAATTATGGATTCAATTACCGAAGACCTACAAATATCACCTCCCTGGACGTTACTATATGCAGATGATGTTCTTCTTGCCTCAACCAATAAAAACAACTTACAGCAACAAGTACAAGACTGGCATGATAGCTTGTCTATGTTTGGACTACGTTTGAATGTCGGGAAAACAGAATACATGACAACAGACAATTGCGAAGCCGGGACCATCAAAATAAATAACACTGACCTACCAAGGACGGAAAAATTTAAATATCTTGGGTCGACACTTTCTGTTGACGGGACGATCACTCGCGAAGTTACTGAGAGAGTTAACGCCGCTTGGCTTAAGTGACGTTCAACGACTGGTGTTATGTGCGATAAAAATACAAGTGACCACTTAAAATCCAAAATTTACCGCACAGTCATCAGGCCAGTCGCTCTTTATAGTACCGAATATCTACCAGCAACGAAAGTAGCAGGAAGGAAGGTTAGTGTTATGGAAACAAAGATGCTTCGCTGGATATCCGGACTCACTCGTCTTGATCATGTTCCAAACGTAGACATCCGTAGACGCTATGGAGTTGCGCCAATTATTGGGCAAAATGCGAGAAGCAAGGCTACGCTGGTATGGACACGTCCTGAGAGCAAATGAGGAGACTTTGGCAAAGAAAGGCTACGCACTGGAAATTCAAGGTTACAGAAAACGAGGGCGTAAGAAACAGCGCTGGATGGACACAATAAAATGGAACCTAGAGGCTGTAGGACTTACGTCGGATGCAACCGACAGAACAAAATGGAGGAACTGGTCGCGCATTGCGGACCAACCGGGATAGATACACACGCAAGAAGAAGAATAGGTATTGCGCGGGACGCTTCGCGCCAATTAGAAAGAGATGTTACTCGGCAGCAAAAAAAGAGTGAGTGAGAAATACTTTTGGTGAGTACCGAAGTGAAAAATGCCTCTTTTGGTGGGTACCCAAGACCGTGGTGAGAAGAGCCAAAATGGAAACGGCTCCTGCGTGATATATATATGTAAATAGTTATATATGCCCACACGGATCACGTAAGAGACCTTCGGAGCTCCAAAAAGTCGTTCAAAAGATATTTCTAGATATAAGTAAGTTAATATGTATATGTGCACCCAGTCAAGCAGTTTTGTTATTTTCTTCAACAACGCAGCCGAGCCGGAACAGCATTAATTGTATGCACCTATGATGGTACGACCAATCGACCTAAATTTTTCAAAATTCGAGAAGTCAGACACGAAAGTTGGGCCTATCAAAGTCGGGCTTTCCCGACTTTAGCACTCCCGTTCCTGTTTTTTTTTTGCAAACTAACTTGAGTTTTTTATGCGAAAATGGCATTTTCTTATCGCGCTTCACAGAGAATCACTCGAAATCCTGTCTTACGTTTTAGGTAATGAATTAAAAAAGAAATTTGCATTTTTTTTCTTTATTGAACAGGATCATAAAAAATTTTAGGTTCTTGAAGCGTGGTGTTCAATATCCTGAATATTTCAGCAGTTGGCTGCATTGACGCTACTGATGTTGTTGTTGTTGCTGTCGATGCTGACGATTGGCAAGATTAAAGAACTCTGCAAGGTCCGATTTCATTAAATGCAAGCCCGTTACAAGCGCCGCTCTTAGCTTTATGTACAAGGTCCTTTCTATTAATACATTGTAAATTTTCAAATCGACATAGATTTGGTAGAAGGAAACAGGTATTTCCTGCTTGACCACAAACGGGGTCACTTTTTTCGCAGTTGCGGGAATTTTTACTACAATCTTGGCAATGGCACGAAGCGAAGAAAAATAGCAAAATGCCCAAAAAGACGATCGATCTCATTTTCGTTTTGACGGAAGTACACTTAACTCACAACTAAGAAAGATCAGTTATATGTAGGGCCCTTATATATGCAAAATTTGAGCGCTCGAAGGCCTCTAATCAGTGACTTATATGGCGTGTTTGCACGAAGGGGAGAATTATTTTGAAATTTATCCAACTTTTCAACGTGAAACGGCTAATAAGACGAAAGCATGGAGTTTTATCCTCCCCCTTCGCCACCAATGACTTTAATGGCAACCGTTAAACGCCAATTGAATAAACAAAAACACTGCGTGCTTACCAAGGTAAACAAAACAAATTATTATATATTAGAAATTCTTTTTAAAAAATCAACAAAATTAAAACCTTCAAATTCGTAGTTTCATGGAAGAAGATCGTAAGTCAGTATAAGCCAGAATTGAATTAAACCTCGAATTCCTGGCTCCGTTTCTAGCCGGATTATAGAGTTCGAATTCTCACGGTGATTTTATTGCTAGGCATGTCTGTTAGATACTTCTTATTGGCGACCGTATATGCCGAGGTCAAACTCCGGGCAATGGGGGTTGGGGTGCTTCAACAACGCAGCCGAGGCGGAACACCATTAATTGTATGCACCTATGATGGTAAGACTAATCGACCTAAATTTTTCGATATTCGAGAAGTCAGACACTGACCAACTTCCCAGGCATGGAGAATAAATGAAAAGCGGATCGACCACGCCACTTAAGTCGTAAGGAAATGGAGGGTGCTCTATACCCATCCTTTCTATTAACTCTTGTAGATTTTCCTTCGCATTAACCCTTAGTGAGTTAATTCCACACTCGCTTTACCCAATCTCACCTTCACAAGCATGAAGTTAAGTCAGGCTTACACATATTTTTCCATTATAAATTCAGTCATACGAAGGATCTGGCATATTATATTATATATATAGAATCAAGGTAAATTAACAAAGAGAAATAAGCAAATCCTGTGTCATCAATAGTCTTAAGCTGCAATCTACAAAAAGCACAACCTTCGCCGATTTTTATCGGGCCAAATCGGCACAAGTTTCCACAATTTCAACAATCACTTTTTAAGCGCTCATTATCAATCTTCGCAGTTGTAGATTGTTGGGAACCGGGCTTTACTTTCAATAAGCAATATCATCCTGACGATACAGTTAATCTCAAAAAATATTAAAAGAGGTATACTCCCCCAGTAGCTACATATATCGAATTCATCCTTTGTAATGATGAATTTGCTGCGCTGGGTAGGTCCAGCGATTTGAAAACTTTGCAGCACTGCTTAGCACTGTGATGCAACTCTGTCTCACCTAAAATGCAGAGTGCTTTGATTTTTTTGACGTAATATCGAAAAATTCGTTCATATGAACGAAAGTTTGGTGCATCAAAGTCGGGCTTCCCCGATTTTAGCACTCTGGTTTTTTTTTTTTTTTTTTTTTTTTGCAAAGTAACTTCAATTTTTAATGGAAAAATCGCATTTTCTTAAAACGCTTCCCAGAGAATCGTTCTAAATACTCTCTTACGCTTTAGACAATGATGTAAGAAAGTAATTTTTTTATTTTTCTTTATTGAACAGGATCATAAAATATTTTAGGTTCTTGAAGCGTGGTGTTCAATATCCTGATTATTTCAGCAGTTGGTTGCATTGACGCTACTGATGTTGTTGTTGTTGCTGTCGATGCTGCCGATTGGCAAGATTAAAGAACTCTGCAAGGTCCCACTTCATTAAATCCAAGCCCGTTACAAGCGCCGCTTTTAGCTCTATGTAAATTTATTCTATTTGTAAACCCTCTGTTAAGACATAGTAGACTTTCATATCGACATAAATTTTCTAGAAGTAAACAGTTATTTCCTCCTTGAACACAAACTGGGTCACTTTTTTCGCAGTTGCGAGAATTTTTACTACAATCTTGGCAATGGCAAGAAGCGAAGAAAAATAGCAAAATGCCCAAAAAGACGATCGATTTCATTTTCGTTTTGACGGAAGTAGACTGATTTCACAACTGAAGAAGATCAGTTTAATTTAGGGCCCTTATATATGCAAAATTTGAGCGCTCGAAGGCCTCTAATCAGTGACGTATATGGCGTTTTTGCACGAAGGGGAGAATTATTTTCAAATTTATGCAATTTTTCAACGTGAAACGGCTAATAAGACGAAAGCATGGAGCTTTTTCCTCCCCCTTCGCCACCAATGACTTTACTGACAACCTTCAAACGCCAATTGAATAAACAAAAACACTGCGTGCCTACCAAGGTAAATAAAACAAATTATTATATATTAGAAATTCTTTTTAAAAAATCAACAAACTTAAAACTTAAAAAATCAACAAACTTAAAACCTTTGTAGTTTCATGGAAGAACAGCGTTAGTCAGCATAGGCCAGAATTGAATTAAACCTCGAATTCCTGGCTCCGTTTCTAGCCGGATTATAGAGTTCGAATTCTCACGGTGATTTTATTGCTAGAGCATGTCTGTTAGATACTTCTTATTGGCGACCGTATCTGCCGAGGTCAAACTCCGGGCAATGGGGGTTGGGGTGCTTCAACAACGCAGCCGAGGCGGAACAGCATTAATTGTATGCACCTATGATGGTCCAAGCCATCGACCAAGCCATGCAAGTCGTAAGGAAGTGGAGGGTGCTCTATACCCATCCTTTCCTATTAATTCTCGTAGATTTTAACTATGTTAACTCTTGTAGATTTTCCTTCGCATTAACCGTTAGTGACTTCATTCCACACTCGCTTTACCTAATCACACCTTCACAAGTATGATGTTAAGTCAGGCTTTCATTTATTTTTGCATTATAAATTCAGTCATACGAAGGATCTGGCATATTATATTATAAATATAGAATCAAGACAAATTTACAAAGAGAAATAAGCAAATCCTGTGTCATCAATAGTCTTAAGCTGCAATCTACAAAAAGCACAACCTTCGCCGATTTTTATCGGGCCAAAGCAATATCATCTCGACGATACAGTTAATCTCAAAAAATATTAAAGCAGGTATACTCCCCCAGTAGCTACATATATCGAATTCATCCTTTGTAATGATGAATTTGCTGCGCTGGGAAGGTCCAGCGATTTGAAAATTTTGCAGCACTGCTTAGCACTGTGATGCAACTCTGTCTCACCCAAAATGCAGAGTGCTTTGATTTTTTTGACGTGAATCGGTTTTCGGGCGAAATAATGTAATATCGAAAAATTTGTTCATATGAACGAAAGCTGGGTGCATCAAAGTCGGGCTTCCCCGATTTTAGCACTCTGGTTTTTTTTTTTTTTTTTTGCACACTATTTTCAATTTTTAATGGAAAAATTGAATTTTCTTAAAACGCTTCCCAGAGAATCGTTCTAAATACTCTCTTACGTTTTAGAGAATGATGTAAAAAAGTAATTTTTTCTATTTCTTTATTGACCAGGATCATAAAAATTTTTAGATTCTTGGAGCGTGGTGATCAATATCCTGATTATTTCAGCAGTTGGTTGAATTGACGCTATTGACGTTGTTGTTGTTGCTGTCGATGCTGACGATTGGCAAGATTAAAGAACTTTGCAAGGTGCGAAATCATTTAATCCAAGCCCGTTACAAGCGCCGCTTTTAGCTCTATGAACATTTAAACTACTCCCTCTAAAAATACATTGTAGATTTTCAAATATACATATATTTTCTAAAAGGAAACAGTTATTTCCTGCTTGACCACAAACTGTGTCATTTTTTTTGCAGTTGCGCGTATTTAGATTGCAATTTTGGCAATGGCAAGAAGCGAAGAAAAATAGCAAAATGCCCAAAAAGACGATCGATTTCATTTTCGTTTTGACGGAAGTACACTTAACTCACAACTAACACAACTAACTCACAACTGACTCGTGAAATCCGTGGTCATATGGAAGAGTAGCATAAGTCGACATAAGCCAGAATTGAGTTGACCCTCCAATTTCTGGCTCAGCCTCTAGACGGACTAATTATTGGGTAAATTTGCACCAGTTAACTACTACTTTTAGTTACGGGAAAAAGGTACCAGAGCTTTTTTTTTTTATATATTAATTTATAAAATTATTTAGCGTTTTAAAAACTAGTTCAAAAATGTGAAAAAACAGAAAATTCTATTTAATTTTATGGGTATGACGCACAGTGGGAAAGCCTTATACATTTCTTGGAAAAAAGTAGAAGGTGTGGTCTAATGAAAGTAAAAATTGACACACTTGGTTTTATGAATGTTAAGAAAAAAACAAAAAATTGTCAAAATTGGTAAGCCCCTAGAGGTACCTCCCATAGACCAATAACTGGAGCTTTGTATGGTATGGTATGGTAGTATCCCAAGCGACACAGATATCAAATTTGGAGAGTATTCTTAGACATAAAACTCTTTGAATGCTCTTTAGAAGGTCTTTGAAAAACTTATTGTCTTTGAAAACTCTCTGAAAAGTATAATAAAAATTTTTAAAAATATCTTGTCTCAAAAAACTCTTTCAAATGTCTTTAGAATACTTCAAAAATCGGATGTCTTAGAAAGCTCTCAATAAACTCTTTGAACAGCGTCCGAAGACCGATTTCCGATAATGTTTTTTTTTTAACTCTTCGGAAACTCTCATATTGGTATTTCAAAGAGGTAACACATTCATATTTAGAAAACTCTTCAAAACACATTTTAAAGAGCTTTGTGAGAGTAGGCCTCTATATTCCTGTTTATAAAGACCTTTCAGAGATTTCCAGTGACGTCACGTCTTTGGAAACTCTTACAAAGAACTTATTGAGAGGGAATAGTGAGTCATTACATTTTATTGCTTCTTTTCGACATTTTTCTCATTTACGCAGGGTTGAAATTAACAAGTGAGAACAGAAATAACAAAAGAAAAATAAAAATGCAACTCTTTCCAGGGGTGTTATATAGATTGAAACCAAAAATCCTGATGCAACTCTTTTGTCTGTTCATTATTGAGACGTTTAACTCTTCAGAAGGTCTTCAAAAGACATTTGGAAATCCGCCATATTTTTGGGTCTAAGTTGCATGTTGTTTATTTTTAAACAATCAACCAAAACTTTTTTTATGCTTTATGAAAATGTTGATTTCAAATTAAAAAGGGAAAATGCCTGAAATAAGTTTGCTGTTATTACAGAATAAAATTTAAAAGAAACGGAAAGAAAATTTAAAAAATAACGATTTTTCAACTTAAAAGTTTTTACAAAACATTAATATTTTAAAGGCGCGTGAAAATTTAGTGGGGTAGAATATATCATATTGCCGATGAACTGATCTCCGTTTTCATTTTTATGTTCAAATAATCGAGATATTTCATAACAATTTTTCATATTTTTTTATTACATTATAATCTTCACACGTGTCCTTTTGTGTTCAAAATATTTCGAACATTGAATATGTAGGACGTCTTTTGTGTTTCTTCTTGAAGAAAAAGAAAAAGGATATATTTTATAAAACGTATGAGTATATTTGCGTCCCTATCACGCACAATAACTGATGATGACATAATAATTCAGTCTTTCAAAGAACTCTTAAAGATGTTTTAAAGATCTTTCAAAGAGTTCTCAAAGACTTCCTAGAGAGAAAACTGATTTTTTGAAAAGTCTCTAAAAACTCTCATAAGGCCCCTAAGCCCCGCCTTTTTGCGTCCTTTTAGTCTTTAGAAGGTCTTCAAGAGCGCTCAAAGAGCTTTTCTGAGAGCATTAGCTCTCATTAATTTGTCTCTGAGCGCTCTTGAACACCGTTTAAAGACAAGTTGTGTCGCATGGGATGGATTTGTGCCAAAAATCATTTGGCGCTCTTCGATTTTATCAAGGGCAGCCCTGTATAAAATGTAGCAAGTAGGAACCAATAAAAACGAACATACGACACACCCCAACGGAGCCGGCCGTATGGCCTGTAGAAGTCATACCCAAAAGAAGGCCACACAGCTTATGAATTAATCCTGCATGAATTTCGGGTGGAATAAAGAAATGAAGTAGTATATGAGATAAGAACGACAAAAATTTCCCAAATTTTTGGTATTCAAGAGCATTGAGCTCAGGCATGACTTTGGGCTATACCGGAGAAGCGAAGTTGTCATGCCTATTACAGTTCCCGACTGCTTTCAGCGATGAAGGATTTTCGTTGTTGCGTTCGTTTCACTTCGTGAATCTGTTGCGACGCGTGCCAAAATTACAGTTCTTCAAGAATCGTCAACGGGGACGAACAAAAAGAGAATTGACAGTGTAAAGAGAACACGAACGCCGGCTAACCTCAAAGCTTAGAAGATAAACAACATTTATTTATTTTAATATGTATATTCTCCCTAAACAATTTACCTACCATAATTTAAAGCATTATCTAACAAGGATTATAAATAAAATTTAATATATAATAATAAGATTTGAAACAGGAATTCTTACCCTAAGGCAGCCCTTAGTACTCACCTATGAAGTATGGTATGAATATTCCGGGATATTCATACCATACTTAGGCTGATGTATAAGGCCTGATTTCCCTATGACATCAGTTAATAAAAGGAAATCAAGGGGCATTGCTGGATATCATGCATTAGCATTACCATTCAGGCCAGAAATATTGTAATACCTCAGGGCTGAATGCACCACTGCGACGGATTTTCACACAGAGTCGTTTTTACCCAATCAAAAACGTCTTATTTTTCTATATGGAGTTTTTATGATAGCATCTTATTAGGATTTTGCTCTACCGAGCGTATAGATGTTTACATATAAAAAAAAAAAAATTGAAAGATCCCACAGCAGAGTTCATAAGAATTCTAGAAACACCATGACACACACGTTTTTGAAGGCAGGATCGATACTTCACCTTATATGGCTGGCAACTAACTGTATTTTCTCCCCTTCCCGAATAAATCAATTTCTCCTCGTTCCAAGTTCCAAATTTACTTTACCTTTTCCAAGCCCCAATTGTTCCACAATTTCTTCCGCCTGCGACAGGGTTCGAACTCGGCCCTTTCCGAATGCTAAGCAGAAACGCTTCCAGTACGCTAACTAGAGATATCACTCGCGGTTTCTAGATTTATTATGGGTATTCATTCAGACCTTAAACTTAGTGAATTTTGAGAGCTTTTTAAATAGCCGTCAAAGCTTCCATGTATTCTGACAGCTACCGCAAAGAAGTTCTCAGAGTTCAGTCCTTCGAGGGTTCGAATGAATTCCCATAATATATCAACGTTCGAGAAAATCAAACTATAGACGCCTCGTATGTATGTATGATAGCTATATAATCGCGAGAACAACTTGACAATTTGAGAATTTTGTTCGTTTTTGAGATCAATTGAAACCAAAAGGTATTAAAATAAAACTTTTTGGTATTGAAATTCAAATTTTATACTAAAAAGATTTCATTTTATACCGATTGGTTTTAATTTAAAATTTTTTGTTTTTCTTTCGAAGGCAAAATATAACACTTTACGGAAAACCAATTTCAGGAGATTTCTCTTAGTCAAACTATCCTCTATCAAACTGCATCACTAGATTTTTGAATAGCATTAGTCGAAAAAGTGAATTTTTTCCCGCAAGTTCCCCACTGTGTGGCGTTTCGCGCCAGTTAGCAAGAGATGTTACTCGGCAGGCAAAAAAAGAGCGAGAGAAAAATACTTTTGGTGAGTACCGAAGTGAAAAATGCCTCTTTTGTGGGTACCCACCAAGACCGTGGTGAGAAGAGCCAAAATGGAAACGGCTCCTGCGTGATATATATACATAGTTATATATGCCCACTCGGATGACGTAAGAGACCTTCTGTTATTTTCTTCAACAACGCAGCCGAGCCGGAACAGCATTAATTG
The DNA here is from genome assembly GCA_020466095.1 of Chlorops oryzae. NCBI lineage: Eukaryota > Metazoa > Arthropoda > Insecta > Diptera > Chloropidae > Chlorops > Chlorops oryzae. The sequence goes on along the minus strand of CM035809.1, from coordinate 28,642,356 downwards.
TATGCACCTATAATGGTACGACCAATCGACCTAGTTTTTTTTAAATTCGAGAAGTCAGACACGAAAGTTGGGTTTGTCAAAGTCGGGCTTTCCCGACTTTAGCACTCCCGTTCCTGTTTTTTTTTTGCAAACTAACTTGAGTTTTTTATACGAAAATCGCATTTTCTTATCCCGCTTCACAGAGAATCACTCGAAATCCTTTCTTACGTTTTAGGTAATGAATTAAAAAAGAAATTTGCATTTTTTTTCTTTATTGAACAGGATCATAAAAAATTTTAGGTTCTTGAAGCGTGGTGTTCAATATCCTGATTATTTCAGCAGTTGGTTGCATTGACGCTATTGACGTTGTTGTTGTTGCTGTCGATGCTGACGATTGGCAAGATTAAAGAACTTTGCAAGTTGCCTTTTGATGAAGTCCAAATCCGTTACAAGCGCCGCTCTTAGCTCTATGTATAATGTCCCCATTAGTACATAGCATAGTTTCGAATTGACATAGATTTTCTAGAAGAAAACAGTTATTTCCTGATTGGGCACAAACTGGGTCACTTTTTCCGCAGTTGGGAGAATTTTTACAGTCTTGGCAATGGCAAGAAGCGAAGAAAAATAGCAAAATGCCCAACAAGACGATCGATTTCATTTTCGTTTTGACGGAAGTAGACTTAGCTCACAACTGAGGAAGATCAGTTAAATTTAGGGCCCTTATATACGCAAAAATTTTTGAGCTCAAAAACTTGGAATCAGTGACGTGGATGGCGTTCTAGCACGAAGGGGATGAATTATTTTCAAATTTTTGCAAGTTTTCGACGTGAAACGGCTTATAAGTCGAAAGCATGGTGCATTTTCCTCCCCCTTCGCCTCCAATGACTTTACAGGCAACCTTCAAACGCCAATTGAATAAACATAAATACTGCGTGCTTTCTCAGGTAAACAAAATTAAGTATTATATAATAGAAGTTCTTTTTAAAAAATCAACAAACTTAAAACCTTCAAATTCGTAGTTTCATGGAAGAAGATCGTAAGTCAGCATAAGCCAGAATTGAATTAAACCTCGAATTCCTGGCTCCGTTAATAGCCGGATTAAAGCGTTCGAATTCTTACGGTGATTTTATTGCTAGAGCATGTCTGTCAAATTCTTATTAGCGAGCGTATCTGCCGAGGTCAAGCTCAGGGCAATGGGGGTTGGGGTGCTTCAACAACGCAGCCGAGCCGGAACAGCATTAAATGTATGCACCTATGATGGTATGACCAATGGACCTAAATTTTTCGACATTCGAGAAGTCGGACACTGCCCAACTTCCCAGGCATGGAGAATAAATAAAAAACGGATCGACCAAGCCACTCAAGTCGTAAGAAAATGGAGGGTGCTCTATACCCATCCTTTACTATTAACTCTTGCAGATTTTCCTTCGCATTAACCCTTAGTGACTTAATTCCACACTCGCTTTACCCAATCACACCTTCACAAGTAAAAAGTTAAGTCAGGCTTTCATTTATTTTTGCATTATAAATTCAGTCATACGAAGGATCTGGCATATTATATTATATATATAGAATCAAGGCAAATTAACAAAGAGAAATAAGCAAATCCTGTGTCATCAATAGTCTTAAGCTGCAATCTACAAAAAGCACAACCTTCGCCGATTTTTATCGGGCCAAAGCAATATCATCTCGACGATACAGTTAATCTCAAAAAATATTAAAAGAGGTATACTCCCCCAGTAGCTACATATATCGAATTCATCCTTTGTAATGATGAATTTGCTGCGGTGGGAAGGTCCAGTGATTTGAAAATTTTGCAGCACTGCTTAGCACTGTGATACAACTCTGTCTCACCTAAGGGGCTGTTTCCACTACAGACGCATTTAGCATTTTTCAGCATTTTTTAAAAATGCTCAAAAATGCGGCTTTGAATTACATGTAATTGTTGTTGTTCTTAAAACAGCATTTTTCAGCATCTAGAGAAAATGCGATAAAAATGTTAAAAACCGTCTAGTTTTCATTGATATTTTCTTCAAATTTTTAACATTTCAAAGCCTACTTCAAAGAATTCAAATATTTTTCCGAACAAAAATTCAAATTTTCACAAAATGCTAAATGCGAAACGCAGTGGAAACGGGTCTACCATCTTTAAAGATGCAAATGCTAAATGCGGTGTAGTGGAAATAGCCCCTAAAATGCAGAGTGCTTTGATTTTTTTTGACGTGAATGGGTTTTCGGGCGAAATAATGTAATATCGAAAAATTTGTTCATATGAACGAAAGTTGGTCTTTTTTTTTTTTGCAAAGTAACTTCAATTTTTAATGGCAAAATCGCATTTTCTTAAAACGCTTCCCAGAGAATCGTTCTAAATTCTCTCTTACGTTTTAGACAATGATGTAAAAAAGTAATTTTTTCTTTTTCTTTATTGAACAGGATCATAAAAACTTTTAGGTTCTTGAAGCGTGGTGTTCAATATCCTGATTATTTCAGCAGTTGGTTGCATTGACGCTATTGACGTTGTTGTTGTTGCTGTCGATACTGACAATTGGCAAGGTTAAAGAACTCTGCAAGGTCCGATTTCATTAAAAGCAAGCCCATTACAAGCGCCGCTTTTAGCTCTATGCATGAAGTACATTTTATTAAGACATACTATAGTTTCATATATGCATAGATTTTCTAGAAGCATGCACCTTTTTCCTCCTTGAGCACAAACTGGGTCACTTTTTCCGCAGTTGGGAGAATTTTTACAGTCTTGGCAATGGCAAGAAGCGAAGAAAAATAGCAAAATGCCCAAAAAGACGATCGATTTCATTTTCGTTTTGACGGAAGTAGACTTAGCTCACAACTTAATAAGATCAGTTAAATTTAGGGCCCTTATATACGCAAAAATTTTAGAGCTAAAAAACTTGGAATCAGTGACGTGGATGGCGTTCTAGCACGAAGGGGATGAATTATTTTCAAATTTTTGCAAGTTTTCGACGTGAAACGGCTAATAAGACGAAAGCATGGAGCATTTTCCCCTCCATTCGCCACTAATGACTTTACAGGCAACCTTCAAACTCCAATTGAATAAACATAAATACTGCGTGCTTACCAAGGTAAACAAAACAATTTATTATATATAAGAAGTTCTTTTTAAAAAATCAACAAACTTATAACTTAAAAAATCAACAAACTTAAAACTTAAAAAATCAACAAACTTAAAACCTTTGTAGTTTCATGGAAGAACAGCGTTAGTCAGCATAGGCCAGAATTGAGTTAAGCCTTGAATTCTTGGCTCCGTTTCTAGCCGAATTATAGAGTTCGAATTCTTACGGTGATTTAATTGCTAGAACATGTCTGTTAGATACTTATTGGCGACCGCATCTGCCGAGGTCAAGCTCAGGGCAATGGGGGTTGGGGTGCTTCAACAACGCAGCCGAGCCGGAACAGCATTATTTGTATGCACCTATGATGGTATGACCAATGGACCTAAATTTTTCGAAATTCGAGAGGTCAGATATTGACTAACTTCCCAGGCATGGAGAATAAATGAAAAACGGATCTATATCATCCTTTCCTAATAATTGTTGTAGATTTTCCTTCCCATTAAGCCTTAGCGAGTTCATTCTACACTTGCTTTACCCAATCTCACCTTCACAAGCATGAAGTTAAGTCAGGCTATCATTTATATTTGCATTATAAATTCAGTCATACGTAGGATCTGGCATACTATATTATATATATAGGATCAAGGCAAATTAACAAAGAGAAATAAGCAAATCCTGTGTCATCAATAGTCTTAAGCTGCAATCTACAAAAAGCACAACATTCGCCGATTTTTATCGGTCCATATGGGCACATATTGTCAAAAACATATCGAGGAACAATAAAATTGGGACTAAAATCGTTCGAGATGATCACATTTTTCATCAAAGTCCAAAAATTGCGTTCACACCATCGGTCCACTGCATATATAGTGGGAGCTGGGCTTTACTTTCAATGATCAATATCATCGTGACGATACAGTCAATCCAAAAAAATATTAAAACAGGTATATTTCCTCAGTAGCTACATATATAGAATTCATCCTTTTAATACATCCCTGCAGGAAGCCTGTCGGCACATGACCCAATGTCTACAATGAGTCAATAGGTATAGTTCATCTCTGTCGACCATGTCAACAAGAAGTCTATATATTTTATTTTTGTGAGTTTTTGCTGCATTGAATGCGATAGAGACAATCAACGAGGTCGATCTTCAGAGCTCAAGGCAAGCCCTCAACGCATTGAACCACAATAGGCACACGAATGGCTCTTGCTATTGACGTACTAAAATAAATGCCTTCATAATGGTTCCCTCGTCAATAGCATGTCTATTGTTTGTCTCCACTATTGGTGGTTTTGCAATGACAAGCAATGTTAATTGTCTATAGCAGTTTGCATTGAGAAGGGCATAATTGGTCAGTAGTACTTATGACGCTGACAGTAGAGAAAGAAAAGAGATTGCCTTCCCAATACTGTATTCGGGGATTTATTTAAGTGTTTTTACGACTATGGATTTACCCGCTTAGGAAAACCCTAATGGAATAAACGTCCGTCGAGTATACGGCATTCTTCGTTGAATTCAAATAAAAAGGTTCGTAAAGGACGATTTTGCTGTGCTGGGAAGGTCCAGCTGTTTGAAAATTTTGCAGCACTGCTTAGCACTGTGATGCAACTCTGTCGCACCTAAAATGCCGAGTGCTTTGACGTGTTTGACGTGAATGGGTTTTCGGGCGAAATAACGTAAAATCGGAAAATTCGTTCATATTAACGAAAGTTGGGTGCATCAAAGTCGGGCTTCCCCGATTTTAGCACTCTGGTTTTTTTTTTTTTTTTTTTTTGCAAACTAACTTCAATTTTTAATGGAAAAATCGCATTTTCTTAAAACGCTGCCCAGAGAATCGTTCTAAATACTCTCTTACGTTTTAGACAATGATGTAAGAAAGTAATTTTTTCTTTTTCTTTATTGAACAGGATCATAAAAACTTTTAGGTTCTTGAAGCGTGGTGTTCAATATCCTGATTATTTCAGCAGTTGGTTGCATTGACGCTATTGATGTTGTTGTTGTTGCTGTCGATACTGACGATTGGCAAGGTTAAGGAACTCTGCAAGGTCCCACTTCATTAAAAGCAAGCCCGTTACAAGCGCCGCTTTTAGCTCAATGCATGAAGTACCTTTTATTAAGACATACTATACTTTCATATAGGCATAGATTTTTTAGAAGCATGCACCTTTTTCCTCCTTGAGGACAAACTGGGTCACTTTTTTCGCAATTGCGAGAATTTGGACTGCAATCTTCGCAATGGCAAGAAGCGAAGAAAAATAGCAAAATGCCTAAAAAGACGATCGATTTCATTTTGACGGTGGTACGCTTCGCTCACAACTTAGGAAGATCAGTTAAATGTAGCGCCCTTATATGCGCAAAATTTAGCGCTCAAAAGCCTTTAATCAGTGACACGGTTGGCGTTTCTGCACGAAGGGGAAGAACTGAATTCAAATTGCTCCGAGTTTTCAAGCCCAACAGCTCATGGGACGAAAAGATTGAGCTTTATGCTCCCCTTTGGCAATGATTTTACTGAAAATTACGAACGAAATTTCTTAAAACGCCAATTGAACAAATATAAAGTCCGCGTAAACAAAACTAACTAATAAATTTCTTTTTAAAAGATCAATAAACCCAAAAGTTAAAACCCAAAACATATTTGCTGACTCGTGAAATCCGTGGTCATATGGAAGAGTAGCGTAAGTCGACATAAGCCAGAATTGAGTTGACTCTCCAATTTCTGGCTCAGCCTCTAGACGGACTAATTATTGGGTAAATTTGCATCAGTTAAACACTATTTTTAGTTACGGGAAAATGGTACCAGAGCGTTTTAAAAACTAGTTTAAAAATGTGAAAAAACCGAAAGTTCTATTTCATTTTATGGGTATGGCGCACAGTGGGGAAGCTGTTACGACATGTCAATAATAATAAAATTTTGCTTGCTTGCATTAAAGAGCGTTAAACCTTTGAAAATTCAACCATTAATTTCGCACGCGTTTTCTGCAAGCAAGCAAAAACAAATTACGCTGCGTGCTTTTCCTGAACAAGAATTAAAACATCCAAAAGAAACAATCATGCAAGCAAGCAAATTCTAATTCATAGCTTTTATAAAAAATATTGATTACATTGCAATTAATTAGAATATAAGCCACAAAATTATTCAATAAATTATCAGTCAAGTGAAAAACTCATTGAAGAAAGAAACTACCAAAGTTACCTTTCCTTTGAGAAGACAACCCCTTTGATGGCGTTTCCTCGAAGCGGAGAAACTCCCATTCGAGAAGTTGAATTTGGCTAAACGCTAATATTCAAAAATCAACAGCTTAAAGGCTGTAGATTAAACATTGGTGACCCCGACAACAAAAGGGGTTTTATATGAAAAGTTTACCGCGTTTAAAATCGGCTTAAATTTAACCTAACTGCGAAAGTTCGACGCGTTTAAATTCGTATAAAATTTGTTTTCCTGGAGCTAATCATGGAGGATTTGAATCAGCTGGTATCGGAGCAGACTGCAGTCGGGACTGAAATCCAAAATATAGTAAGGAACTATAAAAAGGATTCAGCTGAAAGGAAGTCAACAAAAGGCTATTTCGAGAAACGACTGTAAGAGCTGGAGTCGGCATGGGCCGATTTTGAAGCCAACAATACGAAAATTAAGACCAGCTTCCCGGAAGACACAGACCATGACTATTACGCAAAAGATTATTACGGCCAACTATTGAAGGTTCGAGACCAATACAAGGCAATTTTTAAAGAACAATTGGCTAGTCTTGCGCCATCAAGTAAGCCTATAACTGAAAAATCAAGCACGGTTAGACCTGGGAGGGTACCAGCAATGATTCGGCGGCAAAACGAGTTTGACAAAACAATCAAACGTCAAGTAAAAGAATTAATGGACACGAAGGACATAACATCCTCGCGGCAAGCAATGCTACGGTACTCAATAATGCGCCTCTGGACTTTCTACGAAGAACTTCATTACAATATTTTTGAAACGGAAGAAGATCCTACAATTATGGGTTACAACACAGATAATTTTGAATCGCTAGAACGAGAAGTACAGAATGTGGTCGTCCAGGGCTATGAACCGAAACAGCCCTTAACAACGCAAAGGGAACAAGTGGCTCAACCCATTCAGCTTCCAAAGATAGAAATACCAAAATTCAACGAAAAATATCAAGAATGGAGACAGTTCCACGATCTATTCTATGAAGTCATATATAAACAACCATTGGGAGATTGTCAAAAAATGTTCTACCTAAAGGGCAACCTAGAGGAGGAAGCTGCGCAACTTATCTCACATTTAACCGTTACCGAAGACAACTTCGAGGATGCTTGAACTCTACTATGCAACCACTTTAATAACAAGCGACTATTAGTCAACTCTTTCATCAGCAAGCTCATCTAGTCTCGTTGAAAAATCTTGGAATAGAAACAGAGCACTGGGACCCATTCTTAATGTTTCTTCTTATAAAAATAATTAGATCAAGCCACACATGACCTATTTGAACAGACAATCGAAAAGCCGGAAAATTTACAACCAGTGAATAAATTACTAAATTTCTTGAAACTTCGCTCTCAAGCTCTAAAGGCTTCAGGACACAGGGGCACCAGCAAAGCATGCCTCAACACAACAAACACACCTAGAAAATGTCTGGCATGTGAAGAGGACCACTACTTAGCCTCATGTAAGAAGTACATTAGCTTAGCACCAGAGGAAAAGCACAAGTTGTTGTTGACCGCAAAACACTGCCTCAACTGTCTGAAACCAGGCCACTATTCTCCAAGATGTTTCGCAGAAAGCTGTGCTATTTGTAAGAAAAAACACCACCAGTCACTCCATGAGGTATACGCAGCAAAGGGCCTTGAAAAACCAGCCCAAGAAACAACTCACACTGCAGCACAGTCAAAGACAAGCGCAGGAAATGACAGCAAGGAAACCATCGCAAACAGCCCAGCAGCCTCAGCACTAACGGCAAGTATACCGGTAGTGCCCAAAGGGAGCAATGGATTATTAGGAACAGCAATGGTGACACTACGAAGCCCGCAAGGAGGACGTTTCCAGTTTCGCGCACTATTAGATACCCGGGTTTTCGTATTCGGTGTTAGCAAATGTAACTGAAAATTTCAAATGCTACTTGGCGCTAACATAAGAGTTAAATGTTAACCCAGGATATATTTTCGGGTTAGATGATTTTTGTTATATGGGTTTTCACATTTGAAACCATGGGTTTCGCCGATAACCCTAGCCCGGCCTAGTGAGAACATAGCTTCAGGGTTAGTTTCTGGATCGCGGCAGAGCTTTTGCGACCTCGGCAGTTAGACCTACAGTCCTACGTGCTAATCAGTGACGTAAATGCACTTTTTACAACAAGGGAAGAATTTTTTTTTTCAAATTTATCCAAGTTTTCGACTTAAACGGCTAATAAGAGGAAAGCATACAAGTGACACTTGGCTTTGGCGGGAAAAAATCAGCGAGACGGGTGAGCGGAGGTGGAAAAATTGTATGGAACATGGACTTTCCCCACACAGTTTGGACATTCAACAAAAGCAATACAGCCGCGAAAAAATTTAGACCTTCACCAAAACGCGTGTACGTACAATGCCAGTATTGTAAGTGATACAGTCAATAAAAATGTTCAACTCCCCACATCAGACGTATTCAGTTCCACTCACATCGACTATTCTCTCTGTTTTATTCGGTCTTATGTATTCTTGTCAAACAAACAAGAAAATTTAAAAAAAATTATAGTGTCAGCTGTAGTATTGTATGGAGGAAAGCATGGAGTTCTATCCTCCCCCTTCGCCACCAATGACTTTACTGCAACCTTCAAACTCCAATTGAATAAACATAAATACTGCGTGCTTTCTCAGGTAAACAAAATTAAGTATTATATAATAGAAGTTCTTTTTCAAAAATCAACAAACTTAAAACCTTCAAATTCGTAGTTTCATGGAAGAAGATCGTAAGTCAGCATAGGCCAGTATTGAGGTAAACCTCGAATTCCTGGCTCCGTTTCTATCCGGATTATAGAGTTCAAATTCTTACGGTGATTTTATTGCTAGAGCATGTCTGTTAGATACTTATTGGCGACCGTATCTGCCGAGGTCAAACTCAGGGCAATGGGGGTTGGGGTGCTTCAACAACGCAGCCGAGCCGGAACAGCATTAATTGTATGCACCTATGATGGTATGACCAATGGACCTAAATTTTTCGATATTCGAGAAGTCAGACACTGACCAACTTCCCAGGCATGGAAAATAAATGAAAAACGGATCGACCAAGCCACTTAAGTCGTAAGGAAATGGAGGGTGCTCTATACCCATCCTTTCCTATTAATTCTCGTAGATTTTAACTCTGTTAACTCTTGTATATTTTCCTTCGCATTAACCGTTAGTGACTTCATTCCACACTCGCTTTACCTAATCACACCTTCACAAGTATGAAGTTAAGTAAGGCTTTCATTTATTTTTGCATTATAAATTCAGTCATACGAAGGATCTGGCATATTATATCTATATATATAAAAATGGATGTTTGTATATTTGTGATCGATGGACGCCGAAACCGCTCGACTGATTTTTATGAAAATTGGTATGTATACTTGGTAGGTAGTGGAGAAGGTTTATAGGTTTATTTGATACCGCTAGATGAGGTAGTTCGCGAGTTATTGGTAAGTTTTAAACCACTAATGCTTAAGTTGTAAAATGGGTATCGTTGGAAAGCTGTTTACGAGTAGATATATGTAGGCTATAATTTTAAAAGAATGACTTTACCACAAACCGCGAAAATTTAAAATTTAAAAAATATTTTAAAAAGTTGATGTACTGAGGTGAAAATGTTTGTTAAGACTTCCTTGATATAACTGGAATAGTGGCAAAAAATGGAATGGGTAATACGCAGAGAAATCGGCAAATTTTAAACCACTAATCCTGAAATTTTGAAGTGGGTATCGTTTTAAAGCTGCTAATGCGTATTTATATGTATGTACGGTATATTTTTGAAAGAATGGCTGCTTTATTACGGTTATAATCGGACCACGACCATGACCCGAAATTTTGCAAAGCTTTAATTTTCAATATTTGAAAGAGGGGTGAGAGAGGGAAGAGAGAGGGAAAGGTGGAAAAGGAAGAAGAGGGAGAAAAGGGGGAAAGGGTAAAAAATGGGTGAAAAGACTTTTTTTTGTAATTTTCTTATAGATGAGCGGCAGCTGCTGCGCCCACAAATAACGAGTTAGATAGAACTTGCGTTTGGATGTGGGCAGAAGATTCAAATTAAAAATGAACGAGATACTTATATTAGAACATTGAAATAAAGTTTTATGAAAAAAAATCAAATTCAGTTTCTGTAACAAATTTTACTACTTAGGCAATTTGTTAGCAGGCATGCATGGCATTTCATGTTTCAAATAATAAAACATTCTTCAAATAGCCTGTTTCTTGAATAATTTCTTTAGTACAACTTGCTCATTGGTAATTTTTGAACAGGTTAAAGGAAAAAATCCGAAAATGTTCGCCAATGTAATACAAATCGATCAACAATTCGATCGAAATTGAAATCACAAAAATTTTGAAATGCTCTTAAAATCATGTCCAGCCTTCCATTTTTGCCGCGGCTTGGACTAAAAGTACTATAAGGTCGAACCATTTCCCGTAATCTATTTTAACTGGATAAAAGTTGCCTAGAAACGATCTTCGAAGCATATTAAATTTTATTTAATTTCGATTACGATCGAATTCGATTTGTGTGACATGGGCGATTTATCATTCACATTAGTTATTAAGGGAACATGTAAGTTTTTGCTAATGAAGGGAAAACAAAAAATATAGCATACCCCAAAGCACATCAAAAAAATTTTTTTTTAGCAATAGCTCAATGAGAAAAATTTTAAAAATACAAACTTCATATGTATATTTTTTATTAGTTACTTAGTTACTGAAAAAGACAATTTAATATTAAATGGAAAAAACAAATACAAATAAAAAAAACGGAAAAAAAATGAAAAGGATCCGTGGAAAGAAAGGTCCTCCAAGTCCTTCAGCAAAAAAAAAGAAGGAGCTAAGTTTCTTATTTTTAAACGATGAAATTTTACGCACCCCTTTTCGACACGTAAATTTTAGCTTGGTATAGATGCGGAAGATTTCTTTAAAGATTGTTAAAAAGTAAACGCAGTTCTATTTAATAGAGATTTTTTAAATTCTTTAAATGTTGATTGTTTAGATGTTGGTTTGGCATATCCTACAATCCTGTAACGAAAACTGTCATCTTTTTGGTTTGAACAGTGACCTGAAGTTCAAAAGATTTCAACGGATACATTCAAATAATATATCCAGATTCAATATAGAGGATTTTTTTAAGATTTTTTAATTGTATAGATCCTTTGGCAATCCTACAATACTATAAGGAAATTAGTTCTTTTTCCAGGAATCGCCTGAGATACCAAAGATGTCAAGGGACAAATGTAAATTCATCTTTGGAACCAATCTGAAGGTTTTTTTATTGAATTTAAAAAAATTAAGAAGTTTGAAATCTGTCTGTCACGAAGTAAAATATTATAATTATCATATGCAATAAAACTACTGAGTTTCCATTAAATCGACTTTCAATTGGGGGCGTAGCAACGCGCGCCGGGTAACGCTAGTTATATATATAGAATCAAGGCAAATTAACAAAGAGAAATAAGCAAATCCTGTGTCATCAATAGTCTTAAACTGCGATCTACAAAAAGCACAACCTTCGCCGATTTTTATCGGGCCAAATCGGCACAAGTTTTTACAATATCAACTATCACTTTTTAAGCGCTCATTATCAATCTACGCAGTTGTAGATTGTTGGGAACCGGGCTTTACTTTCAATAAAGGTGCTCTCACACAATATGTATCGAGCAATATGACCTGTCAAATTTCATTCCGTATTCCTGTCAAAATTGGTTTGGAACATGCATTGTCTTTTTTGCAGTCACACGACACATATATGTCATGTCGATTAATTCCTTTGTTTAAAAATTGTCAATTAATTAAAAAGCAAACTATATTTACCTTTGCCGACTCCATTTCGCGCAATTTTTATTTTTAAACGAAAACAGCTGTTTTCGCGTGTGCACACATACGATTATCAAATTAGTTTGAAAATCGAAAAAAGGAAGATGCACAGCCATGTGGCTCAGTCATATGTATCGACATTCTTGCATTCACACGACCAAACTTAATATACCCTTTCCTTCGGAAAAGGTATAACAAACTTAAAACCTTTGTAGTTTCATGGAAGAAGATCGTAAGTCAGCATAGGCCAGAATTGAGTTAAACCTCGAATTTCTGGCTCCGTTTCTAGCCGGATTATAGCGTTCGAATTCTTACGGTGATTTTATTGCTAGAGCATGTCTGTTAGATACTTATTGGCGACCGTATCGGCCGAGGTCAAACTCAGGGCAATGGGGGTTGGGGTGCTTCAACAACGCAGCCGAGCCGGAACAGCATTAATTGTATGCACCTATGATGGTACGACCAATGGACCTAAATTTTTCGAAATTCGAGAAGTCAGACACTGAGCAAGTTCCCAGGCATGGAGAATAAATAAAAAACGGATCGACCAAGCCACTCAAGTCGTAAGGAAATGGAGGGTGCTCTATACCCATCCTTTCCTATTAACTCTTGTAGATTTTCCTTCGCATTAACTCTTAGTGACTTAATTCCACACTCGCTTTACCCAATCACACCTTCACAAGTATGAAGTTAAGTCAGGCTTTCATTTATTTTTATACCTTTTCCGAAGGAAAGGGTATATTAAGTTTGGCTCGGAGTATGTAACATGCCAAAGGAGTCGCGATAGATATAGATATATATATATATTCTTGATCAGGGTGACAACAGGAGTCGATCTAGCCATGTCTGTCTGTCTGTCTGTCTGTCTGTCTGTCTGTCTGTCTGTCTGTCTGTCTGTCTGTCTGTCTGTCTGTCTGTCTGTCTGTCACACTTTAGTTTTTCGTAATTTACTCCTAAGCCATGAAAGATATCATATTGAAATTTGGCATGGACTTGAACCAGGTAAATGTCCGAAAAACTGCATACAAATTTTTTTCGTAGTCCCTTCTTGGGTCGTGGGAAGTGGTTCAGAAGTTTCAAAAACACGATTCTTAACGTTTTTTGTGAATAACTTTTTTACTATACATCCCAGCTTATTGAAAATTTGGTGTGTGTATAGCTACTATGTAGACTTAAGCTTTCGCTGAAAAAAAATTGCACATGCTATTACATGGCATCTCCTACCATTGAAAAAAAATTTTTCTTTTCTTTTGTATCCCAAAAATGATTTTTTTTGCTTCTTCTGGTTTTATTTTGGCCAAAAAAATTGTCCTTAGGTTAAATTTTGACCAACCACCATTCGCGAAAAAAATTTGGTTTTCACTATTTTGAATTGAGTATTTCGAAGCTAAACAAAATGTCCTCTAAGGGTTAAAATTTGATCAAGACCACCATCCGCAAAATTCGCGAAAATTTGATTTTCACAGTTTTGAATTGAGTATTTCGCAGCTAAACAAAATGTCCTCTAAGGGTTAAAATTTGATCAAGATCACCATTCGCGAAATTTGCGAAAATCTGATTTTCACTATTTTGAATTGAGTATTTCGCAGCTAGACAAAATGTCTTCTAACGGTTAAAATTTGATCAAGACCACCATTCGCGAAATTCGCAAAAATTTGATTTTCACTATTTTGAATTGAGTATTTCGCAGCTAGACAAAATGTCTTCTAACGGTTAAAATTTGATCAAGATCACCATCCGCGAAATTCGCGAAAATTTGATTTTCACTATTTTGAATTGAGGATTTCGCAGCTAGACAAAATGTCCTCTAACGGTTAAAACTTGACCATGCTCACCATCCGCGAAAATTTTGTGGTTAATAATAATCTCCAGTTTTAGAAGCTAAATCGAAGTACAGATAAGGTATAACTAGATATCCAAGCTAGAACAACAAAAACGGCAGGAATTTTTGTTAAGGTAATGTTTTAACATATTTCAGGCTGAGGAAAAGGTATGTGTGCAATCGGCTTAGCCGATGTAAACTTCTTTACTTGTTGCATTATAAATTCAGTCATACGTAGCATCTGGCATATTATATTATCTTCCCAGAGAATCGTTCAAAATACTCTCTTGCGTTTTAGACAATGATGTAAAAAAGTAATTTTTTCTTATTCTTTATTGAACAGGATCATAAAAATTTTTAGGTTCTTGAAGCGTGGTGTTCAATATCCTGATTATTTCAGCAATTGGTTGCATTGACGCTATTGATGTTGTTGTTGTTGCTGTCGATGCTGACGATTGGCAAGATTAAAGAACTCTGCAAGGTCCGAAATCATTAAATCCAAGCCCGTTACAAGCACCGCTTTTAGCTCTATGTACATTTAAACTACTACCTCTAAAAATATATTGTAGATTTTCAAATATACATATATTTTCTAGAAGGAAACAGTTATTTCCTGCTTGACCACAAACTGGGTCACTTTTTTTGCAGTTGCGCACATTTAGATTGCAATTTTGGCAATGGCAAGAAGCGAAGAAAAATAGCAAAATGCCCAAAAAGACGATCGATTTCATTTTCATTTTGACGGTAGTACGCTTCGTTCACAACTTAGGAAGATCAGTTAAGTTTAGGGCCCTTATATATGCAAAATTTGAGCGCTCGAAGGCCTCTAATCAGTGACACGGTTGGCGTTTTTGCACGAAGGGGAAGAACTGAATTCAAATTGCTCCGAGTTTTCAAACCCAACAGCTCATGTGACGAAAATATTGAGCTTTATGCTTCCCTTTGGCAATGATTTTACTGAAAATTCCGAATGAAATTTCTTAAAACGCCAATTGAACAAATATAAAGTCCGCGTAAACAAAACTAACTAATAAATTCCTTTTAAAAGATCAACAAATCTAAAAATTAAAACCCAAAACTTATTATTTGCTGACTCGGGAAATCCGTGGTCATATGGAAGAGTAGCGTAAGTCGACATAAGCCAGAATTGAGTTGACCCTCTAATTTCTGGCTCAGCCTCTAGACGGACTAATTATTGGGTAAATTTGCACCAGTTAACTACTAGTTTTAGTTACGGGAAAAAGGTACCAGAGCTGTTTTTTTTTAAATATTAGTTAATAAAATTATTTAGCGTTTTAAAAAATAGTTTAAAAAATGTGAAAAAACATAAAATTCTATTTAATTTTATGGGTATGGCGCACAGTGGGGAAGCCTCATACATTTCTTGGAAAAATTTAGAAGGTGTGGTCCAATGAAAGTTAAATTGACACACTTGGTTTTATGAATGTAACTAAGAAAAAAACCAAAAATTGTCAAAATTGGTCAACCCCTAGTGGTGCCTCCCTTAGACCAATAACTGTAGCTTTATATGGTAGCTACTTCTAAAACTCAACCGATTTTTACGAAATTCAGTCAGAATGTTGGCTATGCAAAAATATGGATTTGTGCCAAAAATCATTTGGGGCTCTTCGATTTTGTCAAGGGCAGCCCTGTATAAAATGTAGCAAGTAGGAACCAATAAAAACGAACATACGACACACCCCAACGGAGCCGGCCGTATGGCCTGTAGAAGTCATACCCAAAAGAAGGCCACACAGCTTATGAATTAATCCTGCATGAATTTCGGGTGGAATAAAGAAATGAAGTAGTATATGAGATAAGAACGACAAAAATTTCCCAAATTTTTGGTATTCAAGAGCATTGAGCTCAGGCATGACTTTGGGCTATACCGGAGAAGCGAAGTTGTCATGCCTATTACAGTTCCCGACTGCTTTCAGCGATGAAGGATTTTCGTTGTTGCGTTCGTTTCACTTCGTGAATCTGTTGCGACGCGTGCCAAAATTACAAGAGAGTTGTCTCAGTTCTTCAAGAATCGTCAACGGGGACGAACAAAAAGAGAATTGACAGTGTAAAGAGAACACGAATGCCGGCTTACCTCAAAGCTTAGAAGATAAACAACATTTATTTATTTTAATATGTATATTCTCCCTAAACAATTTACCTACCATAATTAAAAGCATTATCTACCAAGGATTATAAATAAAATTTAATATATAATAATAAAATTTGAAACAGGAATTCTTACCCTAAGGCAGAATATTCCGGGATATTCATACCATACTTAGGCTGATGTATAAGGCCTGATTTCCCTATGACATCAGTTAATAAAAGGAAATCAAGGGGCATTGCTGGATATCATGCATTAGCATTACCATTCAGGCCAGAAATATTGTAATACCTCAGGGCTGAATGCACCACTACGACGGATTTTCACACAGAGTCGTTTTTACCCAATCAAAAACGTCTTATTTTTTTATATGGAGTTTTTATGATAGCATCTTATTAGGATTTTGCTCTACCGAGCGTATAGATGTTTACATATAAAAAAAAAATTGAAAGATCCCACAGCAGAGTTCATAAGAATTCTAGAAACACCATGACATGACACACACGTTTTTGAAGGCAGGATCGATACTTCACCTTATATGGCTGGCAACTAACTGTATTTTCTCCCCTTCCCGAATAAATCAATTTCTCCTCGTTCCAAGTTCCAAATTTACTTTACCTTTTCCAAGCCCCAATTGTTCCACAATTTCTTCCGCCTGCGACAGGGTTCGAACTCGGCCCTTTCCGAATGCTAAGCAGAAACGCTTCCAGTACGCTAACTAGAGATATCACTCGCGCTTTCTAGATTTATTATGGGTATTCATTCAGACCTTGAACTTAGTGAACTTTGAGAACTTTTTAAATAGCCGTCAAAGCTTCCATGTATTCTGACAGTTACCGCAAAGAAGTTCTCAGAGTTCAGTCCTTCGAGGGTTCGAATGAATTCCCATAATATATCAACGTTCGAGAAAATCAAACTATAGACGCCTCGTATGTATGTATGATAGCTATATAATCGCGAGAACAACTTGACAATTTGAGAATTTTGTTCGTTTTTGAGATCAATTGAAACCAAAAGGTATTAAAATAAAGCTTTTTGGTATTGAAATTCAAAATTATACTAAAAAGATTTAATTTTATACCGATTGGTTTTAATTTTGAATTTTTAGTTTTTCTTTCGAAGGCAAAATATAACACTTTACGGAAAACCAATTTCAGGAGGTTTCTCTTAGTCAAACTATCCTCTATCAAACTGCATCACTAGATTTTTGAATAGCATTAGTCGAAAAAGTGAATTTTTTCCCGCAAGTTCCCCACTGTGTGGCGTTTCGCGCCAGTTAGCAAGAGATGTTACTCGGCAGGCAAAAAAAGAGCGAGAAAAAAATACTTTTGGTGAGTACCGAAGTGAAAAATGCCTCTTTTGTGGGTACCCACCAAGACCGTGGTGAGAAGAGCCAAAATGGAAACGGCTCCTGCGTGATATATATACATAGTTATATATGCCCACTCGGATCACGTAAGAGACCTTCTGTTATTTTCTTCAACAACGCAGCCGAGCCGGAACAGCATTAGTTGTATGCACCTATGATGGTACGACCAATCGACCTAGTTTTTTTTTAAATTCGAGAAGTCAGACACGAAAGTTGGGTTTATCAAAGTCGGGCTTTCCCGACTTTAGCACTCCCGTTCCTGTTTTTTTTTTTTTTGCAAACTAACTTGAGTTTTTTATGCGAAAATCGCATTTTCTTATCCCGCTTCACAGAGAATCACTCCAAATCCTTTCTTACGTTTTAGGCAATGAATTAAAAAAGAAATTTGCATTTTTTTCTTTATTGAACAGGATCAAAAAAAATTTTAGGTTCTTGAAGCGTGGTGTTCAATATCCTGATTATTTCAGCAGTTGGTTGCATTGACGCTACTGATGTTGTTGTTGTTGCTGTCGATGCTGCCGATTGGCAAGATTAAGGAACTCTGCAAGATCCGATTTCATTAAATGCAAGCCCGTTACAAGCGCCGCTCTTAGCTCTATGTATAATGTCCCCAGTATTTGTGCATAGTAGAGTTTCGAATCGACATAGATTTTCTAGAAGGAAACAGTTATTTGCTGCTTGAGCACAAACTGGGTCACTTTTTTCGCAGTTGGGAGAAGTTTTACAATCTTCGCAAAGGCAAGAAGCGAAGAAAAAGAGCAAAATGCCCAAAAAGACGATCGATTTCATTTTGACGGAAGTAGTTACACTTAACTCACAACTGAGGAAGATCAGTTAAATTTAGGGCCCTTATATACGCAAAAATTTTAGAGCTCAAAAACTTGGGATCAGTGACGTGGATGGCGTTCTAGCACGAAGGGGATGAATTATTTTCAAATTTTTGCAAGTTTTCGACGTGAAACGGCTAATAAGACGAAAGCATGGAGCATTTTCCTCCCCATTCGCAACCAATGACTTTACTGGCAACCTTCAAACGCCAATTGAATAAACATAAATACTGCGTGCTTACCAAGGTAAACAAAACACATTATTATATATAAGAAGTTCTTTTTAAAAAATCAACAAACTTAAAACTTAAAAAATCAACAAACTTAAAACTTAAAAAATCAACAAACTTAAAACCTTTGTAGTTTCATGGAAGAACAGCGTTAGTCAGCATAGGCCAGAATTGAGTTAAACCTCGAATTCCTGGCTCCGTTGCTAGCCGGATTATAGAGTTCGAATTCTTATTGATTTTATTGCTAGAGCATGTCTGTTAAATTCTTATTGGAGAGCGTATCTGCCGAGGTCAAGCTCAGGGCAATGGGGGTTGGGGTGCTTCAATAGATTTTCCTTCGCATTAACCCTTAGTGACTTCATTCCACACTCGCTTTACCTACTCACACCTTCACAAGTAAAAAGTTAAGTCAGGCTATCATTTATTTTTGCATTATAAATTCAGTCATACGAAGGATCTGGCATATTATATTATATATATAGAATCAAGGCAAATTAACAAAGAGAAATAAGCAAATCCTGTGTCATCAATAGTCTTAAGCTGCGATCTACAAAAAGCACAACGTTCGCCGATTTTTATCGGGCCAAATCGGCAGAAGTTTCCACAATTTCCACAATCACTTTTTAAGCTCTCATTATCAGTCTACGCAGTTGTAGATTGTTGGGAACCGGGCTTTACTTTCAATAAGCAATATCATCTCGACGATACAGTTAATCTCAAAAAATATTAAAACAGGTATACTCCCCCAGTAGCTACATATATCGAATTCATCCTTTGTAATGATGAATTTGCTGCGCTGGGAAGGTCCAGCGATTTGAAAATTTTGCAGCACTGCTTAGCACTGTGATGCAACTCTGTCTCACCTAAAATGCAGAGTGCTTTGATTTTTTTGACGTGAATGGGTTTTCGGGCGAAATAATGTAATATCGAAAAATTTGTTCATATGAACGAAAGTTGGTCTTTTTTTTTTGCAAAGTAACTTCAATTTTTAATGGCAAAATCGCATTTTCTTAAAACGCTTCCCAGAGAATCGTTCTAAATTCTCTCTTACGTTTTAGACAATGATGTAAAAAAGTAATTTTTTCTTTTTCTTTATTGAACAGGATCATAAAAATTTTTAGGTTCTTGAAGCGTGGTGTTCAATATCCTGATTATTTCAGCAGTTGGTTGCATTGACGCTATTGACGGTGTTGTTGTTGCTGTCGATACTGACGATTGGCAAGGTTAAAGAACTCTGCAAGGTCCTACTTCATTAAAAGCAAGCCCATTACAAGCGCCGCTTTTAGCTCTATGCATGAAGTACCTTTTATTAAGACATACTATAGTTTCATATATGCATAGATTTTCTAGAAGCATGCACCTTTTTCCTCCTTGAGCACAAACTGGGTCACTTTTTTCGCAGTTGCGAGAATTTGGACTGCAATTTTGGCAATGGCAAGAAGCGAAGAAAAATAGCAAAATGCCCAAAAAGACGATCGATTTCATTTTCGTTTTGACGGAAGTACACTTAACTCACAACTAAGGCTCATGGGATGAAAAGATTGAGCTTTATGCTCCCCTTTGGCAATGATTTTACTGAAAATGACGAATGAAATTTCTTAAAACGCCAATTGAACAAATATTAGGTCCATGTAAACAAAACTAATTAATAAATTCCTTTTAAAATATCAATAAACCTAAAATTTGAAACCCAAAATTTATTACTTACTGCACACAGAAAAATATGACCCCATAAAATCGATAAGATCCCCTTATTGAGCGATTTTATAGAGAAATCTTCTATCTAAACTATGTAAACAATATGCTTTTTCCATAGAGAAAACTCTTTGAATGCATAGAGAAAATCCTATTGAAACATTTTAATAGATATCCTCATATACAGTGAGTTTCACAAAAGCTTATCAGGAATATTTTTTTCTGTGTAGTATGTAATCAGGTGATCAAAAGCAATTGAAGTCTTGTGTATCACTACGCATTTCTAAAAGTAACTGTTTCGTATTTTTCTGAAATAGCTTTACGTGAAAAACAAGCTTAAAATATGTGCTCTGCGTATAAAAAGCGTTTCGAAGTGGTCTTTTTGGTAACCCACCCAATGCGGAATCAGACATTAGATTGGCCGTCACAAATTCCGGATGCTAATCCAATAGAAAATGTGTAGTCCTTGATGAAGCACAAGCTTCAAGGAAAGCAAATACACACAACAAAGCAGCTAATTTACAACCTTCAAAAAATTTGGCGCAATCTATCACTTGAGTATGCGCAAAAGCTTAGTCAAAGTTGTGCTACCACATTCTAAAAAGTAGGTTGAATTTCACTACTATTATGTACGTAAGTTTTGCAGCAATAATAGTAGCAATACTCAACATTTTGGTCGTACAAATTTTTTTGTGTAGTTTCGCTACTATAATATACGTGAATATACTTATAATTTAGCAAATGTTTGCACCTACAACCTACTGTGTAATTTAACAAAGGAATTTTACACATCACAAGTGTACATGATTTTTGAAGCATTTGAGCTGAGATTTTTTATTTCAGCTTTTTTCTTAAAAACCGCACCTGCCTTTAGAATTTTAATTTAACCAGGGTTAACGAAATTTTCTAAGGATAATTTTTATGTAAATAAAACGTCATAAATCATTTATTAAAAACGCAAATTTTGGGTGTAAAGTGAAAAAAAAGTAATAGAATTTGTTTACAAGCAGTTTTCGTTCAAACGTGCCGAAGGCCATTTGTGCTTACAAAAACAACACAAACATCGTGTGTGTGTCCCGTGACAGTGATGCGCTTTTGCGCTCTTTCCCAGTCGGAATAACATACAGTATGTCAAAGAAGTATACGCTCATCTCTCTGAAAATCAGCATAAGAACGATATCTCCATGGAGTGCGAAAACTTTCCATCACTGTTCTTGTCAACACAATCCGACATGCTTATACGATGTGTGTGTGTGTTTTTCCTAATAATTTGTCTTGCCGTTCTAGCGAAAAAGGGACTTTTTTGTTGGAAGACACAAAAACAATGTCAAAAAAATATACGCTCACTTCAAACAGCAGCTAGTTATCGTTCGCTAATTTCGGTTGTTTTGAAATTGAGTTTGATTTTTAAATCGGTTGTAAGAAAAAAACTTTAAATATAGACTATAGCGTTAAAAATTGCACGGGTTTATTATATTTTAAGGGCTATATTACAACATGGTTAACAAAAAAAGTGAAATCAATATAAGCGAACGGAAAATCATTTTGAAATTGAGAAACGAAGGCAAAAGTTTTCGGGAGATTGGTGCAATTGTTGGAAGAGCATATTCCTCAATAAGAACCGTCGTTATTAACTTTAAAAAAACTGGCGTTATAACCTCAAAACCTCGTAATGGTCGGCCACCGATTCTTTCTCGTAGAGAATCTCGAAAGTTAGTGTCTCTCGTAAAACACAATCCTCATCTGAGTGCTCCCAAAATAGCGGCAGACATTCAAGGACGTTTAAAAAAAAATTTTGTATCCAAACAGCCAGAAACGTCCTCAAAAATTCTGGTTATAACGGTCGAGTTGCACGTAAAAAGCCTTTTATATCTTTGGTTAATCGCAAGAAACGTATAGATTTTGCAAACCGGTATATAAATAAGCCCCAAGAGTTCTGGAAAGATGTAATGTTTTCAGACGAAAGTAAATTTTGTATTTTTGGCATCAAGGGTCGCAAAATGGTGTGGAGAAAGTCTGGTACGGCCCTTGACAAGCGCAATCTTTTGCCGACAGTCAAACATGGGGGTGGAGGCATAATGGTATGGGGGTCTATGGGAAGCAATGGAACTGGAAAGCTTGAATTTATTGAAAGTACGATGGACAAATTTGGTTACTTGCGAATTTTGAAATAAAATATGAAAGAAAGTGCAGCAAAACTGGGTTTAACTGACAAGTTTTATTTTCAACAGGACAACGATCCAAAACATACGGCAGATGTTGTAAAGCTTTGGTTGCTTTATAACGCACCAAATCAACTCAAGACCCCTCCTCAGTCCCCGGACCACAACCCCATTGAACATCTTTGGGCCATTCTCGTAAAAAATATCCGAAACCACAATATTACGAGTAAGTAAATGTTGAAGTCTGTCCTCAAGCAAGAGTGAGAAAATATTTCGCAGGAAGAAACGAAAAAACTTGTTGATTCAATCCCAGAGAGATTGTCCTCGATCGTTACGGATATCCAACTCGGTATTAGAATATTCCTATTCCCGAAATTTCTTTTATTATTGTATGTGAGCGTATACTTTTTTGATGTAAATAGTTTTTGTTTTTACAGAAAATTGTCTTTATTTCTTAAAACGACAACAAGAATAAATATACAAAAACAACTTTATAAGTTGACACTTCACCTCTAACACTGGGCAAAAAATTTTGTAAAAAAAGATAAGCTTTAACCGTTTTAAGTTATCGAAAAAAAATTTTGCTTGGTGAGCGTATACTTCTTTGACATACTGTATGTAAGGTTGATCAGCAACTTTTTCAGCAATAGCTTCTATGGGCTATTGCGGAATTCTTCGCTGAAAATTAACATTGCGATGTCATAGGAAATGTAAGGTATCATTTTTCGTTTAGTTTTCAGTCCGCTATTGCTGAAATCTTCGTTTGAAAATGGTCGAAATGGTCAGCGATAGCGGCGCGGGCCGAATGGCACAAAATCGATTCTTGGAAGTGCTTGCTATTTTTCGGTCCGCTATCGCGGAAAGCTTCGTTTGAAAATGGTCGAAAAAGTCATGAATAGCACGCGTGTTTTCGGTCCGCTATCGCGGAAATGATAGCTTACATAGCTTTCATATGGTAAGGCAAAGTGAAGGACCTCTTCCTTTGAAAATGCGCAAAAAATTAATATATGAATTTTACAATGAAAAAAAGATTGTTGAATTCATTGTAGAAAATATTCCTGTTTGGAGGATTTATAAATTGGAAAAAAAAATTATTTTATATTCAAAATCAGTTCGTTTTATTAAATAAAAAACAAAAAAGGTAAATAGATATAAATAAATAAATAAAAACAAAAAGGTTACTCAACCCAATGATTTAAAAGTAATGTGATATTTTAATGAGATCATAAAATATTTGAACAGAAATTTAGGTGTTAACTTCTTGACTGTCGCACTTCAAATGACAAACTTTATTATTCCACTTTTTCTTTTCTGCATTTCCACGAAATTTCTTATGCGTTTATGCGTTCATAAGAAAACCCTCAGGAATAGTAAGGCAAAAATTCGGCGATAACGGACCGAGGACTTCTTCAGAATTTCATCAATTTTCTTCTGAACCATAAAACACAAAAATGAAAAACACAATGGATGAGATTTGCAAAACTTCTCGGTCCGCTATCGCCGAATATTTGCCTTACTATTCCTGATATTTTTCGACATTACATATCTTACTTATTTCATCGACGAATTCTTACAAGAATAAATTCATGCAAGACCCAATTGCCGACTGGGTTGTTTCTGGGAAGAGCGCAAAAGTACTCGCGAGTAGCGAGCTATGATTCGGGTACTATGGAATTTGCGGAAACTTGTAACAATATTATATGTTTCACAAAATAAATGTATGAATAAATTTATTTTAATACTACATTAAAATGGTTTTGTTGTTTTTTTTGTGTTTGCTTATATGGTTTCTTTCGTTGGAAGTCATGATCGAAGATTCATATTTACAAATAAGTCCTGGTTTCTGCATACAACCTACAAATAGGGTATGTAGCTGTAGCTGTATAGTATTGTCGGTCGAAAGTGGTACTCGAATAAAATGAACTGAGTAATTCTATTTGCATAACTAAGGGCTCAAACGTTTTGAAGGTAAGTTGAAATCAGAATTTTTCTCAACAAATTTTTTGAAATAGTTTCTTTTCAGAGAGAAATACTTTTATAAAATATTAACGCTTGGAACTTATTCATGGTAAGAAAAACAAATATAGCTTCAATTATGTTAAAACTTTGTTGCTGTGAGTAACCACAAAAAGCATGCGGCTGTGGAGTCAAATTTTTTGGAATTCTTTTTGTTGTTGCTCTAGCAGCGGAAATCTTTGAAGTTGGTAGAAACACTTACGTACTGCGGCACACATCATGGCATGTCATAGCATACGGAAAGTTTGTAGCGAAGAGCGAAGCACAGCAATAAGGGGATGTCCATTAATTAGGTAAGATTTTTTACTGCTGTTTTCACGTTCGCGTCTCAAGTCTTTGTCCTATCTCTCTGGCTTTTTATAACAGAACTGTCTGCGCAAAAACTGAAGACGCGAACGTAGAAACAGCAATAAAAAATCTCACCTAATTAATGGACAGCCCCTAAGCTTTACGTGAAGCTGTAAAATTTCAGAGACGGTCTTCAGTGTACACAACAAAGATAGATTATAGATTATTATAAAGCTAAAATTTTTGATTTTTTGTCCTTAAGAATTGAACTGTTGTTTTTGAGTGAAAAAAAAAAACTGAAATTGATTTTTATATTTAAATGTAAAAAAAAATCAGGCTTAATAGTAATAAGTTTTATTTATTTTTTAACCCAAAAATAAAACATAAACTTAGAAAAACTCATTTTATAATTGTCTTGAACTGTAGCTTTTTAGATAAATGAGCATCTAGACATAATGTTAAAATAAAAGCAAGAGGGAGGAAAAATATATATAAAATAGACGGTGGTAAGTATACAACTAACAGTGCTATTTTAAGCTTAAGTGTGTAATATTACACACGCTTCCCAGAGAATCGTTCTAAATCCTTTCTTACGTTTTGAACAATGAAGTAAAACAGAAATTTTATTATTTTTTTCTTTATTGAACAGGATCATAAAGATTTTTAGGTTCTTGAAGCGTAGTGTTCAATATCCTGTTATTTCAGCGGTTGGTTGCATTGACGCTATTGATGTTGTCGTTGTTGCTGTCGATACTGACGATTGTCAAGATTAAAGAACTCTGCAAGGTCCCTGTTCATCAAATGCAAGCCCGTTACAAGCGCCGCCTTTAGCTCTATTCCAACCTTTTTCATTACATTGTAGTGCAGCGTACTCACAGTAATTGAATAAAAGTTTACATGTTCTTCCTCGTTGGGCACAAATTGGGTCGCTAGATAAACAACTTATATCTAATTTGCAATTGAAATTTTTTGGCCTTTGAACCTGGCAATCGGAAGAAGCGACGAAAAATAGCAAAAGCCCAAAAAGACGATCGATTTCATTTTCGTTTTGACGGAAGTAGCTTTAACTCACAACTAAGAAAGATCAGTCAAATGTAGGGCCCTTATATATGCAAAATTTGAGCGCTCGAAGGCCTCTAATCAGTGGCACGGATGGCGTTTTTGCACGAAGGGGATGAACTGAATTCAATTTTCTCCGAGTTTTCAAAGCCAACAGCTCATGGGACAAAAATATTGAGCTTTATGCTCCCCTTTAGCAATTCGTTTCACAGAATCACTCTAAATAGTTTCTTACGTTTTAGACACTGAAGTAAAAAATAATTTTTGTTTCTTTTTCTTTATTGAACGGGATCATAAAAAATTTTGTTCCTTGTAGCGTGGTGTTCAATATCCTGGTTATTTCAGCAGTTGGTTGCATTGACGCTTTTGATGTTGTTGTTGTCGATGCTGCCGATTGGCAAGATTAAAGATATTTGCAAGAATCCTGTTCATCAAATGCAATCCCGTTACAAGCGCCGCTTTTAGCTCTACCCCAACCTCTTTCATTACATTGTAGAAAATCGTAATAGCAACGATTGAAAAGAAGTTTACATGTTCTTCCTCGTTGGGCACAAACTGGGTCGCTTACGAAACAATCTTTACTGAATTTGCAATTGACTATATTTGGCCCTTGAAGCAGGCAATCGTAAGAAGCGACGAAAAATAACAAAATGCCCAACAAGATGGTCGATTTCATTTTGACGGAAGTACACTTAACTCACAACTAAATAAGATCAGTTATATGTAGGGCCCTTATATATCCAAGACTTGAGCGCTCGAAAGCCTCTAATCAGTGACACGGATGGCGTTTTTGCACGAAGGGGATGAACTGAATAAAACTTTCTCTGAGTTTTCAAAGCCAACAGCTCATGGGACGAAAAGATTGAGCTTTATGCTCCCCTTTGGCAATGATTTTACTGAAAATTATGTGAAAATTCTTAAAACGCCAATTGAACAAATATAAAGTCCGGGTTTTTCCCTGGTAAACACCTTTCAGTAACAACAACAACAGCCTGCCACGAGAATTTCAGGGCGAAACGAAAAAGCAATAAACAATCACTACGCCGGCAGAAAAGCGGATGGACTATCGTTGACTTGAGAATGCGAGCAAGAACAACAACAACATTAGAACGCAACAATTACGTAAACAAGCACACCGATCGCCGGTACCAAAGTTGGCACAAGGCCGACCCAAGGAAAGGGCAAGGGAGGAAAAGGACGAAAGACCACGAGCAAGCAAGTCAGCAATAAGCAACGGCATAAGCGGTGCATAGGAGGTTCAACGTCTTCAAAGGCAGACCTACATCAACAATAAAAAACACAGCAATAAAGTTATTGGCGTAACTCGCAACAACAACAGGTGATCGAGAAGGGCATGAAACGCAGTAGCAAGAGACTAACCGTGATAAGACGAAAACAACAACAAGTGTAACGTAGGCACACCGGCAGGCGAAGTTCGAAGTCATGCTGATGAGATCAATCAATATCCAATATTGCTAGATCGCCAATATTGATCTATTTAAGCGAAGCTTCGATCTATGGACGGGGACTTGCAGTTTGGAATCGAAAGTCTAATCAGATCTCAACTTTGTCGCACCTACCAACGAGCCAGGACAAGAAAGTGTGGATCTCAGTGTAGCTAGGGATTAGGGCAGTTAAGTAAGCCAGAATGGGATTGTTAAAAATCAAAAGGACTTAAATAGAGAACAATTTAAATTGAAGTCGATGGCGTTTTTATTTGTGATCTTCGCTTGAACGTCCATCCCGAGCACACAACAAGTTATATTAAGCTATATATAGCTATGCTAACGCTTTGAAAATAATAAACGATACAAAGGATTTGATAAAGCCTCCAAATACTCTTCCCGTTAGTTGTTGGCTTTACTTCTTACGAAATTTAGTTTGCTCTCTTTGCTTTGCACAAATGAAAATAGATACAAATCCTCTCAGAGCCAAGCAGAACTGGTTTTGGATTTGTTTTCGTCATGCGTTTGTATCTACTGGCTTTGCTCTTCGCTTGTATTTAGCATTAAGCAGAGTATGTTAAGAAAAGTAAATTCGTTTGAATTTCAAACACATTTGATCCTGTGGCCTACTGGTTAGTAAAAACCAATTTAGAACAGAGAGTTAGCTCTCATTAGAAAGCAAATCGTCTCAATCGTCTCTTCACAAGCAGACAAGGCGAAAATATGCAATAGCTACACAACGTTCGAATACAAACTTACGACAGACAAGCACGAGCTTGCCGAAAAACAATGAGAATGAAAAACACTTCTCAATGTCTTGAGGCGAGAAGTGTGATTGTTTTGTTAGTGCTGTTATCGCTTCTAGGAATTCCTAGCTTTTGCGTTGTCTTTCTTTCCTCGATTTCATGCATTTTCAGTGTTTGATTTTTAAAAGCAACGAAAAAGTACATTATAGCCTGTTTTAGATTTAAATCAGTGCTCGGCATGGATGAGTCATCTAAGCTCCGCGAGATGCCGCGCGTCGTTTCCGTATATATGCTCTGTAGAAGCAAATTATCTCAGCAGGCAAATATATCCAGCAGGACTCGCGTTTTGCAGTATTTTTCCTTGGTCGCCTGTGTCCATTATCGTCGTTCCGTTTAGACGTTCCGAAAATTCTGGCTCTCAGGTTTCATCTTTCAGAAACGGCGATCGTCGGCTGAGACTAATTGCATAAGCGTTATTTCTGTGATTTGCGCTTGTTGTTGTTACACTTTTCCGTAGACGGAAAACAGGTAGAATGTTTTGACTATTTCATAGATGGTAAATGGGATAAATAATGTTTATGAGGCTGTGCTTCACAACACGACTTTAGAGCTCTGGATTTTTTTTTTTTGAAAACTAACTTGAGGTTTTTATGCGAAAATCGCATTTTCTTATCCCGCTTCACAGAGAATCACTCGAAAACATTTCTTACGTTTTAGGCAATGAATTAAACAAAAAATTTTATTATTATTTTTTTTCTTTATTGAACAGGATCATTAAAAATTTTCATAAAAAGATTTTTTTGCATTCACCAACGCTATTGATGTTGTTGCTGTCGATGCTGAAGATTGGCAAGATTAAAGAATTCGGCAAGGTCCCTCTTCCTGAAATGCAAGCCCGTTACAAGCACCGCTTTTAGCTCTATGTACAGCAAGATGACCTTGATTAACATATCGCATAGTTTCAAATTCACATAGATTGTCTAGAAGTATACAGCTTCTTCCTACTTGAGCACAAACTGGGTCACTATTTTCGCAATTGGGAGTATGCTCTTCGCAACTGCAATGGCCAGAAGCGACGACGCATAGCAAAATTCCCACAAAGACGATCGAATTCATTTTCATTATGACGGAAGTACACTTATTGACAACTTAATAAGATCAGTTAAATTTAAGGCCCTTATATACGCAAAATTTAAGAGCTCAAAAGCCTGCAATCAGTGACGTGGATAGCTTTCTAGCACGAAGGGGATGAATTATTTTCAAATTTATGGAAGTTTTCGACGTGAAATGGCTAATAAGAGGAAACCATGAAGTTTTATTTTTCCCCTTCGCCACCAATGATTTTACTGCAACATTAAAACACCAATTGAATAAACACAAACTCTCCGTACTTTCCCAGGTAAACAAAGCTAATTATTATTTACTGCACGTTCTTTTTAAAAAATCAATATAACTTAAGAACTTCAATTTCGTGGTTTTATGGAAGAAGAGCGTGAGTCAGCGTAGGCCAGAATTGAGTTAAGCCTCGAATTCCTGGCTCCGTTGCTAGCTGGATTGTAGAGTTAGAATTTTTACGGTGATTTTATTGCTAAGTATAGCAGGCCTGTTAGATACTTATTGGCGAGCGTATCTGCCGAGGTCAAGCTCAGGGCAATGGGGGTTGGGGTGCTTCAACAACGCAGCCGAGCCGGAACAGCATTAATTGTATGCACCTATGATGGTATGACCAATGGACCTAAATTTTTCGAAATTCGAGAAGTCAGACACTGACTAACTTCCCAGGCATGGAGAATAAATGAATACCGGATCTATATCATCCTTTCCTATTAATTGTTGTAGATTTTCCTTCCCATTAACCCTTAGCGAGTTCATTCTACACTTGCTTTACCCAATCTCACCTTCACAAGCATGAAGTTAAGTCAGGCTATCATTTATTTTTGCATTATAAATTCAGTCATACGTAGGATCTGGCATACTATATTATATATATAGAATCAAGGCAAATTAACAAAGAGAAATAAGCAAATCCTGTGTCATCAATAGTCTTAAGCTGCGATCTACAAAAAGCACAACATTCGCCGATTTTTATCGGTCCATATGGGCACATATTGTCAAAAACATATTGAGGAACAATAAAATTGGGACAAAAATCGTTCAAGATGATCACATTTTTCATCAAAATCTAAAAATTGCGTTCACACCATCGGTTTACTGCATATATAGTGGGAGCTGGGCTTTACTTTCAATGATCAATATCATCGTGACGATACAGTTAATCCAAAAAAGTATTAAAACAGGTATTTTTCCTCAGTAGCTACATATATCGAATTCATCCTTTTAATACATCCCTGCAGGAAGCCTGTCGGCACATGACCTAATGTCTACAATAAGTCAATAGGTTTAGTTCATCTCTGTCGACCATTTCAACAAGAAGTCTATATATTTAATTTTTGTGAGTTTTTGCTGCAGTGAATGCGATAGAAACAATCAACGAGGTCTATCTTCAGAGCTCAAGGCAAGCACTCAACGCATTGAACCACCATAGGCAAACGAATGGCTCTTGCTACTGACGTACTAAAATAGATGCCTTCATAATGGTTCCCTCGTCAAAAGCATGTCAATTGTTTGTCTCCACTATTGTTGGTTTTGCAATGACAAGCAATGTTAATTGTCTATAGCGGTTTGCATTGCGAAGGGCATAATTGGTCAATAGTATTTATGACGCTGACAGTAGAGAGAGAAAAGAGATTACCTTCCCAATATTGTATTCAGGGATGTATTTAAGTGTTTTTTAAGACTTCGGATTTACCCGTTTAGGAAAACCCTTATGGAATAAACGTCCGTCGAGTATACGGCATTCTTCGTTGAATTCAAATAAAAAGGTTCGTAAAGGACGAATTTGCTGCGCTGGAAATTTCCAGGGATTTCAAAACTTTCCAGCACGCTTTGACTTTTCCGAAGTGAATGGCTTTTCGGGCAAAATAACGTAAAATAGGAAAATTCGTTCATATGAACAAAAGTTGGGTGCGTGAAAGTCGGACTTCCCCGATTTTACCACTCCGTTTTCTTTTTTTTTTGAAAACTTAATTTGAATTTTTAATAGAAAAATCGCATTTTTTTAATCCACTTCCCAGAGCATCGTTCTAAGTACTCTCTTACGATTTAGACAATGATGTGAAAGAGTAATTTTTTATTTTTCTTTATTGAACAGGATCATAAAAATTCTTAGTTTCTTGAAGCGTAGTGTTTAATATCCTGTTATTTCAGCAGTTGGTTGAATTGACGCTATTGATGTTGTCGTTGTTGCTGTCGATACTGACGATTGGCAAGATTAAAGAACTTTGCAAGAATCCTGTTCATAAAATGCAATCCCGTTACAAGCGCCGCTTTTAGCTCTATTCCAACCTTTTTCATTACATTGTAGTGCAGCGTACTCACAGTAATTGAATAAAAGTTTACATGTTCTTCCTCGTTGGGCACAAATTGGGTCGGTAGATAAACAACTTATATCTAATCTGCAATTGAAATATTTTGGCGTTTGAGCCTGGCAATCGCAAGAAGCGAACAAAAATAGCAAAATGCCCAAAACGACGATCGATTTCATTTTCGTTTTGACGGAAGTACACTTAACTCACAACTAAGAAAGATCAGTTATGTGAAGGGCCTTTATATATGCAAAATTTGAGCGCACGAAAGCCTTTTATCATTGACGTATATGGCGTTTTTGCACGAGGGGATGAACTGAATTCAATTTTTTTCGAGTGTTCAAAGCCAACAGCTCATGGGACGAAAAGATAGAGCTTTATGCTCCACTTTGGCAAAGATTTTACTGAAAATTACAAATGAAATTTCTTAAAACGCCAATTGAACAAATATAAAGTCCGGGTGTTTCCCTGGTAAACAAAATTAATGAATAAAATTCTAAATACTTTCTTACGTTTTAGACATTGAAGTAAAAATAATTTTTGTTTCTTTTTCTTTATTGAACGGGATTTTGGTTCTTAAAGCGATGTGTTCAATATCCTGTTATTTCAGCAGTTGGTTGCATTGACGCTTTTGATGTTGTTGCTTTCGATGCTGACGATTGTCAAGATTAAAGAACTTTGCAGGGTGCCTGTTCATTAAAAGCAATCCCGTTACAAGCGCCGCTTTTAGCTGTAACCCAACCTCTTGCATAACAGTGTAGAAAATCGTAATAACAACGATTGAAAAAAAGTTGACATGTTCTTCCTCGTTGGGCACAAACTGGGCCGCTTACGAAACAATCTTTACTGAATTGGCAATTGACTATATTTGGCCCTTGAAGCAGGCAATCGTAAGAAGCGACGAAAAATAGCAAAATGCCCAACAAGATGATCGATTTCATTTTGACGGAAGTACACTTAACTCACAACTAAATAAGATCAGTTATATGTAGGGCTCTTATATATCCAAGACTTGAGCGCTCGAAAGCCTCTAATCAGTGACACGGATGGCGTTTTTGCACGAAGGGGATGAACTGAATTCAATTTTCTTCGAGTGTTCAAAGCCAACAGCTCATGGGACGAAAAGATAGAGCTTTATGCTCAACTTTGTCAAAGATTTTACTGAAAATTACGAATGAAATTTCTCAAAACGCCAATTGAACAAATATAAAGTCCGCGTAAACAAAACTAAATAATAAATTCCTTTTAAAAGATCAATAAATCTAAAAATTAAAACCCAAAACTTATTATTTGCTGACTCGTGAAATCCGTGGTCATATGGAAGAGTAGCGTAAGTCGACATAAGACAGAATTGAGTTTACCTTCTAATTTCTGGCTCAGACTCTAGACGGACTTATTATTGGGTAAATTTGCACCAGTTAAATACAAGTTTTAGTTACGGGAAATGTACCAGAGCGTTTTAAAACTAGTTTAAAAAATTTGAAAAAACAGAAAATTCTATTTAATTTTATGGGTATGGCGCACAGTGGGGAAGCCTCATACATTATGGGAAAAAAGTAGAATGAGTGGTCCAATGAAAGTAAAAATTGGCACTCTTGGTTTTATGAATGTAACTCAGAAAAAAACAAAACATTGTCAAAATAAGTAAACCCTTAGGCGTACCTCCCAAAGGTTGGCGAGTGGGTTGGGATCTAAGTCACCATGGCACTGCATCTACAAGGGATTATTGTGACAAAAACGCGTTTAATTTCCTAGGCGAGATGCATTAAGGAATTCTACGATGTCCCTTGGAGGAGTATTTCCTATCTCTGCTGTAGATGGATAGGCATTGTATAAGTAGCGAAGTCTGAGTCTTCCAAGACTATCACAGTGGCACAGGATGTGCTCCACCGTTTCTCTTTTCGGCTTACGGCCGTAAACGCCCACTCCAGCTCCTTGATCCGTGTTCGAGAAATCTGTATACCATAGATGGTAGTCTCCTATGAACCTGGTCCTATTTTCATCCCAGTCATTTGTTATCACTCTAATTTGCCTTTCATCAGTTCGAAGAACTTTGGCCATAAACGTCATTGTCTCCTTCCGATACCCTTCAGTAACAACAACAACAGCCTGCCACGAGAAGTTCAGGGCGAAACGAAAAAGCAATAAACAAACACTACGCCGGCAGAAAAGCGGATGGACTATCGTTGACTTGAAGATGCGAGCAAGAACAACAACAACATTAGAACGCAACAATTACGTAAACAAGCACACCGATCGCCGGTACCAAAGTTGGCACAAGGCCGACCCAAGGAAAGGGCAAGGGAGGAAAAAGACGAAAGACCACGAGCAAGCAAGTCAGCAATAAGCAACGGCATAAGCGTTGCATAGAAGGTTCAACGTCTTCAAAGGCAGACCTACATCAACAATAAAAAAACACAGCAATAAAGTTATTGGCGTAACTCGCAACAACAACAGGTGATCGAGAAGGGCATGAAACGCAGTAGCAAGAGACTAACCGTGATAAGACGAAAACAACAACAACAAGTGCAACGTAGGCACACCGGCAGGCGAAGTTCGAAGTCATGCTGATGAGATCAATCAATATCCAATATTGCTAGATCGCCAATATTGATCTATTTAAGCGAAGCTTCGATCTATGGACGGGGACTTGCAGTTTGGAATCGAAAGTCTAATCAGATCTCAACTTTGTCGCACCTACCAACGAGCCAGGACAAGAAAGTGTGGATCTCAGTGTAGCTAGGGATTAGGGCAGTTAAGTAAGCCAGAATGGGATTGTTAAAAACCAAAAGGACTTAAATAGAGAACAATTTAAATTGAAGTCGATGGCGTTTTTATTTGTGATCTTCGCTTGGACGTCCATCCCGAGCACACAACAAGTTATATAAAACTATATATAGCTATGCTAACGCTTTGAAAATATGAACGATACAAAGGATTTGATAAAGCCTCCAAATACTCTTCCCGTTAGTTGTTGGATTTACTTCTTACGAAATTTAGTTTGCTCTCTTTGCTTTGCACAAATGAAAATAGATACAAATCCTCTCAGAGCCAAGCAGAACTGGTTTTGGATTTGTTTTCGTCATGCGTTTGTATCTACTGGGTTTGCTCTTCGCTTGTATTTAGCATTAAGCAGAGTGTGTTTAGAAAAGTAAAATCGTTTGAATTTCAAACACATTTGATGCTATGGCCTACTGGGTAGTAAAAACCGATTTAGAGCAGAGAGTTAGCTCTCATTAGAAAGCAAATCGGCTCAATCGTCTCTTCACAAGCAGACAAGGCGAAAACATGCAATAGCTACACAACGTTCGAATACAAACTTACGACAGACAAGCGCGAGCTTGCCGAAAAACAATGAGAATAAAAAACACTTCTCAATGTGTTGAGGCGAGAAGTGTGATTGATTTGTTATTGCTGTTATCGCTTCTAGAAATTCCTAGCTTTTGCGTTGTCTTTCTTTCCTCGATTTCATGCATTTTCAGTGTTTGATTTTTAAAAGCAACGAAACAGTACATTATAGCCTGTTTCAGATTTAAATCAGTGCTCGGCATGGATGAGTCATCTTAGCTCCGCGCGTCGTTTCCGTATATAAGCGCTGTAGAAGCAAATTATCTCAGCAGGCAAATATATCCAGCAGGACTCGCGTTTTGCAGTATTTTTCCTTGGTCGCCTGTGTCCATTATCGTCGTTCCGTTTAGACGTTCCGAAAATTCTGGCTCTCAGGTTTCATCTTTCAGAAACGGCGATCGTCGGCTGAGACTAATTGCATAAGCGTTATCTCTGTGATTTGCGCTTGTTGTTACACTTTTCCGTAGACGGAAAACAGGTAGAATGTTTTGACTATTTCATAGATGGTAAATGGGATAAATAATGTTTATGAGGCTGTGCTTCACAACACGACTTTAGAGCTCTCGATTTTTTTTTTTTTTTTTTTTTTTTTTTGAAAACTAACTTGAGGTTTTTATGCGAAAATCGCATTTTCTTATCCCGCTTCACAGAGAATCACTCGAAAACATTTCTTACGTTTTAGGCAATGAATTAAACAAAAAATTTTATTATTATTTTTTTTCTTTATTGAACAGGATCATTAAAAATTTTCATAAAAATTTTTTTTTGCATTCACCAACGCTATTGATGTTGTTGCTGTCGATGCTGAAGATTGGCAAGATTAAAGAATTCGGCAAGGTCCCTCTTCCTGAAATGCAAGCCCGTTACAAGCACCGCTTTTAGCTCTATGTACAGCTAGATGACCTTGATTAACATATCGCATAGTTTCAAATTCACATAGATTGTCTAGAAGTATACAGCTTCTTCCTACTTGAGCACAAACTGGGTCACTATTTTCGCAATTGGGAGTATGCTCTTCGCAACTGCAATGGCCAGAAGCGACGACGCATAGCAAAATTCCCACAAAGACGATCGAATTCATTTTCATTATGACGGAAGTACACTTATTGACAACTTAATAAGATCAGTTAAATTTAAGGCCCTTATATACGCAAAATTTAAGAGCTCAAAAGCTTGCAATCAGTGACGTGGATAGCTTTCTAGCACGAAGGGGATGAATTATTTTCAAAGTTATGGAAGTTTTCGACGTGAAATGGCTAATAAGAGGAAACCATGCAGTTTTATTCTTCCCCTTCGCCACCAATGATTTTACTGCAATAATAAAACACCAATTGAATAAACACAAACTCTCCGTACTTTCCCAGGTAAACAAAAATAATTATTATTTACCGCACGTTCTTTTTAAAAAATCAATATAACTTAAGAACTTCAATTTCGTGGTTTTATGGAAGAAGAGCATGAGTCAGCGTAGGCAAGAATTGAGTTAAACCTTGAATTCCTGGCTCCGTTGCTAGCTGGATTGTAGAGTTAGAATTTTTACGGTGATTTTATTGCTAAGTATAGCAGGCCTGTTAGATACTTATTGGCGAGCGTATCTGCCGAGGTCAAGCTCAGGGAAATGGGGGTTGGGGTGCTTCAACAACGCAGCCGAGCCGGAACAGCATTAATTGTATGCACCTATGATGGTATGACCAATGGACCTAAATTTTTCGAAATTCGAGAAGTCAGACACTGACCAACTTCCCAGGCATGGAGAATAAATGAAAAACGGATCGACCAAGCCACTTAAGTCGTAAGGAAATGGAGGTGGTCTATATCATCCTTTCCTATTACTTGTTGTAGATTTTCCTTCCCATTAACCCTTAGCGAGTTCATTCTACACTTGCTTTACCCAATCACACCTTCTTCAGTATAGAATTAAGTTAGGCTTTCGTTTATTTTTTCATTATAAATTCAATCATTGGTAGCTTCACTGTTAACTACAAATTTTCTCTTTGCTGTGCCATGCCACGCAGTGCGTGAATGTTTATACCTTAAGCAATACAACGTGCCTTCACCAAATCAGGCGTTGCTTTTAATATCGAAGTGACAGTCCAGGAGTTGGACAAGTCGGATGACCGCTTCCCTGACGTCCGCTGCCCCGAAGGCCATACCGACGAGTCTCCGAAAGTCTCCGCGACACTGTTGTTCCACTAGATGAAACCGCTGTTCATGGCAGAAGAAACACCTTGAACGTTCACGCTAAAGGGGTTGCAAACGAAAGACGAAATGCTACGACTTGATCACCAAATCAACTTGTTAGAGAAACGACGTCGTCTACAGATTCTGCAAATGGAAGGTAATGGCAACGAGAGCATCCGGTTTGATTTTCATGCTTTCGAAGGTATGGTACACCCATTCAGAGGCGACGATTGCTATGACATGCACAAGTGGCTTCTGGATGTCGGAGACGCTTTCTGTAATTCGCTTCCCATGCATCCGTACCTGAAGCTGACCTAGTCGACTTCATCATTGAGGGTTTGAACGATAATACCAACAACCTGGCCATACTAATTAGTCTGACTTCCTTGGCAGAGTTAAAACCGCAACTAGAGCGATATGAGAAGAAACGTCGAATTCAAGGTGCCTCCAAAAGATTGCAGGAAATGTTCAGAATCCGCCGCCAACCGCAAAACCGAAAACAATTGCTCCCAATTTTGGGCATTTTCAAAGCCAATGCACCAAGCATAAACGCCCGCCGAACACTTCTTTCAACTGCCACCAATTGGGACACTACCACCAAGACTGTTCTAACCGGAAAACCACTGCTGCATCAGTTGAATGTACCCAGACCACCGAAGCAGCGCTTGATATGGACCTCGAGATATTCCATGAAGATGAAATTGAAATAGGGGATTTTACTGATATACGGTTGACCAGTGATATTCCAATATATTGTTTGCCTTGACCTCTCTATTATTTGAGAGACAGGAGGTACATAATATTGTCGATTAATTTTTCGAAAGGCTATAATCCATCCGAGTGACTAGCCTTTTCGTCAGCAATTGTCTTAGTAAAAAAAAAAAAAAGAACGGTACGAAACGTATTAATGTGGATTATAAGGCATTAAATAAGTTAACCATTAGGGATGACTTTCCACTGCCACTTTTTAAAATTTCAACGACAGCTTCTGCCACATTAAAATAGACGAAGACTCAATAAAGTATACAGCTTCTGTCACGCCCTTCGGGCAATTTGAATACGCCCATATGCACTTCGGCCTTAAAAATGCCCCGGCGGTATTCCAAAGATACGTTCATATTAATCCATAAATAACTATATATGTCACTCAGGAGCCATTTCCATTTTGGCTCTTCTCATCACGTTCTTGGGTACCCACCAAAAGGAGCATTTTTCACTTAGCTACTCATCAAAATTATTTCTATTTCGCTGTTTTTTTGCCTGCCGAGTAACATCTCTTTATAACTGGCGCGAAACGTCCCACGCAATATCTATGAGAGTGACATATATGGTTATATGTAAACTAAACTCAAAGGAACTTATTAATGACGAATGATTTATAGTGTACCTAGATGATGTTTGTATTGCAACCGATTGCTCACATTGAGAAATTCTAACGAGAGTTTTGAAATCTGGGCAGGCCTAAGGCCAATTTGCTATGCTACCTATAAATGAAGCTGGCATCAGGCTCGCAGCTTGGCATATCGAAGCCATAAGAGATTATCCTATTTCAAAGACCTTTAAAGACGTTCAGCGTGCCAATGGTATTTTTTCCTACTTTCGTAGATTCGTTATATATTACTCTACTATTGCAAAGCCTATTACAGAAATTTTAAAGAAAATTTCGAGATTTGCATGGACAGAGCGATGTACCGAAGCATTTGAGTTGAAGCATATTTGGTGCGCTGCCCCAATGCTTTCCGTATATGATCCGAGGAAAGAAACCGAGTTACACTGCGATGCCAGGTCTCATAAGTTTGGAGCCTGCCTGATGCAGAAACAGAGATGATAAATTACACCCGGTCGCGAATTTTTCAAAAAAGCCCTCAGAGTCTGAATCAAATCTTATAAACTTCGAGTGAGAAACCCGTGCAGACGTTTATGCACTTGAACGTTTCCGTACTCTTTTAGATAGATTACCCTTTACAATTGTGACTGATTGTGTAGCTTTGTCGCTCACATTTAAAAAAAAGGCCTATCAACCCAAGAATAGCAAAGTGGGCGTTGCTGTTTGAAAATTAAAATTATAAATTGCAGCATCGTAAACGAGACAAGATGCCCCATAGAGATGCTTTGAGTAGGGTCACCATGACAGGAGCAATTAAGGTCGTCGAGTCAGACTTGGAGACCAATACCAGAATTTTGCCGTCACGAGACCGAGATATCTTTGAATTGCGTTCACGATTAGAGTTAGATGAGATCCCTGGTTATTACATGGATGATGGACTAGTTTTTAGACTAGGTACACAGCAAGAACGACAATTACTTGTGCGATCTGGAATAATATATAAATACAAAATATGCACGTCGTTTGAGAGAACTGAGAGAAAAAGCTGCTCAAGCTATTTCGAAATCTAAAGCTTACAGCTTACAGACTATTTTAATAAATACCATAAGCCAGCTAGAGTTTTTCAAAAGGGAGACTTGGTAGTTATAAAAAATGTCGTTGCTAGTGCCAGTAAGAATAAGAAGTTGGATCTGAAGTACCGCGGTCCCTACGTAGTCAAACAAAAGCTAGAAAATGATCGCTACGTTATTGAGGATACTGCGAATTTCCAGGTAACGCAAACCCCTTACCATGGTATATTGGAGTCGAACAAGTTGAGAAAATCGTTGGAGCTGGGTAGAATCGTAGGTGATGATTATGATCTGCATTTTGGAAGCGACACTGATTCTGATCTCGAGCCTTAGGATGGCAATCGAGGTTGATTGCTATCAGGAAGGCCGAGTTGTTGCCATTTTAAAATTAAGCGATAAAAGCATTTCCGTTAAGCCTAGTTTTAATGACATTGTTATACTTAAATGAATATATTTAGCATAAATATAAGCAGCAAGCAAGATTGACATGTGTAAACAAATTTTTCCTGCACCTCCTGCAGCAGGAAACTTCTTGCAGCTCCTGCGCTATTGGAATTCCCGCTTAAATCCTTTCTTACGCTTTAGGCAATGAATAAAACAAGAAATTTAATTTTTTTTTTTTTTTTCTTTATTGAACAGGATCATTAAAAACATTTTTTTTGCATTCACCGATGCTATTTATGTTGTTGCTGTCGATGCTGAAGATTGGAAAGATTAAAGAATTCTGCAAGGTCCCTCTTCATGGAATGAAAACCCGTTACAAGCGCCGCTTCTAGCTCTTGTTATAGCTATATGACCTCTATTAAGACGGTGCATAGTTTCAAATTCACAAAGATTGTCTAGAAGTATACAGCTTCTTCCTGCTCGAGCACAAACTGGGTCACTCTTATCGCAGTCGATACTATGACCTGCGCAATTGCTTTGGCAATGGCAAGAAGCGACGACACATAGCAAAATTCCCACAAAGACGATCGAATTCATTTTCATTATGACGGAAGTACACTTACTGACAACTTAATAAGATCAGTTAAATTTAAGGCCCTTATATACGCAAAATTTAAGAGCTCAAAAGATTGCAATCAGTGACGTGGATGGCTTTCTAGCACGAAGGGGATGAATTATTTTCAAAGTTATGGAAGTTTTCGACGTGAAATGGCTAATAAGAGGAAACCATGCAGTTTTATTCTTCCCCTTCGCCACCAATGATTTTACTGCAATAATAAAACGCCAATTGAATAAACACAAACTCTCCGTACTTTCCCAGGTAAACAAAACTAATTATTATTTACCGCACGTTCTTTTTAAAAAATCAATATAACTTAAAAACTTCAATTTCGTGGTTTTATGGAAGAAGAGCGTGAGTCAGCGTAGGCCAGAATTGAGTTAAACCTCGAATTCCTGGCTCCGTTGCTAGCCGGATTATAGAGTTCGAATTTTTACGGTGATTTTATTGCTAAGTATAGCAGGCCTGTTAGATTCTTATTGGCGAGCGTATCTGCCGGGGTCAAGCTCAGGGAAATGGGGGTTGGGGTGCTTCAACAACGCAGCCGAGCCGGAACAGCATTAATTGTATGCACCTATGATGGTAAGACCAATCGACCTAAATTTTTCTAAGTTGGAGAAGTCAGAAACTGACCAACTTCCCAGGCATGGAGAATAAATAAAAAACGGATCGACCAAGAAACTTAAGTGTAAGGAGGTGGTCTATATCATCCTTTCTTATTAATTTTTGTAGATTTTCCTTCCCATTAACCCTTAGCGAGTTCATTCCACACTCGCTTTACCCAAACCAATACTCATTATTTTTTCATTATAAATTCAATCATTGGTAGGATCTGGTATATTATATTATAAATATAGAATCAAGGTAAATTAACAAAGAAAAATTAGCGAATTCTGTGTCATCAATTGCCTTAAGCAAAGATCCCACCATCGGCGCAAAGTGCACTATATGCACCGATTTTTATCGTGCTAAATCGGCACACGTTCCAAAAATCTGCGCCATTAATTTTTGAACGGTCTCATTATCATCGCATATAGCGACGATATTTATCTGTTCATGTCGGGAAAAGTCAAATTATGAGACAAATCGGTGCAGTACGGTCACACTATTTGGCCTTATTGTGTAAATTAAGGATTAGTCTTTGTTGAGTGCTGAAAGTAGGCGAGGAGTTCATTTCGAAATGGATTACTTTCAAAAGCAGAAAATTGCCGCGGTCATTCATATATATTGCGGCTTCAGTGATGAAACGAAAGGAAACCCAGAAAAATAAAAGAACATTGCAAAAACGGAGCATTTGGGTGAAGGAATGGTAACAAAAAAGAAGGGAATTTCCCGGATATATGACTACCCTACGTGAGTTTTGCGAAGTCGACAATCAAAATTTTCTTTTCAAAAAATATGTGCGAATGAGTGAGCAAAATTTTATGGAATTGGTTGAACTAACCACGCCATATATACAAAAGCAAGATACCCGTCTTCGAAAAGCCATTTCAGTATGCCAGAGTTTAGCTTTTACTTGGCCACGGGTGACAGCTACAAAAGCCTATCAACATTCTTTCGTATTGATCCAAATATAACATCTAAGTTTATTCCGGAAGTTAGTGATGCAAATTGTGCAGTACTTAAAGATAACTACCTAAAGGGGCAGTATTATCATATACAGCCCGATTCTGAATATTCCCGGAGAACGAATTCCCAGGGAATTTACTTTTCTTGAGACTAAAATTCTCCGTTTCTAAATAGATAGGGAAAGGAAAATTATAGGTATGGGCCAAGTACCCATTCCCCATCAAATTTATTCCCCCATATATTTGAAAAAGAAGAAGTTTACTCTCGAGAAAAGTAAATTCCGCGGGAATTCGTTCCCCGGGAATATTCAGAATCGGGCTGATATATTTTTAGAAAATGTACCTAACATTTCGTCATGTCGCAAGATTTTGCAGATGCCGTCTACACAACAAGAGTGAACCGAAGTTGCCTCGAAGTTTGAAGAATTATGGAACTTTCCCCAATGTTAAAGAACAGTTGACGCGAAACATGTAGATACGATTGCGCTGACAGTGGCGTTTTCAGTAGATGCTCTTTGCAACAAGCTTTGGAAAATCTTGAGCTAAATTGGCTAACAACACGTCCCTTGACGGATCGTGAAGTTGATGTTCCATATTCTTTGGTGCCAGACGATACATTTAAATTGCTAACTTATTTGCTAAGGCCATATCCTGGTCGCAGCTTAGCGGCAGGTCAACGTATTTCCAACTATAGATTGTCGAGAGCAAGATGTATGGTGGAGAATGGTTTCCGGATAATGGCAAAGCGTTCCGAAGTCTTCTCTCGTCCAATAAAGCTTAGTGAAAACAAAACTACTCAGGTGGGTTTAGCGTGTTGCGCACTACATAGTTTTTTAGTGACGAAAAATACCAATTATACCGCATCATTGGTTAATCGCTATGATGAACATTGACTCCTGGTGCCCGGTGCACGAACTTATGATTCCCTACCAATCGTTGAATATGCAGCACAAGAAATTGCTATTTCATATATATGCTGCCAAGCAAAGGCCATCCGAAAGGAGTACGGACACACTTTCATGTCGCCAACTGATGAATTCTTGGTCTTGGCAGTATAAAATACTATATTTATTGCTTCAAAAAATTAAAAATGATACGTAAACGTTTTATTAATTTAATTTAAGTATTTTGTTCAAGCATTGCTTCCATTGCTTTTTTATAAGAGTTTCGACGTTATCGGCGTCTAGCTTATTGGAAGTTTTTTCATTTTCTTTAGCGAGCTCACGAATTTGCAAGGCCAAATACACCGACCCCGTCCCATTTGTCAACATCAGCATCCAAACACTTTAGTGCACGCTTCAATCTGGCGATAAGCTTTCTTCTATTACAGCAGTACTGGTTTTCTTAGCTGAGGATTATGTACTCGGGATGTCTTCTAAGGCTCCATAATTTTATATTGAGGAGGTGGTCTTAGAGCGGTCATGTCGACAGTTAAATTGCATTGCGGTCCAAAACTGCCAATGCGGTTGGGAGCACTCTACCCCCTGCCCAGATTCATTTTTAATTTTTGCTGCACATTGGGGAATGCAGTTTTTATATTGCACCCGTCAACGCCGTGCTTCGAAAACTCTTGTGCGATATTTTGTCACGCTTTATATCTTTTTTGCCGGTCTTTATAATTGGGGAAAGAATATTTACAAATGCAGGAGTAAGGCTCAACTGCCTGGATCAGTTCAAGCGTAGACTCGTTTGTCCAGGAAGACTTGGTCTGGCGCGTTTGTCTTTGTCCGAATTCATTTTAATGTCTCTTGTTTTCTTTTTATACCCGACACACTCTGTGTCGAGGGTATAATTGCATTTGTGTGGTTGTGTGTAACACCCAGAACCAATCGAGATACAAAATATATATAAATAAATAGAAATGATCAGCGTTACCAGGAGGTTCGATTAAGCCATGTCCAACCGCCTGTCTTAGAGTTTTCTTATCGAAGGAGTTAATCTATCTTGACGAAATATAAGTAAAAACAAGGTCGAGAATGGAGCCGATCGGACAATTTTTAGGGGTACCTCCAATTTATTTATTTATTTGAACCTTTTGATCCTAACACAGTAAGACAGAGTCTTAAAATTAGTGTAGGTGTTACGAAGGAAATTAGAAAGAGAAATGGCAGTTCATAAAGAAAGAAAGAACGAGAGAGAAGAGAAAATAAATTAGCTTGGAAGAAAAATTTAATTGCATATAAGTACATGAAGAGAAAAATAACAATATGCAACTCAGTACTCTCAAGAAAGCTTTTTGCCAATTTTTTCAATTTATCGACGTTCGCTGAAAACTGAATATTCGACGGTAGTGAGTTCCTAAGCTGCACAGAGAAATGAAAAAATTGCCTTTCAGATAAACGAAAACGGTGCCAAAAAGGAGTAATGTTGCAGTTGCGAAGGGAGTGGGTAAATCTTAGCTTACTGTATAAATAAGAAGGTTCTCTTGTATATATAATACGATGAAGAAATAGTAAGGCTCGAAATTTTAGCAAATTTCTGAAACTGAGACCAAAAATCAGGTGACTACATTCAGCCACATGGTCGGCTCTCCCAATTTTAAAGATATATCTTGCTATATTGTTATGTAAAAGTAACATTCAACTTACGCATGTTATCGTATTCGCAGTTGGCGAATATTTCGGCGCCATATAGCAGCACTGGTACAAGGTATGTCTTTCCCAGGAGAAGACGAATATTTTGGGGAGTATGTGCTTGCATAGCCCATAATGTGCGGAGAAGACCGTACACTTTAGCCGCAGCAGCAGAGATGTGATTACTCCATGAAAGATTACGGTTGAAGATGATCCCCAAATTTTTACCGGTTTCAGAAAATTCGATCACAGAACTGCCAATTTTAACGTTAGGAGCATTTTCAATATCAACAGAGCACTTGATAACTATGAGACACTTAGATTTACTGGCGTTTAACTCAAAAAAGTTCTGAGATGCCCATTCTTCCAGTTTGGCTAGATCATCGTTAAGCAAGGAAATTCCCAGATTTAGCTCATTCAGTTTACATCTTTGGATAAGCTGCACGTCATACGTCAGCATACATATGGATATCGCAATTATTTAAAACAGAAGGAAGATCGTTAATAAGTGTTATAAGTGTTAAATAACAAAGGTCCAAGAACTGATCCTTGAGGGACGCCGCTTGTGAGAGGCAGAAGTTTTCACTTAAAAGGCCCAACACATACAGACTGAGCTCTTCCGGTCAAATATGACTT
Source organism: Chlorops oryzae (assembly GCA_020466095.1). Classification (NCBI taxonomy): domain Eukaryota; kingdom Metazoa; phylum Arthropoda; class Insecta; order Diptera; family Chloropidae; genus Chlorops; species Chlorops oryzae. The sequence continues at coordinate 28,597,372 of CM035809.1, read as the reverse complement.
TAATAGTCCAGTTGCAGAAGCGGAGAAGTTGAAATGTCGATTAAGTTTTAGACACGCAATACTAGCATCAACTTTGTCGAAGGCCTTCGAATGGTCAAGAAGACATAAAATAGAAACTTCATTATTTTCAAGTGCAACGCGAATATCTTCAACAACATTAATAATATAAGACACACAGCTACGTTTATATCTGAGGCCTGACTGTTTATCTGTCAGAAGGGATTTCGCTGATAAGTATTGAGTAATCTGGGTGTGCATGATCCTTTCAAAAGCCTTTGAAATGAATGGTAAAATTGAGATAGGTCGGTTTGCTTGCCACCACGGGTCTGTTATGAAAATTACAAAAACTGCTCTATTTTCTCTTGGATATTCTTTCTTAATGGTCCTAGATTTGTACGAGTCTTCAAAATTAATTCAACATATGTGTCTGTGTCGGGTATTTTATAGTCAGGCTCGTATTTAAGTGTTTTTATGGCTTTTACCCGCTTAGGAAAACCCTAATGCAATTAACGTCCGTCGAATATCTGAGGTTCTTCGTTGAATTCAAATAAATGGTTCGTAAAGGACGAATTTGCTGCGCTGGAAATTTCCAGCGGTTTGAAGATTTTGCAGCACGCTTTGACTTTTTCGACGTGAATGGTTTTTCGGGCGAAATAATGTAAAATCGGAAAATTCATTCATATGAACGAAAGTTGGGTGCGTCAAAGTCGGGCTTCGCCGACTTTAGCACTCCGATTTTTTTTTTTTTTTTTTTTTTGCAAACTAACTTAAATTTTTAATCTGAAAATCGCATTTTCTAAAAACGCTTCCCAGAGAATCGTTCTACATACTTTCTAACGTTTTAAACAATGAAGTAAAAAATAATTTTTTTTATTTTTTTCTTTATTGAACAGGATCATAAAAAATTTTAGGTTCTTGAAGCGTGGTGTTCAATATCCTGATTATTTCAGCAGTTGATTGCATTGACGCTACTGAAGATGTTGTTGGTGCTGTCGATACTGACGATTGTCAAGATTAAAGAACTCTGCAAGGTCCCTGTTCATCAAATGCAAGCCCGTTACAAGCGCCGCTTTTAGCTCTACTCCAACCTTTTTCATTACATCGTAGTACAGCGTAATCACATTCATTGAATAAAAGTTTACATGTTCTTCCTTTTTGGGCACAAGCTGGGGCGGTAGATAAACAACTTATATCTAATTTGCAATTGAAATTTGCCTGGCAATGGCAAGAAGCGACGAAAAATAGCAAAATGCCCAAAAAGACGATCGATTTCATTTTCGTTTTGGCGGAAGTACACTTAACTCACAACTGAGGAAGATCAGTCATATGTAGGGCCCTTATATATGCAAGACTTGAGCGCTCGAAAGCCTCTAATCAGTGACGTATATGGCGTTTTTGCACGAAGGGGATGAACTGAATTCAAATTTCTTCGAGTTTTCAAAGCCAACGGCCCATGGGACCAAAATATTGAGTTTTATGCTCCCCTTTGGCAATGATTTGAGTGCAAGTTATCAATGAATAAATAAATAAATTTCTTAAAAATCCAACTGAACAAATATAAAGTCCGCGTTTTTTCCCTGGTAAACAAAACTAATTAATAAATTTCTTTTAAAATATCAATAAACCTAAAAATTGAAACCCGAAACTTATTATTTGCTGACTCGTGAAATCCGTGGTCATACGGAAGAGTAGCGTAAGTCGACATAAGCCAGAAATGAGTTGACTCTCTTATTTCTGGCTCAGCCTCTAGATGGACTAATTATTGGGTGAATTCGCACCAGTTAAATACTAGTTTTAGTTACGGGAAAAAGGTAACAGAGTTTTTTTTTTAATATTAATTTATAACATTATTTAACGTTTTAAAAACTAGCTTAAAAAATGTGAAAACCCAGGAAATTCTATTTAATTCTATAACTGGCTAAACCTTAAAAGATATCAATTTTTTAATTGTATCTCAATTTCTCAACTCTCTCGTTCATAAGCGCTGCTGCTTAACGTGGAACATCCACGCGACCTCCGATAAAATTGAAAGGAATTTTTGCACACAATTTAAAGTGTGTTGGGTCTCAATACCGGCTCTTAAATTTTCGGTTTTCGCAGTTAACAGTCTTTTGAAATGAAGTCGCAGTCGCTTTGGGGTAGCCGATTTTAGTCGTTTGCATATAGAACTATAGATAATATAGCACTATAGCTGCAACTTCGGCAAAATTTGGAGGCGATTCACCCTGTTTGTGTGCAAAGTTTCAGCTGGGGTGAACCAAAGCCAAATGATAATCCTTTTTTCCCCCATTTTGTTGTTTTTAACAATCCGTCCGGGGTGTTTATTTCAATCTAAAGTTCCCCCGCGACGGTACGAAGGATCTTACGATACGACCGTGTACGTCTGTAGAATGATCGCCCGACCGTCATCGTGTGGATATCGATGGCAAGCAAAGAAAAATTATTTCAACAGCGATTGCCTGGTACCTACAAACGTAAGCCTCTCGTTGTACTGTCCCCGGGGCACTTTAGGGAAACAGAAGCTTTTCAAAAGAACATTCATCCACTTTTCCATTAATTGAAGTGACAGAACAATAAATTTATTCAATTTTGAATCGCGATTAATTTTTAATTGCGATTACCTGCCGTGTAAACGTAGTAAGTAATATAGTGTCTTTTCATTATTTAGCGTGTCTAAATAAATGATATTAGAAAATAATATTGACAGACTTGATTGGCCGTTTTTAATGTATATTAAATCAGTTCACGCTCGACATTTATTTGGAAAATTTCAGAGCGTGAAAATCAGATTTTATAATTAAAATTCGAAAGAGAAAACACGTCTCTATAAAAGTGATTGCGACATAATGACTTCTATTGAGTTCTATTTCATTAATACGCTTGTTTAGAGGAATTAATAATGAAAATTGTAAGTGAAAAAAATACTTGGTACAAAAATGTTGAGAATTACTTGTTTCGATCCAATATTGGTCCACAGGAAGTTTACATTCTGGCTGCCTTGTTATCTTTCTTGATAACAGCTCAAGCAGAAGGGATTTCACAGGATGAGATAGTTAAAGGAAGTTTTCCACCAACTAAACAAATGCAGAGAGGCGGAAGCTTTATATCTACAGTGGGAAATGTTGCTTCAACAAAAGCTAAACAAACCGCCGCTTTGGCAAAAAATCTAAAAAATTTAGTTTTTAAATGGACTTCCTAACAACAGAGTGGAATTAAAGTTATTTAAGTTATAGCAGCTAAAGCTGTTATTAATTAAAATATGTTTTATAGCAAAATAAAATGAAATACAACGTTCTATGGGTGCAACAATTTGATATGCACGCTTGTTTGAAATCCAATATTTTAAATAAATTATTTCATAAATCTATTTCGCTCGTATTCGAAAACTCATTTTCTCTCGATTCCATCTATTTCAGTATGAAGAGCACTACGCTCTAAAGCAGGGGTCGGCAAAATGGGTATGTAATTGTGTGAGTGAGAGCAGAGCGGCTACCCAGTAGTCAGTAGGTCGCCCCCGATATTTGTGACATGCCAAAGTTCCAGTCCTTGAAGACTAGCCATTTCACCTACCACATGAACCTGAAAGAGTAGATAGGCCTCAGCTCACATTTCCCTATTCGCTGCGTATGATTGTTTTTGCTGTTGTCTGCTTTTACGTCGCATTCTGATCATTTGCCCGTCAAGCGTTCGATAGCGCAGTGGTTCAAACTATGACTCCATAGCCGGGAGGTTCGGGGTTCAATCCCTGCGGGCGGCGAGAATTTTTCCTAATTTTTTTAATTTTTTTGTAAATTAGAGTTTTTTTTTGTTCATAGTTCAGTTATTTTGGAAGACAAACATTTTCCCCTAAATATTTAAGGTTTTATTATTATTTTTTTTTTAATGGTTCATTTTCAAGTAAACAATTTTTGGAGTGAAAAAATTCGTTAAATACGTTTCCCAAAATCTGAGCAACGCTAAACTCAAGTGAGCATTTTGACCAAGAAATCAAATTCGTTCGTTTAGCGTAATGGTTAAGCCGTTCGCCCAGCGATCTGTAGGTCAGCGGTTCGAGGCTCGGTGGAGGCGAGAAAATTTTAAGAGAAGCTAAGATAAAAAAGATTTAAAATAAAAAATAGATAAACAAAAAAAATATAAATTAATAAAATAAATAAATTAAAAAAAAGTCAAAACAAAAAATGAAATTTTTCTTTTTTCTCAGTCGCTGGTGCTAGGCCATTTTCCTGCCCCTTTTCGCTAGCGAAAAGGCTCGCCAACGAAGGCGTATAAACGGACGACCCGCCCATGGCAATGACATCACAATGTTAAATGGGACAGCGTTTTGGATAGCCGATGGACGCGTCCATGCCACCATGGACTGGTGAAAACACCAGTGTTTGGGTGGCTCAGTTGACTACTGGGTACTAAAAATAACCGAAAATAAACAAAAAAAAATTCTGAAACTAGCTAAAAATAAAAGCTAGAAGTAGCATAAAAGAGCTAAAACTGACGGAAAAAGCTATAAATTTCCGCATACCCGCTCTCGATGTTGCATGCTCGGCTGATCCCGTCAAACTGAGACAAGAGCGTAAGCAATACGTGTGAGTATCTGTCGCAAAAATTTTTCCTAGCGTGCCGACCCCTGCTCTAAAGAAGCCAGTAAAGGACAATGGTCAAATTTGTATAGCTCCTGTCTTATCTGCAGCAATCGAGTAGCTATGAGCTTTTTATTATATTATTATATGACCAATGAGAATAAAAGAGGTTCTTACTGGGGTTTAATTTAGAAAGAAAGTTATGGACATGAAAAGAGCCACGACATGAAAGAAAGATATTAGAAAAAAAATCATAGAAAGAAAGTATAAGGCAATATAACAGTAATATTTAAAATGTTGTATGAAAATAGCATACATCCAAGACCATTATCCATCAATCATTATCAATAACAAAACTACTTTAAAAATCTATGGTAAAAGAATATGCCCCTCTTTGTATCTTGCCCCTCCCAAGTACCACACCATAATCATTATATAAGTGCAACTTGCTTTACAGCTAGAAAGGGAAATATACGCTTCCAAATAAAAACCACTTGTATGTACTGCTGAAACGCTAGGATAGTTCGACTAAGAGAAATCTGAAATTGGTTTCCCCTAAATGTTATATTTTGCCTTCGAAAGAGTTATGCGAGTTCAGCTGAAAATTGTACGGCAAAACGTAAAGAAAATTTGCATGTAATTTAGTAACGTGTAGATGGAAGAAATGTTTGCTTATGCAGTTTGATTGATATTATTATTTAAATATAGCATTTAATTTTTCACAAAAAAATGTAGACTAAATGATTGACGTAAGTGGTTGAATAGATATGTGCGATACAAAAGTGCACAAAAATATGAAGTTTTTTCAATTTTCGTTGGAGAAAAAAAAGGTAGCTACATCTATATCAGAGATGGGCGCACCAACACCATTGCACTTATCGCACTTGCGTATGTCGTAGTAGCAACTCGACAAAAGCACTGAGAGAAAAGTTTGCGTAGGTACGATCGGCAAGCGATAACTAACAAAAGAAACCAAGTGGGAAATTTTTAGGTTTTAATTAAATTTTTTTTTGCTTTTATCAGCTAAAAATTTTATGGCACGAAAAATAATGCCTTTTCACATAATATTCAGCGCATCGGTTTGCAATGTAATGACAAATAAGACATTGAGCCTCACCGAAAGAATTTTCAATTAACAAAAATTCTTCTTCCCATTTCGCATGAAACATTTTTCTCGCTATGTATTCACAACAACAATGCAGAACATGTTCTCAGTACGACTGAGAGCGAGCGACTGAGCGTTTTCATGATTCACGCACAAGTCGTGTGTAGCCGACTGCGCAGTTTGCAGGGCCCCGCGGGATAGCGCTTGCCCACCGCTGATCTATATACATCGGCTCATTGCAAAAAAGTGGAAGGTAAGAGTCTCTTTTTTCAGTTTCATCAATAAAAATCCCCAAATTTTACCAATAGTTTGAAAAACTTACATATTATCTATTGGAATTGTTGTGAGTCTCTCCCAAACTCACATGTGGTCACCTTAAACGGCAAACAAAAGGCAGTGACCTGCATTCATGAATTTCTACTTCAAGGTGATTCCATGCTACTGAAAAGCAGCGGCTAGCGAAAACCGCTGACAGAGACAGTTTGGCTACTACAACAACAACACCAGCACGAGCATAAGCTTATGCACAACCCGATCGCTGGTAATTACAAGAGCATTAAGCACAAACCCGGCGCATGCATTTGCAGGGCGACAGCTAGCAACAACAATACAGGCACCGTATATGCACGATTGTCTAATCTCAGCACTGGCACAGCGAATGCACAATTGCAATCCGATCGCTGGCAACAACAATAACAACTACAAAAGAAGCAATAGGAACCTCGGAATAGCTTCATGTAGCAACAACAACAATATGACAATGTTGGTACAATTGCGGGTGAAGGTCGCGGTCAAGCTTATGCAATGTGTTCCGGAAGAATCCACGACGATCTCGGACAGTGGGAATTTCCAATATTGCAAGATCAGCAATATTGACCTATATAAACGAAGCTTCGACAACTGGAAAGGGACTTCGACTTCTTCTGCGAGCGTACTCACCCACGGGCCACGACGTCAGAAGCATAGGGCAGTTTCAAGTTAGGATAAGTAATTCTGTTTAGACCTAAGGATTCAAACCTTAAATAAAAGGATTAAACCTTAGATAAAATCTTTTATTTTAAAGGGAAATATAGGAACTATTATACGCTCGACACTGTCTGAGCGCTTGGTTTCCTATATCTCAGCGTTGGAATAAAGGAACGTTTATACGCTCGACCCCGTCTGAGCGCTTCACTTCCTTAGATCACAACATTATTTGGCGCAGCCGGTATTCGACTGACTTTCAGTTGGATGAGAACTCAGTTTCCTCAAAGCTTTGAACAAAATTATATTGATCGCTATGCAGCTTGGCGCATTTTGCTAAGTTGGAATTGTGTCAATTTTAATTAGCGACTAGTTGCTACCACAGGGCAAAAAAGCATATTATGCTGCATGCGAGATTGTAATTTTTGAGCAAAGATTATATTGTCAAGGATATCTTGCCAATATATCTGGGCAAAAAAGCTTAGAAGAGATATTGAAACATAATATTAAAAGTGTACATACATGAACGGCTATATACGAATTTCGCCTGTGATTGGAATTGTGTCAATTTTAATTAGCGACTAGTTGCTACCAAAAACAGCCGATCAATTCATTAGCACGATTGTATGGTAAAACACAGGTCAATTATTTTTAACGCAAGTAAATATTTTTTGAATCCTGGCGTCTGGGCAGAATTATTGAAATAATATTTGTTTTACAAGAATCGACGGTAGCAGTTACCAAGCACAAGAAAATTAAATCAACGATTACACCAAGCAATGTGGCGCAGAATAAATAAAATTAAAATGTTTTTCAAAAGTTCCCAGGAAATCAACACATTCAACATTCCAGAAGGAAAGAATAAATAAAACGAAAATGGTAAGTAAAAATTTTTATTCGATTTAATTGCTCGGAGTCCTGTCTGATAGAACAGTCCTTATTAATTCGAAACGGGAAATGAACTAAACGCCTACAACACATCAAAAAATGTCTCCGATTAATTTAACAAAGTTAGCAATAGCAAAGGATTTGGAGGATCATGCAGTAAATTTTAGAAGAGGTTATACTAATAAATTTTTAGATAAAACACCCTTACTAGAAAATCAACAAGTTCGTTGTTCCTTTTGCAAGATTGAAGGTCACTCTTGGGATTTCTGCTTAAAAAGAAGGAACACACCTTATTGCACAAGTTGTGACCAGTATGGTCATGAATATAGCGTACGGTGCAATATGATGACCACAAGCCAAATTTTGAAATCATGTACTTATTGCGGAAGAAATGGGCACTTAGAGAGCACTTGTTTCAGTAAGATGAGAATTTTTTTTTGTAAAATTTGTCGAATGAATGGTCACAAGAGTAACATATTTTGCACACGAAAAAAGAAGAAGAATATTACGGAAGCAAGGCAGTTCCAGAATGGGGCACAACTTAATAGAGGAGAAAGACGAAACAGGGAAAATCATATTTATAAATTTATGGCAAACAATTTTGATTCAAATAGCACAAGAATCTTTAATTTGTACAATCAGGAAAACCCCCAGCGGCCCGGTCTTGGCCGACAGACCGGAATGCCCAGACAGAGCGAGCATATCAAGGGCCAAATCAAGTTCCAACTTTGAAAACAACAGTAGACAAAGCAAAGAATTATATAGAATTAGAGGAATTAGACATAAATAGGATTTTCTTAGATGATGAAGAGGAGAAACAGATCACTATAAATGGCATGAATTTTGAAAAAGGAAAACAGATCACATGTATAAAAATAGACAGTAAAAAAGAATGTTTATTGAAAAAGAAAAAACAAAGGACTCATTTCAACGACAATGTCGTGGTTCACTTTTACGAAAGTGATATACCAGTTATGAACAGAGAAATCGGAACTTCAAAAATTTTGAAACCATCAAAATTAGATGAACAAGCACATTTAATAACTTATTTCCATTCCCAAAAAGTAGAAACTCTAAGTGAGAAAACTGCTGAAATTGCAAAAAGTAAAAACGAAGATAAGAACCAGTTTTTGGTTTTATTTTTATCTTTTGTGTTACATATCTTCGCAATTTTAAAGGAAAACTTATTTAGTTTGAGCAATGAAATAAGCAAATGGTTAAATAGCAAAATTAAAGAACCTTGTAGGAACCTGATTAGAAATAGCCCTCAAATCTTTAATACGCAATGTTCAAGTTCAGTGTCAGACGACGCGTTTATAGTATTTCCTGATGGACAAGCTGTAGATGATAGGGTTGCCTTGTTAGTGGACACTGGGCTGGATAAAAGTTCGATGAAGTCAGATGTGTTGAAAATAGGAACTGAGTCAGGAAAAAGCAAACTTGGAGAAAATAACAGTGAGAAAAACGTAGAGATTATGCATTCAGAGCTAAGTCAATCAGAGTCACTTCAACTCGTCGTTCCCAACATCGATAAGATTTGTATTGCAGAGGCAGTTACGATCAAAGCGAGGGAAGCGAAAGTGGCACCGATTTGCGAGAAATTAGTGTTGGACTGTAAGGAAATTGAGAAAGAAGAAGTTAATGATAAAAAGGGACTATCTAGCGGTGGGAATGTTGTGATTAAAAAGTCTAATGAATTGGAACATGAGTTCGACGAGGAGGTCGAGGATAATTTTTGTGGTAAAAATAGTAATGAAGAAATTGAATTCGACAAGGAGGTCGAGAATAATTATTGTGGTACTAGAAGAGATGGTACTAATGGTAATAAAGAAGTAGTTGGAGATATTTCGAAAGGAAATCCACCAGATAGAGATAGAAATCCCCATGAGAAGGTATCAGTTGAAAATATAAACCTAAATGAAGAGTCAGAAGTTAGAGAAGTGACGTTGTACGAGTATTTCAAAGGTCCGAATGTAATGCAAATATCAATTCAAAAGGTTCTCTCCATTGTAAAACAATCTGTTCTCAAACAAAGCAAATCTAAATTAAAATTCTTGCAAACGAAGATAAAACATACAAGAGATTTAAAAGATCTAGACAAATTTTTCGCCCATAACTATAATGTGCCGTAGCTTAATTCAAAATTCAAAATACTGTCCCAAAACATAGGTTCTTCTTGACTAAAACGAGACTTGAATGTCTTTATATTTAATCAATATTGTCAAAAAAAAAAATTCTTTTTAATATCGCTTATTGCGATATCTACATAAGGAATGGCGACGAAAAACAAATGGTTTAAGAAATGTTCGGAATAGAGTTAAAAACAAAACTTGTTTTTAAAATATTAAACATACGAATTTTAAAGTTTTTGCAACACCAGTTTAATCTCATTTTGTAAGTGTACCTTTATGGGTAAAGACCACCATGCCTTTGAAAGAACCAGGAGGGACTCAGGGCACATAATCTGTATTTTTATTGTTTTTTTAGTTTAACCAAGGAATCCGATCACAAAAGCGATAGCGAGCCGGTAGAGCAAAGCAAAATAAATTGGTAAATATTAACAAGTATATACAGATATTCACAAAATATTTTTATATACTCAAAAACGTTTAATTCAAAATCAATACCTTGAAAGCATAGGTATTTTTGCGCTTATAACACTTTTTACTGTTTGGACGAAAAGAATATGAAAAAAAAAAAATTTTTTTTTTATAGAGAATAACATAAGTACATAAAAAAAAAAGATTATAATTTAATTCGTAAAAAACACAAATATGGTAATACTTGAAAAAAAAAAAATAAAAATAAAAAATATTCAAAATAATACAACAGACACTAATTTAAAACTAAAATCAATTAATTAAAACTTAATTCAATAAAAAATCAAACCATGTTAAAAATTTTAAAATAAAAAGAATGGAGGAAAAATCTTTGACTAAAAGAGAATGTTAAAACAAAAAATTATTAAGAAAAAGAAAAGCAACGTATATATGTAAAATAGAATACAAAATAAAATAATAAAAAAAAAAATAAATATATATATAAAATAAATAAATAAAAACTACGAGAAAAAGTAAATAACAAATTTTTATCAACTTTTAATTACGGTGACGGGTACATCATAAGAAAACAATATATGTATTATTAACTGTGAAAACAAACGGTAGAAAAAAAATTATATTCACAGACAAAAACCTCAAAGTATAGGTACCTAACAAAACTTTTGTTTTTGAAACTCTTATAAACAAAGTACAATTTAAGAAAAATAATGGAAAAAAAAGAATTATAAAAGAAAAATTGAAATTGAACGATAAAAAGTGAATGTAAAGAAAAAATAAACAATAAATAAAGTATACATGATTGTTAAACAAGCTGCAAGAAAATAAATTCAAAACATTATATAGATAATAAGAAAGTATACTATGAAATAAATTTTATATATATTAGATTTAAGCCCAAAGAATGGCCTGGATACGCACTATCAAAACAGCGGGAGTATCGCTTAAACAACAGCAGTGGTATTGTTCCAACACGCATCGACATAAATTTCACGATTCATCATTTGCCTAAAAACAACGTCTTCGCCAGCCTTAGGCAAACATCTAAATTTCTTAACCACCATTAAAAGACAATCACCTTAAACGCTTCAACATTGTCTCCTTTGAATCATAAAGCAACCAAGCAACAGTAACGATGCATACGGTATACATCATATGTTAACATTTTTCGTTCATCTAAATCATCAACAACTAGTACGCGACTTCATTAAGAAGGGGAGAGGAGGGAGTCAAGGTTGTCCCTCTATTAAAAGTTCTGAACAGCCTGCCTGCATTATTTTTTCTTCAAACAACGTCTATGTGATAACAACTTTCAACAGCAACATTAACATGAAAATCATCCAGTAAAATCTCAACCGCCGCAGTTTAATCGAACTGATGCATGACAAAAAACATCCAGTTCGGAGTTTTCTATCGTCGCCTTGTTGCAACTTTCTTCAAAGGGGGAGGGATGTTGTGAGTCTCTCCCAAACTCACATGTGGTCACCTTAAACCGAGAGCAAAAGGCAGTGACCTGCATTTATGAATTTCTACTTCAAGGTGATTCCATGCTACTCAAAAGCACTGTCCAGCGTACATTGCTGACAAATGCAAACATGCAGTTCGGCCGCTGGTAACAACAACAAAACCGGCACAGTATAAGCACGATTGACAAACATCAGCACTACAACAGCAAATGCAGAATTGCAATTCGATCGCTGGCAACAACAAAAACAACTCCACTAAGTGAACGGAAGTAAGGGCAACAACAACAGTATGGCAATGTTGGTACAATTGCAGGTGAAGGTCGCGGTCAAGATTATGCAATATGTTCTGGAAGAATCGACGACGATCGCGGATCATGGGAATATTCAATATTGTAAGATCAGCAATATTGATCTATAAAAACGGAGCTTCGACGACTGGAAGGGCAGACTCAATCTGAGACTCAACGGCGACTTCTTCTGCGAGCGTACTCACCCACGGGCCACGACGTCAGAAGCATAGGGCAGTTTCAAGTTAGGATAAGTAATTCTGTTTAGAGCTAAGGATTCCAACATTAAATAAAAGGATTAAACCTTAGATACAATCTTTTATTTAAAAGGAAATATAGGGACTATTATACGCTCGACACTGTCTGAGCGCTTGGTTTCCTATATCTCAGCATTGGAATAAAGGAACGTTTATACGCTCGACCCCGTCTGAGCGCTTCACTTCCTTAGATCACAACAGAATCATGAAAATTGCAACACATTCCAACGAAAAACAGCTATGGCTATGGGCCTATGGGAGGTAACCTTAGGGTCTGACCGATTTGAAAAATTTTTGGCACACATTCATATTTTTGCATAGTCAACATTCTGACTGAATTTCGTAGAGGTAGCTACCATACAAAGCTATAACTATGGGCCTATGGGAGGTTCGCCTAGGGGTTTACCAATTTTGACAATTTTTAGTTTTTTTCTGAGTTAAATTCATAAAACTAAGTGTGCCAATATTTACTTTCATTCGAATACTCCTTCTACTTTTTTCCGAGAAATGTGTGAGGCTTCCCCACTGTGCGACGCCTGGGTGTTGCGACTGCACGACTTAATAGTCAGATTGAGACGTTAGAATATAATAATTTGATTTTGTATGAATAATATAAAAGAATATAACGAAAAGATAAACAACTACGGTCCTCTAGTCTAAGCATTGTTATTTCATTGTTATCCGTAGTTACTTAATACGTATAAGATCGTTACATGTTAAAGGCTCAGTTACTCTTGATTGAACGTAACTTAACTTAGTGAAATCTGTTTTCCACAGATTCATATCTTAAGTCAAATTAAGTTTTCAGTGACTGATCCCATATAAAATGAACTAATCATATCAACACAGCTGATTAAATAAGTAAAGTTAAGTTACGTTCAATCAAGAGTAACTGAGCCTTAAAGCACTAACCTGACATTCGGGAGCAAAAGCTTCAAAAATCTGCTATGGCGGTTCTTTGTTCAAATCGAGCTCGTGTTATATCTCCCTCTGTTAACTGCTGAGAAATTACACAAAACACACGGTTCACGATTTTCTGCCATTGTAATTAACGAATTCTGATATATGCTCAAACTTATGAAGTCAACAAAAAAGCCTAATACCTACTGATTTATTTAATTTTCTTATAAAACTTTTATATATATTTCACGTACGACTTACTCGCAGTTATTCTGGCTACTAATGAGTTCTTAGTGTTAAGGGCTGCCATACTGCTCAATTATAAAAGGGCAGCCAGAGATGCAAATAATAAAATCTACCAGATATTAAAGAATATAATCTACCAAACACTGTGCAACTAGAAACCACACACTGAATCTACCAAACACCACACAGATAGCGTTAAATATACTACAATATTGATTCGTCTTTCGATTGATACTAGTGTTATTGATGGCCGCTCATAGAACAGGATGCCCATTGTCCTTTCCAATAATAAAATACCAAATACATGTATAAAATAATGAAGAATTACCTTAGATTACTTTCGCTACTCCAAGAAAAAGCAATCGGACTGACAATGTTGCATTTAAATTGGTAGCCCGAAGTTGTTTTACTTCACAATATTAATGAGCGTGGTTATTCTTTGACCGAGATAAATCGCAAACAACTGTGCCCGATGGACGGAAACTTATAGAGCAATTTTTAATATGACATTTATACATCTTTTATTAAGTTTGAGTCATCGAAAACTCACCGCTGGCTTGGTTTCGTCAAAAGAATGAGCTCTTTACTTCCTTCTCATATACTTCAACAGCATAGAGCCCTAAATAATTGACCAATCAGGGCGTCAATACGCCCTATTACAGAAATCATCGATGCTTAACTCATATATCGAATCCTCAGGGGTATTTTGTAGTGGAAGATTATCAACATTTTGTATCAAAATTCAAAGTCATAAACTCACCCTTGATCCATCTTTTTATTCAACTTATGGCGAATTTCTTGCGAAAACATGGAAATTTTGTCAAATGCAATGAAAAATGTCTTTTAAAATCTTCGATTCTTTGAATCGGATATATCGATTTTTTTTGTCCATTTCAACATCTCTAACTGTGAGCTGTCAGTTCGCCAATGACTTTTCGGAAAAACATAACAACTGGTCACCCGATGCAAACAATCTGTCACTTTTGTTTACAGCCGCGTTTGAAAATTATATTTCGTTCAAAAAGTTAAAAACAAATGGCTTTTCACTTGAGTACTAAGCAGCGTCTGCTGCTATTGCTCAGTGACATGGAAATAATATCAAAGTAAGTGGCTCTATTACAATTCAAAACGAATTCAATTTGCTTTAATTGTGAAGAATCGAGAATTGAAGAGAAATTACAAGAGAAATACATTACTTTAATTCAAAAAACAAAAAATTGAAATAAAAGCATATGCCACGACTTCCTTACATCCTTAAAGGCTGTTCGACTATCTTCTCTGTGCTTCTTGCGAATCTTTCACGAATAAAATTCACGTCCTTTTTCCATTTTTATACAAATTTCACGTCGGTTTTCTGTTATTTTAGGGATCTAATAGAAAACATGGTCGTTCCAAAGCATCAAAAAATATCTCCAGCTGATCATGCAGCGCTAATAGATCTTTTAGTGGCAAAAGATGTGGAATTCAAAGAGATGCTCGAGCAAGCAAGTGAACAAGCGAAGATCGAGAACAAAATGAATGAGCTTAGAGCCACGCTGGAGGTTTATGTAAGTTGGACAACTTATAGTCTGGCGAACCTGACAATACCATACGCGAAACACGAATTACATTGTAAATTTTAAAAGGAGATATCAATATTACAAGAAAAAAAACAAATCTAAAACAAACACAATCGGCATTTACAAAACCGCCGCCGTTAATGGCTTTAAAACTAGTAGTACTGGTACCCATCAAAAGGAACTGGTCAAGCATATTCTCCAACTTTTTCTTACTCATATATACTAAAATAGTCAAGATAGCTAAACCATATCGATAAGAAAACTTTATACTGGACATGACTTGATCGATTCTCCCATTTGTGTCGGGTTCAAAACGACTAAATATAGTGTTTATAAAATTCAATTAATTCTAACGAATCTTTCAAACAGGATCACGAAATATATAAGCTACAAAAATCACTAAAAGAAGCCGAACTGATACTATCAACAGCAATCTTTCAAGTCCGCCAAAAACTCCATAGTATAAATCAAGCGAATAAGCGTCCAGTTTCTTCCGAAGAACTTATCAAGTACGCTCATCGTATAAGTTCCGCGAATGCCGTAAGTGCTCCATTAACTTGGTGTATTGGCGATGTCAGACGTCCCTATCCAACAGACATTGAAATGCGAAATGGTTTTTTGGGAAAATCCGATTTAAGCATCAATGGCGGCATCGTTCATCAAAACAGTCTTCCGTCGCAACGAAATCCTGAGGTGCCCAACTCTTTCCAGAACCAATTCAATTGGAATAATCTCGGAGAGCTGCACATGACAATGGGAGCAGTCGGAGGTGGCACTGTGTCGCTAGATACACGTGCCCATAAAGAAGAAAGGCAAGACGTTGAAGTTATGTCGACTGATAGTTCAAGCTCTAGTTCGAGTGATTCACAATAGATTTTAAGATTAGAAAATAGATAGGGAAATGTGATTATGTACTAAGAATTCTTTTTTTATTTGGGAAGTGTCTGAAAGTATGACTGAAACAAAAGTCTACAAAAAAAAAATAAAAATAAAAATAAATAAGAATTTTCATAAAAGAGGAATACTAATATCCGATCCCAAGCAACAGCTGATTGCTTTTTTCCCTAACAGATGATTGAATTAGTAAAAAACAAACGAGAGATGCATAACCAAGTGCACGTCCTTTTTGATGGTTATTCTTATGATGATCCTGAGGATTCCAACTACATGCGTGCCAATTGCACGTCAACGCTCATAAGAACCCGAAATGGAGTTAATATAATTGTCGATACCATGACATCTTGGGATGGAGAACGAATCGCTGAGGCTTTGGAAAAATTCGGCTTGAAACCTGGAAATATTCACACAGTTGTCGGAACTCATGGCCATTCCGATCACATTGGTTGCCACTATCTATTTCCGGAAGCACGTTGGCACTTTGTTGGTGCCAGTGCCTCTACACGTGATAAATACCTTCTAGATTGGAGTACATTTGGAGGAAAGTGTGACGGCGATAAAATCAGCAGATTCGAGCTGGATGGAAGAGATGTTGTCGTGGAGAGAACTCCTGGACATACTCTTGGTTGTGTTTCCGTCATAGTGCGTGAAACGAATTTGGGTGGAACAGTTGCCATTTGTGGTGATCTCTTTGAAAAGGAGGAAGATATACTGAATCCAGCATTATGGATCGCAGCTGGCAGCGAAAATATTAAATCTCAATATGAGCAGCGTTTCCGTATAGCTAAGATGTGTGATTATATTATACCAGGACATGGGCATGGATTTGCTGTAACTGATGTAATGAGGAATATGTTACAAGAGCAGTTGGACATAAGTAAAACGAAGGAAGAGGAAAATTAGAAAATTTTTGTATTTTATTGCATTGCATTTATTAACATAAGTAGGAGGCCTTAGCACACTAAACAGAAAGTCTTAATTTTTCTAATTTTATTCTAACCTTTTGATATTTTAATTTAAATTACTTCATATTTGTTCGGTCCTATACCCCATTCTCTATTATGGACGCGCGGGGATGTGATATTAACGCGGGTTTCTCTGCCAAACGAAATTTTTCATTATTGAAATGTCTTAAGCGTCCCCCACACGGCGCTGCGATGCAAGCCCGTGTATGTAAGCTTTGGCCAAACACGTAAAAAATATTTGCAAATATATTTCAGCATATATGGCTTCGGATAGATTTAATATCCCATCTGATATGGAAAATATATATATGTATATATGTCAAATAGCGGACCTAAATTGAGCGTGTTTCTCGAGAGCCAGACACATGAACAATGTTTTGAAACAAATGGAGGAAGACGTGCAAAGAAAAGAGACGGTTGTTTTTTAAATGTTCCGCAATAATCTGTGTTTCTCTTTCTTTGTAATGCATTAAAATGCATGTTTCATGACTCTCGTGTAAAAGCAAAAAATACTCCTCTTTAATCGAGCTATTGAGGGTTTCATTTTGTACACTTTTTCCCGGGACACCCTGTATAGTTATTTAGAAAAACCAGAGTATTTAGTCTAATGAAATTGAGGAACACTGTCTCAAAATAAAAGGATAGTTTCTAATGAAACTAATTGTTATTTTCAATAATGAAAATTGAAAAATTGAAAATCAACACATTTTTTTCTAAAATAAATTCGTCCAATTTTGAGATCGATCTGCACACGAAGACGGTCAGCGAAAATTCAATGTAGTATAGTAAAAGTCATAACATTTTCAACACACGTACACGGATGTGTAGTAAGTTATGTAGTATCGTGGCCGGTGGTCCTTAAACATTTCATAGAATGTGTACATACGATGTAGTATGCCTGCTTGAAGAAAAATGAAGTGCTTTGAATTTTCCGCAAAGCAGGTAAAGATGTTGGACGTGTGCTTGAACTTTTTATATTTTTGTGTCGTACAACATTATTCATTTGAACTTCGATGAGTAAACATCATAAGGAAAGTGGAGTTTTTTTTTTAAAACATGGAACACAGAAATTTTATTTTGGAGTTAGTTGAATTGTATCATAGCTTTCCGTCTTTGTGGAACTCAAACTCAAAAGATTATAAGGACCGCAATTTAAAACAAAATAACTACGAAACGCTCTTAACGAAATATAAAGAACATTATCCGGATGCGACAAAAAGAGATTTGACAAAAAAACTAAATAGCCTGCGAACCTGCTACCGGAGGGAATTAAAACGAATTGCGGCATTGGAACGTAATGGTATAGGAGTAAACGAAAATAACGAACCAACGTTGTTTTACTTTGAAGCGATGAGTTTTTTACGTGACTGCGAGCCACCTTCTTCATCGAGGGATACCACAAATCAGACCAGTGAAGAAAGCGAAACGGAGGTGGGTAATCTTTTAATGTCATCCATGGCTATCAATAGATATTTTTAGATTTTACCAGAAATGCGTAGAACCTCCAGAAGTTCAGGAGTTCCCAAACAATTCAGAAAATTCCATCCAACAACCATCTGTAATTTCCTTCCGTTTTGGTCATCTTTTGACATAAAAAAGTATTTGGAATTATTTGGAATTGTACCTACTTAAATTATAAATTAACTTATATCAAATATTATTCCTTATAGGAAATCGATATGCCAACAAAACGGAGAAAAACAAGTTCGAGCGAAAAAAAATTATTGGCAGTAGCAGCCAAGCGACTGATGCAACCGAAGGATGAGTTTTGGAAACTCGGAGAAACGTGGGCAAATGAGTTGAAAAACATGGACGAAGCTCAACAAGTATTTGCTAAGAAATTTATAAATGAAATTCTGTTTGAAGGACAAATGGGTACATTACATAGAAACGCAATGAGCTTGAATGTCTTCAGTGGGCCGATCATTAAACAGAACCAAGTGGACGTGCTTTTTGACGGCTATTCTTATTATGATCGTGAGGATTCCAACTACATGCGTGCCAATTGCACGTCAACGCTCATAAGAACTCGAAATGGAGTTAATATAATTGTCGATACCATGACAGCTTGGGATGGAGAACGAATCGCTGAGGCTTTGGAAAAATTCGGCTTGAAACCTGGAAATATTCACACAGTTGTTGGAACTCATGGCCATTCCGATCACATTGGTTGCCACTATCTATTTTCGGAAGCACGTTGGCACTTTGTTGGTGCCAGTGCCTCTACACGTGATAAATACCTTCTAGATTGGAGTACATTTGGAGGAAAGTGTGACAGCGATAAAATCAGCAGATTCGAGCTGGATGGAAGAGATGTTGTGGTGGAGAGAACTCCTGGACATACTCTTGGTTGTGTTTCGGTCATAGTGCGAGAAACGAATTTGGGTGGAACAGTTGCCATTTGTGGTGATCTCTTCGAAAAGGAGGAAGATATACTGAATCCAGCATTATGGATCGCAGCTGGCAGCGAAAACATTAAATCTCAATATGAGCAGCGTTTCCGTATAGCTAAGATGTGTGATTATATTATACCCGGACATGGGCATGGATTTGCTGTAACTGATGTAATGAGGAATATGTTACAGGAGCAATTGGACATAAGTAAAACGAAGGAAGAGGAAAATTAGAAAATTTTTGTATTTTATCGCATTACATTTATTAACATAAGTAGATAGCCTTAGTACACTAAACAAAAAGTCTTAAGTTCATATATTTAAAATCAAATAATAAATACTTGTAAAAAAAAATGTAAACAAACGAAACGTCAGAAGAGCTGTAGGAAATTGTATGTATTCGTTACTAGGTTAGGTTAGGTTAGGGATGGGTTTGGGAACCAGGTCACCGCGTCACTGCATCCTGCAAGGATTATTGTGACAACCCTTTTCTAATTCCATAGGCGCGGGGCTTTCAGAAATGCCGCAATGTCCCGTGGAGCGATTTTACCTACCTCAGTTGTGGAAGGATAGGCAACGTATAGGTAACGAAGTCTGAGTCTCGCTAGACTATCACAGTGGCACAAGATGTGCTCCGCCGTTTCCTCTTCTTCGTTACAAAGTCTGCAGCTGTCGTCTCGAGATAATCCAAGGTTCGATAGGTGCTTGTTTACTCGACAATGTCCAGTAAGAAAGCCTGTGACAAGTCGAATTCCAGTTCTATTCAGCATTAAAAGCTCTCTTGTTCTGGTCGTTGAGATGAGTGGCATGAAGTCTTTAGCTTGTTTGTGACCGGCTATGTCCTGCCATTCCTCCTGAGCTGCCGTTTCAAGCCATATCTTGGTATGGAGTTTGAAGAAGCTCCATGATGGTCCACAAAATGGTAACGGCCCAATAAACATTGCAGCCGCTCCTTTCCTTGCAAGTTCATCTGCTTTCTCATTTCCCTCGAACCCGCTGTGACCTGGGATCCATATAAGATGGACCCTGTTGCGCGATGAGAGTTCTATAAGTAGTTGCAGACAGTCCCAGACTAGTTTAGATGTGATTCTAAACGAGTTGAGTGCAAGGAGTGCAGCTTTGCTGTCAGAAAATATATATATGTTCTTGCAGATACAGTCCAATTCTTTATATTCTCTTAGGCATAGCTCAATTGCGAAGATTTCGGCCTGGAAGACTGAGTTTCCTTGGCCCATACTTGCATACTTGGCCCATATTCGTTACTAAGTAACGGGTGCGCCATCTAGCACAGAGTAACGGAACGTTATAGGGCCATTATACGGTCATATATGTTGACGAACTTATCATGTTGCAGTGTTATAAAAAAATATTGATCGTGCTGACATGAACGAATATGTCATAAACTTCATTTCGTTTTCATTTTCAGCGAAAAAAGATGGCACGCATAAGTAGCAACACTATGCTGCCACATCAACAGAAAAATCAAAAATTTTTGAAAGCCGAAGAGCTTGTTGAGTTTTCTGTTTTTGCGTTTATACACTCATACTTTTCGTCCCACCCAACACATCCGCGAACATATATGACTGTATAAGGGGCCCTTTACACACGAGCATTCCCCTTCACTCGTATTTATCGTAGTATGTAAATCTTCTGCCAAGGCTGACGTCTTAGCCGCTTCCACTATAGCCGCATCTTCCATCTTTCAGCATTTTGGCAAGATGCGAAAATATGCCGTATAAATTTACATCCAATTGTTGTATGCTGAGCCGCATCTTCTTCGATTTTTTTCCGATTTTCTATCGATTTTAACAGCACATATCTATTGAAAAATATGTGAATAACCAGCATTTCCGG
Organism: Chlorops oryzae; assembly: GCA_020466095.1. NCBI lineage: Eukaryota > Metazoa > Arthropoda > Insecta > Diptera > Chloropidae > Chlorops > Chlorops oryzae. The sequence goes on along the minus strand of CM035809.1, from coordinate 28,576,460 downwards.
AATTTTCATCAGAAATCGCGGTGGAAACCAAGATGAAATGTAAGAAATCCATTTCAAATAATACAATTTATTAAATTCCTTTAGTTATTGTAACGAATACGCGTACTGTTCTAATCGTTTCCTTTACACCTCTAAGCGTCAGTGCACTTGAAGTTGGCTGTCGTTATTGTTAGTAATCAGCTGTTAAACGGTGAGCGCGAAATGTTTATCCAATCGGTGGACAAAATTTTGAATTATAACTTGAATTCGAGAGTTAATTTCGAACATTAAAATCAGTGTTAGTGCGCAATAAGATAATTCGAAGTATCGCAAAGAATAGAAATACTAATTCATATAACAAAAACGTACAGATGAGGCCAAGGCAAGATTACATGTAAGTTCAACTGAACGCAAGCTTGCAAGTTTGAAAAGATATGTTTAACGATGTTTAACATTTTAGTACCTACAGAAAGCAATCTAACCCAGATGGGCAATAGAAATATGCTGCTGTTTTCGGAATTCTTCTTTTTCTGACAAAATGTGAAGCATAAACTTGTAAGTTTTCCGGCAAAGGTAAGTCATATACAATGCTTTATTACCGACTCGAGTAAACTAGTTTCATAGTCCCGCCTTACATTCCATTACGCATTAATATGTATTTCAAAGACATCCATAGTTTGCAACTGCAGGTTAGAAGCTTTAAATCGCAATGTATGTAGTTCAGGTGTGCTTATTGCCATTTCAAATCAAAGGTCCATCCAAACATCTCTTAAGGCTGTAGTACATGAGATGTTAAAAGCCACATTCATATGTAGCTCTGACGTAATTTTGACGTCAGGAAGTTTTTGAATACACTATATGTAGCCATTTTAAAAACTTTCTGACGTCAAAATGATGTCAGAGCTACATATGAATGTGGCTTTTAACATCTCATGTACTACAGCCTTTAGACCTACATATATTTCTGCTGGCCTACAACTTTCCTTCGTTGAAAACTATTTGTTCTTATTGTTTCGAATTGTTCTTGAACGGTCCAAAAATTAGTTTTGTAGGTGTCGGCCCAGAGAATATACCCGACAATATCATTGTCAGGGGTGTATTGGGCTTGTGCGGTGGATGTGTCACACCCACAACCAGTCGAGCTAGACCATACAAAATATATATAGACATGGAGATTTGACAAAGCCGGCCGTCAGTATGTCTCACAGAGGTGCCTGAGTGAAAAAAATGCATTTTTTCGAACATCCAGTTCTTTTATTTAAATGGCTATGCTGAATTAAGAAATATTTCAATAACAAAAATCAATCACAATTTTTTTCAAAATGGGCGATGTAATTTTCTAATAACCGTTTTTCAAATTACTATTTTTGGCGCTTATTATGAAAATATAGTATTTCCTCGACAAATTAAAGAAAAAATGAATGAAGTCGATCTAGCATTTCAAAAAATATAAGCAAACAAAATTATGCTTTAAAGTTGACAACTTTTATAGTTTTGATGGAAAGAAAGTTTGGGTTTTAAAAAAATATACGGCATACTTTTAGGATTTTTTGGATTATCAACAAACTCTCATACTTTTCATTTATACTCGCAAGTTCTGATCCGTCTACTTATAAGCAGGGCTCGGATTTAGTTGACTTTTATAAATTTAAAGCATACTTTATGGGGACAAAATTTTTTCATACCAACATTTTTCGAATAGGTTTAGCGAAGTTGAACTTCAAACCGCTTTTCTAACTTCAAAAAAATTCATATTGAAGTTAAAAATCGATTTGAATCCTAACTTTATGTGAATTGAACAAAATTTTACTCCATAAAGTATGCTTTAAATTTATAAAAGTCAACAAAATCCGAGCCCTGCTTATAACTTGCGTTCGACGAAAGAAAAATACCAATGAATTAGAATTAGATCCAGTGGTTCAAGAAATGATAATAGAATTTAAAAAATTATTTTCATTTAAATTATTTGCGTTTCTGTAATAAGAACTTTGTTGGAGGAGTTGTTTCTTATACTCCAGTCTTGTAGGTTGGCGTGGCATGTTATTGATACCCATGTTGAACTTTCGCATCAGAATTCTAACAAATTTAAAAATTTGTTTGATCGGTCCATTATTAAGGGGGACCACCCTTCAGAACTAAGTTCTGTCACAAAAATCCAAAAACTGTCCAAAGATCTGAGATTTTCGAGATATGAGGCCCTTAATGGCCTTTAAAATCTCCAGAATGTGTTGTCTTAATGGTGGTGGTCTTGGGCCTGTTTTAAAAAATGTACATGTTTGTGTCGTGTATTGTATGGTCAGGCTCGTATGAATGAAACATCCGTACTTGTTTTGAGTTTTTCCGAGTTGAAAAAAGGAGGAAGAGGAGCAGTTTCTACTGCACATACCGTGTCAAAACCGCCTTGAGTTGTAATATATTTTTTTTAATTAATTTTATTCGTTTTGAACTTTTTAACGTAGGAATTCGCATTGAATTCAAAACTCTTTTGTTTTCGCTTGCTTTTGTGTTTAGGAAAAACGGCTGGCGTACTTTCTGACAACAGATGACTTGGAAATTGTAAAACCTCATCTATAAAGCATATTTCAAGCATGTTTAAACAAACTAATATCGAATTTTGCTTATTTTATAGCAATTTCAAACAAAAAGGATGATTTGAAAAGCGTAATTTGTTTGCAACAAATCGAACTGCGTTTAAAAGAACTTAAAAGAAAACTGGTTTCAACAATGAGTCAAAGGTGACGTTGAAACATTTTTATCGATTCCAGTTTCTATAGATATAGCGCCTGTGCAATATAAAACGTAAAAAAACAAACATTTTCTCTCTACCGGAAGATCTGAGATGTGCGCGTTTAGAAGTTTCAGTTAAAAAATTCACCTCTGTCCTTTCTTCTTCGGATTTGAACTCTTTGCGTTCGTCTAATCTATGCTATTTCTGTTCGCCTCTCTGACTGCCAGATTGAAAATTGACTGGAACTAAATAAAAATTTCCACTGTTTTCCTCTTACGCAGGGGATTCGATTCGATTTTGAACAATGTAGAATTTGAAAACCGAATTAGATTTGAAATGGTGTCACGAAAATCGATTTTGCGAATTTTCGAACGGATAAAACAGATAGAAAATATTTAAAAAAAATTTTCACAGTTGAGTTGTGTTCATCAAGTTAGTTTAAATCGAAAAAGTCAAAAAAGTGTGAAAGAGAGAATGAAACTTTTTAGAGTGTACTCGAGAGTTCTTAATACAATATGAGGCTGTAGATCGCGCAAATATGTATACTTCTGGCAGATAGTCGCTATGGTGTTACGGCATTTCATGTAACATCTTTCAGAGGCCCAAATTTAACACCCGGGAGTACATACAAATTTAACATCCAGCACTCCTCGCTAAGAAATATTTATGAAAGAACCATTGGAGTGCTAAAAATCAGGGACCGTAGTCATTATAATTTTTATTTTAAAACTCGCCTTTTAAGGATTATTGGATGAGTTTTATTTAAAACTTAATATTTAATGATTTTTATAAAAAGATAAGCGACCGCTTAAAATCCAAAATTTACCGCACAGTCATCAGGCCAGTCGCTCTTTATAGTACCGAATGTCTACCAGCAACGAAAGTAGCACAAAGAAAGGTTAGTGTTATGGAAACAAAGATGCTTCGCTGGATATCCGGACTCACTCGTCTTGATCATGTTCCAAACGTCGACATCCTTAGACGCTATGGAGTTGCGCCAATTATTGGGAAAATGCGAGAAGCAAGGCTACGCTGGTATGGACACGTCCTGAGAGCAAATGAGGAGACTTTGGCAAAGAAAGGCTACGCACTGGAAAGTCAAGGTTACAGAAAACGGGGGCGTCCGAAACAGCGCTGGATGGATACAATAAATGGGACCTAGAGACTGTAGGACTTACCTTGGATGATGCAACCGATAGAACAAAATGGAGAAACTGGTCGCGTTTTGCGGACCCCGGGATAGACCGGGATAGTTAAACTCGCAAGAAGAAGAAGATTTAATGATTATTTATGAGGCGAAAAATGACCTTGTATAAATGCTCGATTTAAATCCGGCAATAAGAACGAGAAACCGATTTCCGTGACACGTGAAATCGGCAATAAATCATTTTCGAAAACGAAACCGGTAGCTAAATCGATAGTTTCCAAAACACCTAGAAGAAATTTTTGTCGGTCTCAAAATCCATTCCGACAACTATCGATTTTTATGACACCCCTGACGACGTCTTTGATCTTCTGTTCAATCCAATTCGAAGAAAATAAATAGAAATTATTTTTTAATTAAAAATGAATTTTCAATATATTTGCTTTGCTTTTTTTTTTCTTTCTTTAAATAATTCTGTTTTTCTTTTAATAATTTTTTTTTTTTTTTTTTTAGTTTTTTGGGTTTTTATCTTATAAAACTTTGTTTTAAATTGTTCATGTTTTCTTCAGAAATATTTGTTTTTATTATTATTTTTTTTTTTCACTCCAACCACATCTCTGTTGTATACACATAATCATAGTTACAATAAAAATACTAATACTTATGGCTAAATACGCGAATAAACTTGTTCTGTTGTCAGCAACTCGTATTTTACATACATAAATAACATAGTTTTGTATCGTTTTCCATCTTTCACCAACTTCGATTGCTCATTCTAATGCTTCTATTAAATATCTTTACAATAATATTGCGTTAATTTCGGAAATACATTATAAAAGAAAATTTTTATTTTTATTTTCAAACGAATCCGCCGATTTCATTTTCAAATGTCTCAAATGATTTTGAATTCTTTTCTCTTCAATTAATTTTTTTTTTTCTTCTTTTGTGTTTCTATATTTCACGGTAAACATCTTAACAATATACATATTTTCAACGCTTTCTCACTTTCTTTCAGCTTATTTAATTTATATATAAATATATTGTATATATATTTACACATTCATACTTAGAAATTAAAAATTTTGCTAATTAAATTAAAATTAAAATTAATAATACCAAAAAAAGTTTCTAAGAGAGCATTCTAAGAGAGAAAAGCAATTAAGAGTAGTGAATGCAGTTCAAATAATGGGTACCAGGACGATGTTCTATTTGAATTATTCCTCATATGCCTATATGACGGAAGGAATTATGATCCCAAAACGAAGTTGAGCGTAAAGAGAACCTAAGGATCATAAAATAATTTGAATCTTTGAACCTCTTAAGTGTGCTCTTTAACGACTCAGCATGTTCAACAATTAAAATTTATTGTTTTAATCAAAGCAATCGACAAAATCTAAGCGGTAAATCGAAAGCAGTTTGTCAAGAACCGAATATAATAGAATTTAAGAGAGTTTCACGTTCTCTTACAGCTGTCACGTTCGGCTCTTAAAGAACTCTATCGATTGGCAAATAATTTTACTTGGAAAACACTTTCAGCAGAGCAGCATAATTTTTCTGTAATAAAATGGGCTAAGGAAGTTTCAAGTATGATTTCATTCCCCTCCTTTTCTTTTTGAAAGAGAAAAATTGTTGCAATAGTGCTGAGAGTTAATCCCAATTTTAGTCATTCAATCCAAAAATTTAATTAAATTTTTTTTAGAAGGTCCTAGCTGGCCTTTTGCAAATTGTTTACAGTTCAAATGTGTTCTGAATCGACAAAGCCTCTTACTCGACTGCACTCTCTGGGTTTTTTTTAAATATTTTTGTTATTATTTTTGTTGTTGCAATTTTCTCTCTCATATTCTCTTTTGACTTGAAACATTAAACAACAAATCCTCTTATTAAATGCCTAACAATGTACAATACTCTTTTGTCGATTGGACGAGAAGGAACCTGCTCGCTATTGCGCGTAAGGAATCGAAAAGCAAGAGCCAACACAGCCGTCGTCATTGTATGTACTTCATGAAAGTTGGAAGTCCGTCGAGGCGACTAAAGGCAAATAGAATCTAGGAGCCCATCATCATCGCCAATATCAGTTGGCTGGCTAACGGCTCTATATGCTTTGCAACTGATACTAACTGCCGACCATGATGTGCGCCGGCTGTTCGAGATCGTTGTCATAGCGTGCAGTGGCACCGACTGGTGTCAGGCTGCTCTTGAAGAGCTCATCGCTCGAAAGCTTACAGCTGGGCACGAGCTCCGTGAATTCAGTGCCGAGACCGAAGTCCATTTCGAGGAAACTGTACTCCCACGTTGATGCTGACGTTGGCGAGACGGCTGCATGCGAGCTCATGCTATTGACGTAAGAAGACGTCAGCGAATGCGTCGCTGAGGAGATTGTTGATAGCGTCGTGAATGTCGCCGTCGTCGAGAAGGTGGGCGATGTCAGTGGCGTCGTGATCGAGGAGCTGTTGGAGCTTAGCGTGCATGATGTCGTCTCCGATGGTGAATGGACAGCGGTGAATGTTCCGCTTATGGCAACCTGTGATGACTGCGTTGTCGCAGCCGCTGATGCCGCTGAGGTCACTGTGGATGTGGGCAATGATACTGGCACCGCAGTAGCTGGATTCGTTAGCGAAGATGCTGGCGGTAGTATGGCGAAGAGGTCGTTATTGTTGAGCGGATCCAAGGCGGACTGCGAGGATAGACTGAGCACCGAACTCCAATTGATCGAGCGTGTGGAATCATCGTCCGCATAGGAACAGTCGCTCTCAGCAGCTATGCTGCAGCTGCTCTCGCTCGTTGTCGTTGTTGTTGTTACAGGTGACGTTGTAACGGTGCTGACGATGTTTTCATTGGTGTTGTTAGCATTGCTGTTGTTATTGCTGTTGCTACTGTTGTTGTTGTTGCTGTTGTTGTTCATAGCAGCACACGCCTCTGTTGTTTGCGGAACAGCCGCAGGAGGCGAACTCGCCGTTGGCGATGGCGACAACGACTGTGGCAGCAGAGGTGGTGACGGCGGCGTGGAAATCACAGATTGGCAAGGAAATGGTGTTGCACGTCCCGAGTGCGACTCCCGGAACGGATAATGATCGTACGGGTGCAGGGGTGTCGGAGCGTTCTGCGCGGAATCACAGCTGTTCAACAGGAAACCGTTGCTGGCTGTCGTTGTTGTTGTTATTGCGCATGCAGGGGCCGGCGCCTTCTGCATTTGCACTTGACAGGAGCTTAAGTACATGGGAGCGGAACAGGGCGGTGCTGCTGATGAGTCCATACGTTCAGGATGATTGTGATAGTGGTGTTGTGCGTGCTGCTGCTGGTGTTGCTGCTGCTGCTGGTGCTGATGTTGTTGGTGTTGTGCGAAATTCGGTTGCTGCTGTTGAGGGTGTTGGTGAATTTGCTGAACTTGGTAGTCCATGCTCGTTAGGCGCGCACAGCTCATCACAGGAGAATAATCTAGATGCTGTTGTTGCTGATGGTGTTGCTGGTGTTGGTGCAGCAGCGATGACTGTTGTTGTTGTTGCTGCTGCTGCTGCTGCAATGAGCTGTTATGGTGATTTTGCTGATGCTGATGCGCAAGCATATGAGCTGGATGATGCTGCAATGGATGATGTGGCGGATGATGCAACTGATATTGTGATTGTTGCTGCTGATGTTGCTGCTGTTGCTGATGATGATGCTGCGCGGCGACTGCTGCATGCATTTCCTTAGCTTCAGCTTCAATTTCACGATCGATGCGCTTGAGTGTATTACAGATTAGCACGGATCGATAGAGCGACTGCTCGGAGACTTGACGGAAGCGAGACAGCTTGAACATCGACAGATTGCGTATCTTCAGCCGAATGTCCTTGTAGCAATTCTTGTTCGCATTGCACCATGTGCCGCGGCCATCGCAGCACCGCTTCAATTGATGCCGTACATCGAGGCTCGCACCAGTCACCGGATGAATGCTGGCGAACGGTGGCGGTGGAATGACAGAAGCGGCGGGCTGCGGTATTGGCGACGGCGGCGGACTGCTGCAGCCAAGTTCCATATACGATTTGCCATTCTCAGCGCAGCGTATTGTTTGTTGTTGCTGCTGCTGCTGAGGCTGTGGAGGATACGCACCTTCTTGTTGCATATAAAATTGCGAATTGCTGTGCTGCCATTGTTGAAACCCATTGGCCCCACCGTTGGGTACACGCAAATGCTGTGGGCTGCCAGTACGTGAGCAATTTTGTTGTGGGAACGGTTCAGAGTAGTAGTTTGGTCTTGTTCCATACCCATGCATAGGCGAATAGCTGCCGAGACGCTGTGCCGACTGATGAGCATTTGAAGTTGGCGTTTGGAATGCTGGATAACGGACCGGGCAATATGTTGGTATAATACTCTCTTCTTCCTCGTAATCATCTTCGAAATCATCATCGTCATCGTCGAGCTCATCGGTGCTAAGGAGTGTCGTTGCCAGCGTCGAGCGCGTCGATATGCTTCCCCAGGGATCGCAGGGGACTGCAACCGCTTGCAGTTTCGAAATACAATCGACCGGTTCGGGTGCGGTATTTGCCCACGGCTCGCAGGGTACCGCTGCAACGACCTCGAGCTTTGCGATGCTGTCTTCGGGCACTGGTGTTAATGACGTCGGCGGCAACGGTGTCGTCGCGGCGACTTCCGCTGCAGCTGGAATCATTGTTGAGACGAGCGAATTAATCGCATGGCCTGCTGGTGCCTGTTGCGATTTGTTGCCGTGATCGTTGGTGTTGTTGGCAGCATTTGTTGCTTTTGTGCTTTTGTTGCCCCCTTTGTTGTTGTTGTTGCAACTGATGGCGCAACTTTTATTTTCGTTGTTATTATTATTATTATTGTTGTTGTTGTTGATAATTGCACATTCATTTTTGGTGCCCTGTTTATGATTGTTGCTGCTATGGTTGCACCTAGGAAGCATTTTCCCCGTGTTGTTCATTTGATCTTCAATTGCTTCCGAGTAATTGTTGTTGTTCATCGACCATTTGCCGGCCTTGATTGGTGGTGGACAATTAGTGGTGTAGGTGGTATTGTCCTTGCTATCGAATGTTATATCGTGTTTCCGCTTTGTAGCGGCAGTAGCTTGTAGACCCATTGTGGAGTTAACCTGCAAAAAGAAGAAAATCAGGAGGTCAGTAATGCAATCGAATAGTTTTTCTTTTTCAATTAATAAAAGTTACTGTAATATTAGCTGTCAACCTTAAGTCTGGAAGAACCAAAAGATACATACAATATATCACATTAAGAATTCAGATCTATAAAAGTTGCGAAAAATCGAATGATCATTGGAGCCGCCGGTAGATTTAAGTCATCGTCATCATCACTTGACATAGTTACAGAACAGCATGGGGCATTGTAGCTATCTGAACATACCCAAACATATGTACCTCATCCTACAACTCCTTTAATTTACAATCGAGTCAACAGAGGCGCACTCTTCAAAATGTATTTTCCGTTAAGCATAACTCAGAGCAATGGAAGAAGAAAAATCGTATCAAGAAAGTGGATAATTTCTCCTCCAACCTTCTCGTCTCTTACATGGACGTGAACAGAGAACACAAGAGACCAGTGAGCAGACATGAACAGGCAGGGAAGGCGGGCAGGCGTAAAAGCGTTCAGACACACGTGCACATCGTACATTTATTTCGAATGAAAATGAAATGAAAATGGAAAACTGTTATCCCTGCAAACTACCGTCGACCCCTCGTCATCGCATTAACACACTGAGTACTTCACGATTTCACCGCTGATTTCGAAAAAAAAGTAGCATCTTCAGAGCACAAACGTACATCGTTACAGACCTCACAGCGAACACGCTCCCACATGCGTCCCCATCGCCAATGTAGCATTTCCGTTTGTTTGCATTCTTTCGGAAAATTCCATCTAACGCCAATTCTTAGCTATTCGGATCCAGCAATTTGGCGGCCACAACTCAGAGGAGAAAAAAAAATGAAACAAAAAGCAAGGAGTCGGAATCGATTGATGGGAAGAGGGCAACCCAAGGTTTGAGCTAGTCGTCGTACACACGCTCAAGCTGAGCAATCAACGAAGCACAACTGACAAGGAAGAAGTCTGGAATATCTCAGGGTAACACTCCAAAAAAAAAAAAAAAACCAAAAAAATACAAATACAACTCGTATTTTAGGAAAATTTTTCATTACGCCAAGAAGCCTCGTTGAAGGCTGATCGATTCTTCATGTGTCCTCCACCACCAGGATAAGAAGGAAAATTTTCAACAGCTTGATGTTGAGAGATTCAAAGGCCTTAGAATTATCCGAATAATTTCTCTAAGTGTTGTGCCCAATTGGAACGGATTTTCCCTTACGTTTTGGGGAGAAACCACGGCGTACAATGGCACGTTATCAGTTTAGTCCGATGTGCTTTCCCATACCTCGTTACATTCGCTGCTGTCTTGAGCGTAACGTCCAAACCGAGCACACCATTTCACCATCAACAGCCATTACCATCATCAGCATCTAACAAGAGGAGTCGTCTCTATCTATGTCGACAACGATGAAGCGAAGGCGATGGCAACGGCAAATGCAGAAGGCAGAAAGCAGAAGACCGAAATGGAAGTTGAAGAAAAAGGGCGTTCGCTTCGCTCCGTACGTTTCTCGTAGCTTGTCGAAAATTTCATTATAGAATTTCTCCCTTTTGCCTTTCCACTCGCTCGCAGCCTGACGACGGGTCTGTCGGTCGGTCGCATATTTAGGGAAAATTCGTATATATAGGCACACAGTTGCCTCTGATGCTAACGCGCCGCTACGTTTCCACAACTTCTTGTATGTGCGTCCCATATGCCCGTCGACGAAACGAATGTTCGTCCGACTTACGGCCTGACGACTCTCACTGTCGAGAAGAAGAACAATGGAAATTCTGAAGATTTTCCCATTGTTCGTCGCATTTTGCTTTTCGTTCAGGGTTCGTACAGGAACGGTTTGGTACGGTACGGTACGGTGCGTTGCGTTGCGTTGCTTTCCTTTCCTTTCCATTGCTTTCCTTCGCTTTGCTTGCCTTGATACGTCTCTAAACGAAAGAGCGAGGGTTGCCATATGCCATATTTTGTCGTTTCGTTGTTCATTGGGAATATTCGATGTTGAATATTATATTTTGTCGGGGTGAGTCGAAATTCTGAGTCTATTTTTGCCGCTGTCGTTGCTTCATCGTTGCCTTCGTCGCCGTTGTCGCTCGCATGTGTTTCTGATTCTGTTTCTTTTACTGATGATGTTAATGTTGATGGTGGTGGTGGTGGAACAGCAGAGCACAGTACAGCACAGTTCCCTTTTCATCCCTTGAATTTATGAAGGTCTCTTTGAACGATTATATTGCATTGTTGACTACGATGAAGGCGAATATTTGTGATCGACAAACGACTGGCTGGCTGAATGTATGGCAACATATAACATAGAACAACGAAAGCTGATGCGTACTCTAAGAAAATCCGATCGAAATATACATACAGCTGGCACTGCCACAACTCTCTTCTTCCTCAAATGGTGTTGGTGAGGTTGATGCCGGAAGATGCGGGCATATGACAAGGTTCTTCAACAAAAATTTGTACACAAAAAGTTTTTTCCCGAAGGGAATTCGTTACCTTTTGCTAAAAATGCAAAAAATAAATCAAAAAGATCGACTTCACCATCCAAACTAGACGTCACTGGCCGGCCACATCTTGACGAACGCCTACACGCTATTTTCGTCTGCCTGGCATTCTTTGTGCCCTCTTCATCTTCGCCCTCCAGTCGTTCCATTTGGATGGCCTGATGTATCCAAACACATGCGATCGGTGCGATGAGCTATCTATCAGACAACAGTTGCATGAAGGCACGTAGTCATTCAGTCAGTCAAACATTCACAATCGACTTTGCTTTGGATTTTGGGTCGAGGTTTCGTATATTCTTCTTCTTGTTTGCTCTTTATTTTCTTTCTCGGTTTCTTTATTTTTTCTTCGTGGCGTGGCATGGAATGGCATTGTATGGTGATCCGATCCGAGCCGAGTCGAGTCGAGTCTCGTGCGAAAGAAGTTCCCCTTAAAACGAAATCTATCGCAGGCACGAATTTTTATCTCGCACGATCGTTTCCGTCGATCGGAACGTATATGTATTTATGCGTCAGAGACTTTTGTATACCCATGGCTCATGAGTCATGAGTTTTGTATGAGTGGTGGCGGCTCGGACTCGAACTCGGGCTACTCATCTCATCGATGAGGCGATGACTAAACGCAAACGTTTAAAGCGAAATTGTACGTTGCGCATACGCTGTGCTGAACGAAAGGCGACAAGCTTTCGAAAGATAACAACACATTTTTCTTTTTTCTGCCGCCAAGGGTGAACTACCCTTGAATGGAACCTTCGCTTTCGCTTTCGTTCAAATTCGAAACGGTGGATGGTAGATGGTGGATGACGACGCAAATGACATGCATTTCGAACACGTGCAACTTCCATCGAACCCACGATTCAGTCAGTCAGTCAGTTAGTCAGACGTTCCGTCCGTACGTCGTCTATCCATCAACCCACTCAATGAAACTCAATCCGTTACTTCAAAAGGAATCATCGGGGCTACGCATAGTCACACAGTCCAATGCAGAGTGCCGTGCCAATCTGTATGCGAATCCGCATCTTTAGACGATGGGCTATGGTGACTGCAAAATTTTCTGTTGCATATTTAAGAGGGTAGATCGTAGATGTTACCCTGCGCCAGACAAAATGCGGGAGGGTGGCATCGCTGCCGACGTGGTGGTGTAACTTGCAGCATTAAAGCGGCAAAACCGACAGAACAAAAAATATGAATGAATGAATGGATTCGTTTTATGAAATCGACTCACCCACCCAAACAACCACCCACCGGAGTGTTGAGTTGCTTAAGATACCTACAACAAGAACAACAACGACAACAAAAATAAAGAGAAAAATAAAAGCGTTTTTCTGTACGTCGCTGGGGTGTTTGTTGAGTCAATAACCGGAAAGAAAGTGTAATTAAAATGAAGAAAGTACGCCAGCCCCATGAGCTATAAAAAATATATGTAAACAAGGGGGCGTCGTATAGACAAAAAACGAAGACATTCGAAGTAACAATAACAACAACAGCAACAACTACAAAAAAATGGCAACGAGGAAGCGCAGACAACTTTGAAGGTCGTTTTGGCTATTTGCATCTTTGTCGTCATCATCGCCATCGCCATCGCCGATGTGCGTTTGTCAACGTTGCACGAAAAAGCAATGAATTAAGGGAAGATGTTGCGACGCTGCTGCACCTAATTGCATCCACAGATTCACAATAACAACAACATTACGAGTTGCGTGAATATTTGTCCGACAAATTGCAAGATGCATACGACATGTCTCGTGCGATGCGTCATAAAGCACGATTAATGCGAAAAGAGAAAAAAAAAATGTCAACGAACCGCTGTCATCAGTCGCGGCAAAGCTTAGAAGACCTGCATGACGTCATCTGCGTGAGAATGGAATGGATTGGAATGCGCGAAATTGCATCGCAAATACGCATTTACGTATGCATGGCGTGTGACCGCGTGTGTACGTGCATTTGTGTGTGTGTTTGTACGAGCTCGTTGGTGTGCAGAAAAAATGTAAACAAATTTAACAAAAACAACAACTAAAGCAATAATAATAACAGACAACAACAAAAAAAAGCACAAGAACTCGTGCAATATTTTTGAGCAGCAGCGAACGATTTGGCAATTGCCTTAGTTGAGCGGCGCTGTTTAGATAAATACATTTGAACTGCGAGGAATTTTGTGGTTTTAAAAAGAGATTTGCAACGTGAAAACTGAAGTAAAGAGAATTGTTTTTGAAAAGAAGAGAAACTACGAGTTTGAATGTCAACGTTTTGTACAATACATTCATATATGTATGTATCCCCATATTTGAACCCTTTCAGAGCTTATGTTTTCGATTTGGGACATAGAGAAATTTTTAATCTATTTTATATCCCCTATTGCATTGAAATTTTTTGTCCCTAAAATCTACTCTTATCACTTATAGAGAAATATAGAAAAAAAAAACACATTTAAAATGAAAAGATCAGGTCTGAGCGGGTTAAAAAAAGTAAGAATTTCACGAACTTCATATGCTGTCGGCAGGGTAGTCTAAGCCTTATTAAGGCGCCACAGTCTATTTGGGAGATATTTATATGCTTTAACCCTTTCACTACCAAACTACTCTGGAATTTAATGTCGAAAATGAGTTCTTAGCACCAAATTTTCCACTGACTATCCATTTTGAAAGGAAATCGTTCAAAATTTTTACTAAATTCTATCGAAACCCATGAGAGAATTGAGAAAGGATCAAAGATATTATTTGAGCAAGAATGAAGATATCTAAACATTGGATCCTTTATAATTTGTCTGCTATATATTGTCCCAATGATAGGTAAAGGATTAATGATTTCTTGCAAATTTCTCGATAGTTCCGATAATTCTACATAGACCATGAACGATTTTCGCAATTTCCCCGCTATGCGTCAACGTGCGAGCAATTCAAGGAGAAACGAAATGACCAACGATCATCGTCGTCGTCTCGTAGTCATCAGCAGCATAAAAGCATCGTTTGAGAAATTCCAAAAACTTGAAGTGTAAAACAAAAATAAAACAATAATAATAAAAGAAAAAAAAGATACAAAAAAAAAAAAACGGAGAAATAAAAATGAAACGCTAATGCTGCGGGTCGTACAGAAAGATTGCCGACTGACTGCCGGTCCAGTCCGGTCCGGTCCAACTGGCTGACTGCTATCGTTGTGTGGCTCTAATGCGCTAATGCTGGTTTCTCTCTTTTTCCTGATTGCGCCAGTTGGATTTTACGCTTCGCTAAGCTTCGCGAGCCAACCTTAGTTGAGCCGAGCCGACCCGAGCCGAGCTGAGCGGAGTCAAACAAATGCGAGTTCCACACTTCTTAAGTGGCTACACTACTCTCTACGTTCAGTTTGGCCCCACAAAACAAGCTAACACTGCCTATTCACTGCGCGCGTCTGTCTTCCCAGCATATATTGCCCTGCCCGATCGGACGGTATTTAAGAACTTGAAAACCGAATCGTTGTCTTTCGTAGTTTTCGTCATTCGACGTCGCGTCGCGTCGCGGCATCGATGTTTTAAGAGCTTCCAAGCATTGTGGCTTGAAGCCAAGTCAAGCCGAGCTTTCAACGGGTACGGCGCGGTGGCGCTTGGGTCTTGTCTTGGCCTCAAAATGTTTAGATTTTTATGTTTTCTTTTATTTCTCTGTTTTTTAATTTTTTTTAAACATATTTTTTTTTTTTATTAGTTTTTATTACGTTACAAACTTTTTCCAGCTTTTTCCTTTTTTAGGTATGTTTAGTGGCAATCAACTGCGAAATCGAAAATATCCGCTTGAACGCATATAGCTGCGAAGGAACACAAGAAAGTGCTAACTAGCGGGATATATTTTAGGCAATTTTACAGTTGGGGCATTTTTAGTTGTTGTAATTAACTCATTGCTGGCATCTTGAGTTAATCTCTGCTGAATTAGGAGAAATTTGTGGTCTTTATCGGGGATTTCCCACCACTACGTTTAGTACGGCTGTCCTTCTCCTCAATTGGAGCAAAGGGCCTCAAAGAAGGTTTGTCAGTTATTTAGGGGAGAAAAATCTTTAGGGGTAATTTTAAGAGGACCCACATTTTGTTTTCAAGAAGATTTCAACATAAAGCTTAAGCGAATTTGGGCCTTGTTTTGAGACAATCATGTATCCTGTCAGTCGAGTGTGGATTGGGCGAAGAGAATGAACACCTCGGTGGTCTGAACACATGAACTGAGACTTATAAAACAGCTTACGGTGGTATTCTAACCTTACTAAACCTTCGCGAGAAGGCCGAACGTATGAAATAAATGTCCCTATTGATTTTTTCTAAAATTTTCTAAAAAAAAAGGAGCTTTTTAACATCAATATTTTTTGTAGATATTTGAACCAAATTAAGCATAAGAAATTTGTGTCTCGTTAGCGCGAACAACCTCAGTAACATGCACATGTATTGCGAAAATCAGTTCACTCTATCCAGAATTAATAGGACTGAAATGAGAACAACATCCCTTATTCATTTACTGCTGTCATTCATATCATCAGCTGATCGAATTGAATCATCTCAAACATTGAGAGAAAATTAAATGAATATTAAATGGATTTACAATCTCCCATTTGACATATGAGACAGCTTAGATATAGAACAGAGTATCGTACGAAGAAAAACTCCTCGCATGCGAAGAACGTAACGCAACATAATCCGCCATAGCGTAACGAATTCATTTTAATTTACCCGTTGACATTGAAAATTGCGCGACCAACAAATAATTTAATGAGAGAAAATCAGCTGAGCACACCACTACTGTTGTGGCGGGAAAGAATCATCACGCGAGAGTTTAATATTGGCTGAAGAAAGAGGAGGAAATTTTATCAATGAAATTTCCATCGAATTGGATATTTTATGTATGCTTTACAGTATAGTGTAGTTAGAGCCCCTTTTAGCCTAACATTGATTTCACACATAAAACGTGAATTTTCTCAGTTGTTTTGATTTTGCATAGCCATACCCAAATCGTAAATGATCCTTAATGAAAATCTTTACAGAAGAAAAATGCGAAAGAATTTCCCTTACAGCAGCAGCAGCACAGGTAAAAATGTTTACACACCGCTCTCGGTTCGCTCATACCTGGAATGAGTTGATAGGTTCAAAAACGATCTTCGAAGCAGAATGTATGGAATTTGAATTCCTTTTCTTTTTAATCTACCCAAGATGCATTTATGCATCTCTTGGCTCGGTATATCCTTCACGTTGCTTCACGTTCATTTGGGTACCTGACGTGTTTTTGTCCTATAACTGACGTGACTGTCTCGACTGACTGTACTGCATCTTTGATGCTCTCTGTTCGAGGCTGCAATCGATAGCAGGCTTTAAACACGGTGTCTTCAAAATGTTTATGGTTTCTCTTGAAGTCCGTTCTCCTTTTTATCCTGCGTAGAGTTTGATACAAAAAAATTGGGTTTCATTGTTCGGAGAGAGTGTGTGCGGTT
Source organism: Chlorops oryzae (assembly GCA_020466095.1). Taxonomy (NCBI): domain Eukaryota; kingdom Metazoa; phylum Arthropoda; class Insecta; order Diptera; family Chloropidae; genus Chlorops; species Chlorops oryzae. Next base: position 28,559,595 of record CM035809.1, on the reverse strand, counting down.
TATGCTAAATGTTTTTTCCGTAAATGCTCTTGGAAATTAATAACAAGGATTCGGAATTTTTTCTGTAAAGAGGTCAGACAATCTATTTTTTGTGGTCTTAGAGTCTTAGATTCCAAGAGGGTATTTCAAATACTCAACTAAAGCTAGTAGGGAGAAATTTGATTTCTAAGATTTGATATTTTAATGAAAAAGTTCTTCTAATTTTTTTTTTTTTTTCAAATAAAATAAAAAATATATTTAAAAAAAATATACATACTTATAAAATATATAAAAAATAACAAATATATAAAAATTAACCCCTTTATTCATAATCAAATTTTAACTTTAAAACATTGTTTAAATTCAGTTTTTGTATGGAAATTTGACATTTAAACAATGTTTTAAATTTAAAATTTGATTATGAATAAGGGGGTAAAACTATAAAAAATGACAAAAATATTAAAAATAACAAAAATATAAAAAATAACAAAAATATAAAAAATAACAAAAATATAAAAAATAACAAAAATATAAAAAATAAAAATTTTAAAAATAACAGAAATATAAAAAATAATAAAAATATAAAAAATAATAGAAATATAAAAAAATATAAAAACAATAAAAAAAAATAAAAACATAGGTGCTTACAAAAAAAATTAATCAAAAAGATTTAAGGATAGGTTAGGTTAGTGTGTCTATGGGGAAAATAAAGAAAAACAGAAACTGAAAAAGCGACACAAACATCTACGACCGTAGCTGGGAGTCGAACCCAGGGCCTCTCGCATCGTAAATTGGCATCTCAGCCAACTACGGCACAAAGGGCGACAAGAAAAAGCATTAAAAGGATTGCGTATTTTTTATTTAAAGAGGCCTTAGAGTATTAGAAATTTATAATAGTGGTTTACTAAAGGGACTAGGGAATGGGAGAAAATATTTAATTTTTTTGCTATGATGATCTCCTAATGAAAAACTCTCTTCTAGTGTCTTTTCGATTAAAAACACCTGAAAAAAATTATAAGAGTAAAAAAATTAAAGAAAAAAAATGAAAGAAATTTAACAAAAATCCCAAAAATCCACAATATACATATGTATGTATATTTCTCTTGCGCATTAAGACTTCCACCTATCGAATAATTGATAAAGCATATATTTTTTGGGGAAATTTTCAATAGAGATATATGTATGTACATACGCACGAGTACTTGAGTCTTATCAATTGCAATGATAAGAAAATCATTTTTTGGCCTTTTTATAAATCATAATCGTCGGAAGACGTCGTGTTCTGTGAAGGCCCACTTCTAACGTCGATTTTTGTGCTATGAACGCATTTATTTTGGTAAAGCTTGAGGCACGTAAGTAGATGGCTCAAGCTAGCGGCCGACTCGACCGTGATATGCCGCGCTGCGATGCGATGCGATGCGATGTGAAAATCAAGCTACACATCACACAACATATAAAAAAAAAAAAAAATTTGAAAGCATCATCGTAGGCAAGTAGGTAACCTCATCATAATCATTACCATCAGCTGCACCAACGACCAACAGCCAACGACTAACGACCAATGGATCCAGCAGACAAAAGACAACCGACTACTGACAACTAACGATGAACGACAATCAGCGAACGGCGAACGGTGGACGGCGAACAACAACGTCGGGTTGGCAGCGCAAGTGGCACCGACAACATCAACAGCAGATGAGGCAACCGACCCAATCCATTCCAGCGACTAAATTTTCATTCTCCAGCAAATGAGAAACTATCAAAGTAACAGTGTTTCCACCATTCAAATAAAATGCCAAACACTCTTCCCAAGCCATCGCGCCATCAAGCCATTGAGCCAGTCAGTCAGCCAGCCAGCCAGCAAGCCAGCGAACCAACGAGCGAAGCAACCTGGTCGAAAAGGCACACAAAAGTCTCTTGGAACACACGTAGCCAGATCCACCTAAAAAATAGCAGCAGGAACCAACAACTACAACAACAACAACGTTTGGCCGTAGGCATACGGAGTCGTATTGTAGCGCGATATGTGCACGTACAACCTACATACGTACCCGATAAAGGCACAAAAACATACACGATAATATACACACAAACATATTTAATGCATACATAGATACAAACATTCGAACATACATACATACGCTTACGTATCGGCAACGGCAAAAGCCAAAGCAATTTGGCTAAAATGAACGGCAACGGCAGCGACGATGGTACCGAGCCAGAGCCAGATCCATCGACCGCCATAGCCAGAGCTAAAGCCAGCAATCGCATATACGAGCTATCCAGCCAAAGAGCCAGCCAGCCAGCCGGCGACGACGACGACGACCATCAAAACACAAAAAGAGGAAAACAAAATGAATGTATAAAAGAGGAAAGAAAAAAATATTTACACATTTTGGTATTTTTCGTTCCCAAAGCATTAAATCGAAAAGACACCGAGCAACGAGAAACGAGTGCTAGCAGGCACTAAGCAATGGCGAAGGCAACGGCAATAGCAAAGGCGAGCTAGAGACAGACCCAGAGCCAGCACAGCGAAAACTTGAAACGTTCCCAATAAACGAATGAACGAACAAACGAGCGAACGCAAAACGAGCCGTATCGTGCAGTGACGCACAGTGGGTCGTATGTGAAATATTCTGAAAAATTCCCCAATTAAATTACATAAAAATAATAAAATTTCTTTTGAAATAGGTTGGTATTAAAATAAACGCATCGAGATCGGTTTCTAATCGGTATTGTATGGGAATTTATATTTTCAACTTATTGTAAATATAATCTATAAAAAATTCAACTTTCCTCTTATAAACAAAAACTTCCCTCAAATCGAAATGAAATGTCCTTTTTCAAATCGAAATTACTAAAAAAAAAATACTTCATTCTCAATATCTCAAATACCCACTTCTTATGATGCTCTGAATCAGACAAATTTTCTGTTGAGTCTCTTCACTGAAGTCCTCAAACCGAACTTAAGAAAAGTCTTTCCTTTTCAATGAAAAATTTCCCCTAATGAATAATTCGGGATATGATCCTAAGAATGCTGAAAATATTCTATTAAAAGAAAAATGTTGGTACTAAAATTTTTACTACTCACTCCTTCGAAATCGCTCTACTGTCTTAATGGTTTTTTTTTCTGTATCGAGCCAATCTATTTGCACTCGTACCGAATACACAGAGAAAAACGAATGTTATAAAAATTACGATTGCGCTTTCGCCAAATGTTTCCCCTAAGTGCATTTTTTTTACAGTGTACATCGGCGTCGGACAGACGATTGCCACAAAACAACGCATATGCATGCTCTTCGTATAAAACTCGCACACACACACAGATACTCGCAAACGCACAGTGTAACCCGAGGAATACACAAATTCCGTACAACGAAAGTCAACCTCTCTCCGCACACAGCAATGCCGCCTGTGCCTGTGTCTCCGTCTCCGTCCCCATCCCCGTCGACGTCGCCTTTGCGCTGGCATGTCAGCTATCAAAGCATTCACTTTAGTATTTCCACTCATTCCATTTCCTTTTGCAGCGCACCCTACCCCCCTGTCCACAAACAACATCATCAGCGCAAACAAAATTAATAGTAACAACAACAACAGAAAGGCAAAAAGAATGAAAAACGTTCGGAAAAAGCAAAAAAAAAAAAAATAAAAATAAAACAGAAACAACAACGAGGGCCACAATGAAACTCGAACGAACGAACGAGCGAACGAACGAGCGACGAACGGACCGAACATTCAAAATGAGCCAACAACAGTCGGAGCACATCGAATGTTGAATGCTGACTCGCACTAAAATCCAGCAACAACAAAAACGACAACAACAAATATCGTCAGTGGTGTATGTACGGAATGCGATTTAACGAGCACAATGAACGACTAAGCGAACGAACGACCGACCGAACGAACGAACGAACGAGCTAAGGAAGCAACGAATGAAAGCAGCAAGCAAGCATCGAGTTCGGTGGTTGAGCTACAACGACGGCGACGGTGGTGGTGAAGTACAGTCAGTCAGTCGCACCGAACCGAACACAGCGAAGAGAGATAAAAATATAAATAAAAATAAAATTTTGTGGACCGTACACCAGGGGGGATGCGAGGCGAGTTGTTAGCGGCTCGAACAAAGCGACTCGCTGTCGTTTGTAGAGTTCAGAAACAACTGCGAGCGGACGGATGGATGGAATGGATGGATGGAATGGATGATCGAAACGAAACGGTGACTGAGGCTGGCTGACTGGATGGGTGGATGGATAGATGGACGGACGGAGGGAAGGGCGGTTGGACTTATGGATGGATGGACGGACGCACTTTGGATGGTTGAATCGATTGAGGTGAGGCGTTCAGTGGCGTAGATTTGGTGAGATTTGTACGGGAATCAGAGTCGCGCACCCGTTTGTCGTCGTTGTCGTCGTCGTGGTCGTTGGGAACGTCGTTGGTCGAAGTTCGTTCGGTTTGGGGCTTACTCGAATTTTTGAGATTTGCTTGCGCGCACTTTCTAAGTGCAATTTAAATCGGTACGATCCGATTCACACCAATACGAACCCATGCGATTCGCTTTGAATCATTGGAGTCCACAACACGACAACGACGGGTTGATTTAGCGAATGACGGAATAAGAACAACAACGTTACTAACACACAGACGAGTCAGAATTATATTGCTAATGGGTTTTAACTAGAAAAATGATGAGAAAATCCCAACGATTTAACTACTCTCACACGGATGTAAGAAGGATCCGTGTCTCAAGCCAAGTCAAAGAAATAGACCTATTTTTTTTGTTTGTTATACAATTGCATAAAAACTAGGGCCTTAATGCTATTATTTTCTATGCGCTCACTTTTCAGAGTGGGAGAACCTGCTTAGAATTCCCTGTGCTCTTTCGTGTTTGCACGCTGCTTTCTGTATGCTGTATGCAGAAAAATCCCCATCCTAACAATACCTTGGCTTCCCAACAATTTCAGTTCACCTACGTATACCCAATCGTTCGTTGGCAACGTACGACTACACGACCGACTACTACGGCAACGTACTGCGGCGCCTAAAGTGCCGTACTTTACACAATCACCTAGCATTCCCGACCATCCGCCCACTCGCTTCAACCCAACCAACCACTCTTCGGTATTATTATTATAATATTATATTCCGTACAATAATGGGCTGGCAACTCTACCTCATAACGTCAGATAGAACATTGAAGCTCACAGGAGCCTGCCGCATATCCCTCCGCTCGATAGAGTACGGTTTTATAAGACGAACTAAGTGCTTTCGTACGTTCGGTTAGTCTGTCGTTCGTTCGGTCGGTCGGTCGGTCGGTTTGGCGTTGTGACGATCCTTTGCAGCGTCATTCGTTTGCATTTGACTCTGCTCGTCCTTCAGCCTGTCGTTCTGGGTTGCTATATCCTTGCGTGCTAGTTGCCGCCTGACTGCCGTTTGGTTTGCAATAAAATGAAGTCAGGATGCGGTGTTGGCGGTGGGTTTTGACTACTATTTGACGTTTCGGGTAAATGTCAGTGGTGTTTTTGTTTTGTGCGCTCTTCTGCGAAGCATAAAGGCCCTAAATAGAAAGGGGAAGAGCGTTCGGTTGAGTACTTTCAAGCCATACGCTATGGGGGCCTTCTTGAGCGGGGTGAATTTACAACTGGCACAATGGAAGGCGAGAACGACGAGCGACTTGTCGGGTTGACTGTCAGTTGAAAGAAGAAGGTGGATGGTCGATAGTGGGTGGTGGATGGTGGATGGTGGAAAGAGTACATGAACGAGTGGGTGGTTAGCAGTATGATTGCGATATGGTATGTATATGTTCGTCATTGCTCGAGGGATCTGTTGGCGGTGGCAGCTTGAGCACAGTGCGTGGTATGGTCTGGCATAATGTTGTGTGCTACGCTGTGGTGTGGTGTGGTGTGGTGGGATGTGTGGTGAGAAATGCCATGACGTATAAAAGCTAAAAATGAACGCAAATATAATGAAATTGGGTGAAATACGCTCGGCAGCGTCTACGCAAGCAGCCGCAGCGGCCACGACTGCGACTACGATATTGTACGTTGACATAAAAAAAAGCTTCGTAGGTATGTATAATGGTACAAAGGTACCTACATTGCGTTCGGGGCATGTCAGAGCGACTTGAATGTTGGTGGTGTTTGGAAATCACTTTTCAAATGCGAGAACGTAGGTGGTAGATGGCAGCCACACGGACGATACTAACGGTTGTTGTAGGCGTCGTCGTCATCGCCATCGCCATTGCCGTCGTCATTGTCACCGTTCAGGACTGGGGATTTAAATTCGCTTTAATGGAAATTATTGTGTGTCCATTGTTGGGCACCAAAAGTCAATTATCGATTCGAAGCAGGACTTTTCATGAGCACGCAGCGCAACATGCTGACATAATGGCAATGTGGCAATAACAACCAACAGCCATTCCGTCACCCTCATTTCCCGCTAAAGATGCAGTTAATGCGTTAAGAAATACCGGTAATTCCTTAAACGGGTCACGATGTTCAGCTCAGCTCATCACCGCGCTGCGACGAATAAGCGCAAGTGAGAACAGTGCACAAGAATGGTCGCAGCATCATCATCGGCAACAGAAATAACAACAATAACTATTACTACTGCTGGCGAATTAACAAAGCCAACAATGACGAAGACGACGGCGACAGCGACGAAGAATGAATAACTCGCGCGCCTACAGGCAAGATTTATGGATAATAGAAATCGAGTTCGATTGGCTTTATTGGAAGATTAAGACTGCACAGTGCACGGTGTGTGCATATTGGATGGCAGCACGTGCAACTGCCAACATAGCAGGCATTCCAATTGGGTATGTGCAGTTGTCTCGTCTCGTCTCGTCTGTGCTGCATCTGGATGAATGGGAGCGCGCGAACGAACAAAAGAAGCAATGAAAAAATATGCGTTGATTTAATCTGAAACCGAATTATTGGTAAAGAGAGCCCCACATTGGGCGCCTTGATTCATAAAAAATAAAGTCATTCAATCCTTTTGCAGCGTCTTCGCTTCGACTGCGTTGGGAGTGCGCTCGCTGACTGATTGACGGGAATATTCGTGACTCGAAGCAATTATTCATGTGCAAAGAGAAGGGAAAAATTGAAAAGAAAAAACACCAAAGATATAAAAAAAACAAAACCAAAACGCGAAACGCAAAAAGGTGAAACACGAAGGCAAAAAGTACTTTTCGTTTTGTGTACTTGACGCTTCGTCGTTGGCGTCATTAGAGCGACTTTTTGGAATAATTTCTGTTTTTCCTTTTTGTGTTTTTTATATATTTCGTTTTGTTTTTGTTGTTGTTGTTGTTGCACGAGGTCTTAAACGGGCGGACAAACGCATTCCTCGATTTTGATTAGATTTCTTGTTCGGCCAGCGTAAGAGTTCAGACCTTTTTTGTCTGTTGGCTGGTTGCTGCTTCTGGCCGAGGCAATAGATTGACGTGACGTGACGTGCGAAGGTCGCATAGTTAGTCAATTCATGCCACGAAATTGATACTGGACAGACGACGAAAACGAATCCATTGTGGCAACAGCCAAGTACGCATGATGATAAAGCCAAAGTCGAATTTAGAGAAAATGAGAAACTGCTATGCTGTTCTGTGCTCAACAAGTCCGTCATTCAATTATGCCGCAAAGTTGTAGGCAGCAGCGTGCCATCATCCATCGTGATTGCCATTGACAGCAGAAAAATTCTAACCCTTTTCCAGACAATCAGCTGATGCAAGAAACCGCCATGATAGCGCCTCCGCAATGGCTTAGGTTTCATTGACATGAAGATGCTTGTGTAAGGTAAAAAGCATCTGAATTTAATTTGCAATTATTTTTTCCCCATAGAACGAGATTATGTGAACATCGGAGTTTCTGAATTTGAGAAATACAAAATATGCAGGAGAATGGTCAGAAAAATAATGTCCCTTCTTTCCTATTAATAGGGGTCGTCTTCCATTAAACGTGAAAAAATTAAAAAATTAGAAAAAAATTAAAACTGTTCATCCAAATTTCGTTCATTAATTTCTAAGCCATCTTGAATCGACTTCTTGCTGAGTAATGTGGGCCTAGTCTAAATCGGACCATATGAGGCTTGGTAATTCCAAGGGCTTAATGTTACCAATCTCCTAGGGACCAAGTATTCTAGCCTTTATTTACGTCTACAGAGTCTACACATAATCAGGGGTATGTCACAGAGTCTGATAGCTGTCGGAATTGGAATTTTAGTCGACTGAATTTTCATAGTAGTATACATACTTCATAGACAGCCGGATAAAAAAGGGTTCTGTGCAACTAAGAATCGATAATGGCTCCGATTCAAAACCAAAAACGACAAAATTTGTAAATCCTGTATGAAATTTCGATCGGTTTTAATTCCGATTCCGACAGCTATCGGATTCTGTGACATACCCCTGAATATGTTATGATTTTCAATTTTGGATATTTTTTAAGGAAATTTTATGGAAAATTGATTCTATTGCCAGTTTAGGGGAACCTCCCCTAAATCAAAAGACATTGACGATCTTTAGTGGAGTCTTAGGGCAGAAAAGTGGTCACTGAATTTTTTATAGGACCTTATGGGACCAAGTTTTTGTTTTTCGGAGATTTTAAAATTCAACTTTAGAGAACTTTGGACTTGTTTTGAGACATTCAGGGGAATATTCCCCTAAAAATCTGGCAACAGTGATCAGGAGTCTAAACTTCGACAGGACTACTGAGAAAAGGACTTAATAAGAGAATGAAAGAAAATTTTCTTTAAAAAATTTTTTCCTCGATTTTTCTCCAGTGTTTCTCCGATTTTCCTTTAAAATTGTTCTGAAGACATTTATTTAAATAATAATATCTAAAAATAAAAGAAAAAGGAACCTTCTTAACCACCCAAAACGAGTCGGAATCAAAGCCGTCAATCCGACCGATTGCTAATGATGTTCATTAAGACATAAAGAAATCAAGGATTACAACTACTTAATTGATTAACAATTAAGTGAAAGTAAACGAAAGGCACCGAATGAAAGCAGAAACATAAACAAACGAGCAAGAAAAAACCGCTATGAAAACAGAAGAAAAGCCGCGCGACAAAATCCGTTCGCGTTGACTCATTTTTGCTACCGAAGAGAATTGCACCGCTGAAGTTTTTCCAAAAAAAAAGGGTACTTCATAATCAAAGGGGCATATGTTTAAGTGTTCCACAGCAACAGAAGCAATGACAACAACAGCAACTCGGCATCAAAAAGGATGAAAATTTTTCCTTATCCTTATAGGTTGCGAGCCGGGGCAAGGCAAGGCAATCGCATCCCATCGCATTGTATGGTATCGTAGCGCATCGCAACGTAACGTCGCGTTGCTCGTTGGTTCGTTCGTTTGCTTCTTGATTGCATGACTGCGAACCAAAGAGGCAACATAATAAAGAACAGAAAAAAATAAAAAGTGAAGCAGCAATAGCAACAGCTAAAAACAAACTTGCAATAACCACGTGCTCACCGTTCTCGTTGTCGTCGTCGTCGTAGCCGTCGTAGTCATATAATGGCAGCGGCAGCGCCATCGCCATCGCAATCGCTTTCATAACAGAATCAAAGGCAGCGACAGCAGCAGCTGTTCATGTTACCATTAATGCTATTCTCGGCGAGCGGGTATCATCTGCTGCTGCCGATACTGCGGAGCCTTATGCGTTGCCTTTTCGTTTTTACATATTCCAAATGAATAGGAATAAGGCATCGTCGCACCATCATGGGGCACGGCTCAGCTCAACTCGACTCGACTCAATTCAAATCGGCTCGGGTCGGCTAGATTGGATGCGAAGGAGCGCGCAATAACGAGATGCGAGACATATGACTTGCTGCTGCTGCTGTTGTTACTGCTACTGCTCGCCGTACCTTATACGCTTTATTAGAGTCTAAATGCTGCGTATGCGTAATGTATTTGAAGCAATAATATAACGTTACGTATACGCCGCCGTGTTCGTGGTCGTGGCTCGCTTCTAAGCAATTGAGTATCTTCTTTTATTACGTACGTTCGTTCTATGTACTCGTATGGTGCAATATGGTATGGCATGATTCGTCGCACATGTGGGGGCAAGTGGGTATGCATGTGTGTGCGAATGTTCTGTTATTGTTGTTAGCATACTTTGAGGGGCACAAAGATGAGCACCAACCTAAGTATATGCGCTTATGGCTGTGTATGTTCATGTTTGTTTCCTAACGTCGCATGGCAAGCAAAAGTTTATAAGCATAGTTGCAGGCATTCACACTTGTTTTATGCGTGGAAATATGTTTTTATAAGCTCTTTTAGAACGTGAAAAACCACATGTTGGAGCCTGTTATCAATGGCAGGGTTTTATAAGATTGCCAATGCAGGCAATAATATGCTCTTCGCTTAATGCTGATGCTGCTTGTAATTGTTGTTGTTGTTGTGTTTGTTGTTATTATGATGTGATAAGAAAGTTTGAACTGGAATGGTGGGCGATTCAAAAAATCTTAGTCTTTTTTTAGTTTTTTTTTTTCATTTATTATGAAGATCGTGTTTGGGAAAATTTGAAAGTGACAGAAAATTAATAGTAAAATGCATTTATTTGTTCAAAATTCATTCTTCCAAAGATACAATGTTAACCCATTTCCGGTCGATCGACTGTGGTCGACTATGGAAATTTATTGTTGGTCAAAGTAGATTCTTCATTTAATTTAATGCTCTTACATTCTTCATATATTTTTAGGCGATATTTGAAGAAATGTAATAAGAATTTTAACCCATTAACTCCTGATGTACCCAAACGAATCAACAAAATAAATTTAAAATTTCTTGATATTTAGTTTTTCTTCATTAAAAAGGTGTAAAAATTAATTGCTGGTTACCCTTTTCTCGGACTTCATACACGATCTTGACTGGTTTTGGGAATATGTTATGGGCGTTAATGGGTTAATAGGAGTTAAAAATTTATTTCCATAAGCCATAAGAATAGAGTGAGGGTTTAAGTGTAGCGGTAAAATCTATATAAGGAAATTTTAATTGATTTAGATTTTAATTCAAAAATTTATCAAAGCCGCTATTGCTAAATTTAAATTATCTTGCTAAAATTCTTCATGTGTTGATAAGAATTTTTTTGCCTATGAGAGTAGAAGGAAATGGAAGGGTTAAAATTATGATTATAAGACCTCAAAAAACTGCTGCCAATTTAGAGGAATCTATCTATAAACAAAAATGATTCTCACTAGAAGAGTAAATGAAATTTTCAAAAATAACCTTTAATTGAAATGCAACTTTGATTCATTGTCGGTCATGTTGTCGGTCATGTTGTTGGTCATATCAAAAATTCTGAGAAATCCCACAAGACTCTTGGGTTTTCCTTCGGTACTCATAAGAAGAAAAATTTGTATAAAAATATATTTTAAAAATTCTGAGACTAAGGGCCGTTTTCTCATCTTCTTTTATCTGTAAGTTAAATTATCCTGATGATAATTTCATTCAAATTTGATTAATAAGTCAAAGAAATTGACATTTAACTGGCAGAGAGAGCTTAAAAGTAGGATGAGAAAACGGCCCTAAGACTACTCTTTTAACGATCGAGCACTGGAGTAAAAGAACTTCGCAAACGGACTCACCTCTGTACACATTATTTAGCGCGGGAACAAATCCAAATGGAGCTATTGGACTCTGCTTGTTTGTTTGTTTGTTTGTTTTGAGCACAGCTTAAACGGAATCAGGCTTCCCGGGATCGTGGCATATTTGAAGTTTTTTTTCTTTCAAGTTTTTTTTGACACTTGGCTTGGTCGATCGATCGAGCGATCAATTCATCAATGGAGCAAGTTCAACTGTTACAAATCCCCTTGGACTGGCACTGGCGGCACTAATCAGAAGAAATTTTTGGGCGCAATTTTTCGAAAAAATTTCTTGTTTTTCGGTTTTTGGGATTGGATTCGATTTGATCACTTGTTTTTGGATTAAATTTTGTGTCACGTTAAAAGATCACAATGTTGGCGATGGGACTCAAATCACAAATGCACTCACTGTCATTTTTTCTTTGATCATTTGATTCATTTTCATTTGTTGCAGAAACTTAAGAAACTGACTGTTCTGACCACTATACGGACTGAATGCTGCTGCTGACTGACTCTACGGCGATGAGATATTTTTTTGTATTTTTACGAAAATACGTAATGAATTGTGCGAACGTGCGAGCGACACGAACTTAGCCTAACCATGCTTGAATCAGAAATAAACAGGCGAACTGCAAGATACGTGCACAAAAGTCTGAAAAATTTTTGTATTGTTCAATGTGCGGATATGATGGGCGAGTGTGCGAAGTGAGGAGAAGACGGGCGGCGGCACTGCGAGGTAGAGAGAGCGACAAAATGTGTTTCGAAAGCAGCCGCTGTCACTGTCGGCAGATATAGCCGTAAACGAGCGAGTGAGCGAACGAAAAACACACACACACACACACGCGCGCATGCATGCAGGCAGGCAGGCATTCACACAGATACTCTAGAACCCATTAGTACGACGACGACGACGACGACGACGCGACGTTGCTCTTTGGGAACAAAATTCATACGAAACGAAATATGGCAGCAGCCTCTGCCGCTCGGTCGCTGCCGGCGTCGAATTGTTGTTGCTTTTACGGGTTTTTTGACGCTGTCGCTGCCTGCAGCTGCTGGCTGAAATGTTGTAAGTGTACACACAAAAAGCAAAGTGAAAATGAACAGCACAGGCGCTATGTGGGAGAGGGAAAAGGAAAGCATTAGCCAATGGTAAGCCAGATGGTTGAGAGCGAAAGAGAGACGCAGCGCAGCGCAGTGCACATACCGAACGGACGAGCGCGATGTATGGTATGTAATCACAAAGAGCAATGACGAAGAAGAAGACGAGGGCGAGGGCGAAGAAGAAGAGCAAACAAGCAACAACAGCAACGAGAACGAGCAACGACAAAATATGTATGCATGCACACAACGAGATTTTTACTTATATAAGGAAAGGCATTGAGCGCTGAACGAGCCGCCTTGCCTGATGGTTGATGGCTGACGGCTGGGTTCGGTTCGGTTCGGTTCGCTACGATGCGATACCAAACTATAGCAGACGATGGATCGGATCGGTTCGTTGGGTTACGAGTAGTAGTGGTTACTCAGTTGAGAGTTACCAGACTGCTGCCATCGTTGTCGTCGTCGTCGTCGTCGTCCTGCCATCATCGGAGGCAATAATTCCACATTGCAATTCGTTGTTGTTGCTGCCATATCGCTTTGTAGTGCTACCAGACCAGTTCAATTGGTTCGATATCGCTGAGGGTAGCGCTCAAAGGTGTTGGGGGGTAGCCAACAACGACGACGACGACGACATTCGTCCGCCACACAGAGTCGAGTCGGACTAAAAAAAATTTAAAAAAGCAGGCTGCGTTGTTCGCCTTTCGACTGACTTACTCATTCGAACGTTGTCTGCGTTGTCGTACGGTTTGCATGACGCACGCAGATACGACACGTTCACACATGCAACGACATATTTTCGAGATACAAACTGACACAGAACTACATACACACACACATACATGTGGACGGTGGTGGTACGAAAGCATTGCCTTCATTGCTAAGTTGGGATTTTATAGCTCTCATTCGGCAGATGCGGCTATAGAGTAACGTTATCAGGGTCTCATTCATGATACAAGAAAACAAGATAACGCCACTTGAGAGAGGAAACGTCACAAACTCAAAATCGCGATTTACTTTTTTGAATAGCATGGGAAACAACAACAATTTCTCGGTCAGTGACGTCAAAAACTCAATTTTCGGCTCTCAAAGAGAGTCTGAAAATAGCGGTACTGAAGTGGCGCTATCTTGTTTTCTTGTATCATGGTCTCATATTCATATATTCCAGAGTTAAATTAAGGGTTTCAGGGTCTATTTTTATATATTTACCGAAATACCGAATCAAATTTGGGCCAAAAAACTTCATACGATTTTCATATTGCAAATTTTGTTAAACATTCTCTCGAGTAACATTTTCCTTAATTTTTTGAAAAATCTCAAGACGCTTCCGGTTCTATTGTGCTTTAAAATTACACTCTAAACTACTGTTGCAAGTTTTTAGGCGATTCCTTCGAATGTCTTCAAATGAGGCCGAAATTCGCTAAAATTTGATTTTGAAATCTTGAAATTAAAAAATTTGTCCCCCTGCGTCTCCCATAAAGACGAAAAATACTCCTTAGCTTAGAGGGAATTCTCCTAAACTAGCAAAACAGTGCCCAAAACGTTTAACTTTCTCGATAGTCTTTCACTTGAAATATTCCTTCATTCTAACTCACTGTGCGACTTTCTTAAGTGCCGAACATGCCCATGCGTTACTGTAGCGCCAGCAAATGGGAGCGCCGACGTCGCTTTGTACAGTGGTCAGATTAGAAATTCTATCTGAGATTAGCTTCTGTCAAAAAACTCACGTCTCTAGAAACTCTGGAGGCGTTTTCTTTTTCGTATGTCTTCGATAAGAATTATATATACATATATATAATAAAAATTATCAATCATAAAATATGAAAGATATGATCTGGCAAAAACATTATATATGAAAATGATTTTTGTAAGTGTTTTGCTCAATTTCTTTTTTATACCTAGGTATTTATCAAAAACTATTGCGGTCTATTTTCTTTGATAGATAAAGGGATAGATAGTTATGCTCAAGATGCATATCTTATCTCTTTTTAGAATATATTCAAGGTCAAATTTGCTATCTGCGTTTCTGAAGAATGTGTTTTTTCTTCAGTTTTTTCTACGAGACTATATGGGGGTCGTTTAAGTCCTGTTTGGAGGCAGGTACTGTGAAAGATTTGACAACAGACAGCTCCCATTAGACACTTTTCCGGGCCCAAAATAGATCATTTTTCTTTGAAAATTCAAAGGTCCCGCTTGAACTACATTTCAACTATGTCATGGCCAGTATTAACCGATTAAACCGCATGATTTATGCCCAAAACCTGTCAAAATCGTATAAAAATTCAGAAAAAAAGGGTAACGTGATCCTAATCTGTGCCCGAAAATCCTTATTTTTTATCACTCGTGTGCACCTTATTGAGTACAGCGGTCGTTAATCGGTTAAGTTTATTCTTTATGAATGAAAATTCATTGTTTCTATGCTCCTTTTTTTTTTAAATGAAATTAAAAATTATTTATACTTATAATACTTATTAGTAAATTTTGGAAAAAAATTCTATCGGAAAAAAGTTCGAATTCATCCCACTGCATAATGCATTGAAACGAATGTAGCTACGATTTGAGTATCTGAGTATCTGCGTACTGCGAACAAAGGCAAGCCAGCAAGCAGACCATGCCAGGCAAGGCACGGTTAGCGACGACGATAAGCTGGGCCAGGTAGCTGCGGGCCTCACGGGCTCTGCTGGCTCTGGTATCTCGTACTTGTGTATAGCTATAAGGCTGCGAACTGTGAGTTTAGAGCAGTGGCGGCGGCGGCTATTAATGTTGAATGCCTGCCTTATGACACAGCGCAAACGAGCGAACGAGCGAACAATGAACAAAGGCAGAAGCCGAGAATCGGAGGCAGCGAACGAACCGAACCGAACTGAAACGAACCTAACGAACGAATTTCGCCTTGAAATGTTTTTCGACTTAATCGAGTCGGCTCGAGGCTCGAGTATTTGCGCAGTTTCTACGGCGACTGAGTGTAGCGACTGTAGCCGTCCGTAGCAATATAATTTCGATGGCGAATGCGATGTCGATGTCGGTGCCGATGACGATGACGACATTGCGGTAGATACTCTCGGTTCGTGCTCTGTACTTGGGTACTTGCTTGAGTATTCACGTATTTTTCCAACAGACTGCCGGAGTCGAGTGGAAATCTTTGGATTCAAATCCGAAAAGTTCACTTTAAATGGGAATTTGTTTGTTTTTTCTATTCATGGTTTTCTTTTTACTTTGTTGGATCTATAACTCGCTTAAATTGCAGGCCGTCGGATGTACGGTAGAAACTAGTTAGCGATGGGGTAGTAGAGTGGACTGGTCGGACTTGAGCGATGTCTCTATCTGGCTGGGAGTAGTTAAACAAAAATGACGCAATCATATGATCGATCAGTTGCCCGCATTTCCTTCAAGAATAACCAAGTGATATAAAGGCTAGTGAGAAAAATTTAGCTAAAATTGTCTCTCCCTTCTACGAAGAATTTTTTTCGAAGTTTTAGAAACTTGAAACTTCATTTCGCAAGGTGAAAATACCGGATATCACTTTTTTGTAGCATATGGCAACTCTATTTCAGTACATGGCAGCACGGTTTTTGAAGATGCCAACTCTGTTTCAGTATTGCCAGTATTTTGGATCTATACTTCTTTATGAAAAAATCTTCGCAATAAATAACTTTTAACCCTCTAATTCCTGGCTATGTCTCTAGACGGAATAAATTAATAAAAAAATATAGCAAAAAAAAAAATACCAATTTGATATTTTTTTTCCCTGAAACTAATCTTATATGATTTTTTGGATGAAAAATAAATTTTCTTTTTGACATTTAAGGGTAAAGTTGGACGTGTTTTGTGGTTAAAAATTTCACCGCAAAAATCCCTCAAAATGAAAAACAAAATCCCTAACCCACCCCCATTGCTCTATATTGTATATGAATATCGAATAATTCTCCTTGTGGTCTAAGACTACGGCTGCCAGTACTTTCGTCAATATCGAAGGAAAATCCCTTTAGAACATTTGAAATGGTTTTTGACATTCAATGAAATTGAAAAAGTCCCTCATAATGGGAAATCTCTAAATCTGGCATCACTGGTTTGATAACTCTAGCCTAGCAACGTAAGAGTAAGAGTAGGACAATATTCCGAGAGTAATGCGAGAGGGAGAAAAACATACAGGGAGGACGAGACAGAGAGTGTTTCACGCATGACTCTCGGACTATTGCAAGGATAATAGATTATAAGGTTACGACAATCAGAGCTCAAAATTTGATTCTTCTGCGCATGTACACTTTTGACGTAGAGTTTAAAGTATTCTGATTGGTTGAAATTATTAAAAATTTTTGACAGATGAAAATTTTCAAGATAAAATAATTAAATTATAGAATTTATGTGTTTACAGCGTTGCCACAGACTTTTGAAAAACATACTACAAATTTGAAACTTTTATTAAATCTGATTTTTACATACATACATCGTCTTTAAAATAAAATATTCTTCAATTAATAGTAAAACTCGAAATTTTTTAAAGAAATATTTTTAAAAATTTATACAGCCATGTGGCAGCACCAACAAAAACGTCACAAGTGCTTGAATAAAAGAAAAATCTGCGCATGTCGTAATCTTATGTTCTATCATTCTTGGACTATTGTACCTTGGCCCTAAAATTGAAAATTCTGTTCTTGAGACAATGGTCCCACATTAATATATAACAGGCAGGCTGTGTATTATGTAGTGTTGCAAAGGATAGTGAATCCGGTTGAATGCCGGATACCGGATATCCGGCTGGTTTCTAGGCCGGATAACCGGATATCCAGCTGCCGGATATTACATTGTTATATATGTAGATATAGATGGTATCCGGTATCCGGCCGGATACTAAATTTAAGGCCGGATACCGGATAGTGGCCGGATATCCGTTGCAATTCCAGTATTAAGACTCCACCAGATTTCTACCGATTCGCTCAAAGATCTACCAACCAATTTATTTTTACTCAGTAAACGTAAAAGCTCAGCATAAAAGAACTATGGAAAGAGAACTTCAAAAATCCGCACGTACTTTTATCAACACATAACAATGCATGCAAAAAAGTCCCCCGCTCGACTTGACGTTTCTGCATTATCGTTGGCTCGAGAGCACCTATTCCATTTTCCATTTCATAATGCATGGACTCGTCGTCGTCGTCGTCGTCGTCGTCTGTTTTTGCTGGCGTTGGAGAAACGAGAAAAAAGGCACAAACGTACACTTTATGAACGCAAGTTGGCAACTCGGCAAACTTGATGAGGCACGATGGGATTTGGGCTGTTTCGATCGGTCGCAACGTCGCATGGTCGCATGGTCCCACGGTCGGGCGGTCGCTTGGTTGTGTGGCCCAAAACAAGAATTCATTCGTTCGTTGTTGGGGCTTTATTGCCATTGTTGCCGTTGTTGTTGTTGTTGTTGTCCATCCTCGTACATTCAAAATGAATTTTTCGTTTTATTGCCGCACGGAAAAATGCTGCAATCGTCGTCGTTGCAGGACCTTTCAGCTCGGCAAGCGACAAACGACCGAACGACTATGGTGCCGAACGGTGGACTGACTTGGGAAAAGTTTGTACACAAATTTCTTCAGTCGCCGTCGTCGTTTGCTCATTGGAATCATAATTTTCCTTGCGGAGGTTTCTAATCTTGGCTCTTCTTTTTTTCCCCCTTGCACTTCTGAGTCCATCTGAGGAGCGCTCTCGAACACTCGAAATCAATTGCGTTCATTTGTCGGGAATTGGTTTTTGTTGTAGTGTTTGTTGTTGTTTTTGCAATCTGTAGGGGTCGTAGATAAACGTAGTGTCTTCCGCTCTACAGGTTTCGACATTCTTTCATGCAATGTTGCATGCAACCTTTTTATGGCATTCGCTGCTTTTGAGGTGCACTTGTGCGTGGACACTCATTGCGATGAAGTGATTTGCGCAAAGATGAAGAAAAAGAAGAAGAACTTTGCGAGCGAAAGAATGCGAAAACGGAGAAGAGAAGAGTGACAGGTTCAATAAAAAAATCTGATTATGTGCAATATTTGCACAACTCGATGAAGCTTTTCTGAGGGTTCAAGAGTCCTTTTTTTTTGACGTCTCTATGAGGTCTTATGTTGAAAATGTTAAAAAATCTTTTTGAAAGAAATTCGTAAAATTATTTCAATTCTTTTTTAAACCCTTATAACGGTGAAGTGACGAACTGGCTTCCACATAATTTCAGGATTAATACACCGAAAGAAATAACAACAGTTAAATCAACTACTTAGAACTGTTAAAGTAAGAGTGGTCAAATAAACTGTATTCCGCGTTAAATGCACTGAAAAAGGCAGTCAAATGAACAGTTGAAAAACAGTTACTTTTTATGTTCGAATTCGCTTTCGTTCACTTAGACGTATAAGTTCGCATTCTGATCAACCGTCTCCGGAGGTTTCGATAGCTAAGTTGTTTAAACTGTGACTCGACAGTCGTGAGCTTCGGGGTTTTATCCCTGCTGGCGGCGGGATTTTTTCTGGATTTTTATACCCGACACACTCTGTGTCGAGGGTATATTGCGTTTGTGTGTAACACCCAGAACCAGTCGAGATATACCATACAAAATATATACAGAAATGATCAGCGTCGCCAGGAGATTCGATTTAGCCATGTTCCATCCGTCTGTTTGTATACAGTTATCTTATCGAAGGAGTTGAGCTATCTTGACAAAACTTGGTAAGCGTGCTCATGGAGACATGAGTAAGAACAAGTTCGAGAATGGACCCGATCGGACTATTTTTAGGGGTACCTCCAGTACTAGGGTCTGTTACGAAAATCACAAAAACTGCTCTTAAATCGAAGTTTTTTAAGTTATTTCGATGGAATTTGATATTTGAACATGTTTGAAGGCCAGTAATATTATTTCCAAAAATTCGAAAAGTGGGCGTAGCCGAAGGGCGTTTTTCGGAAATTGTCCCCTTCACCCGAAATTCAAATGGGACTTGAAATTTGGCAATTATGCTTCCTTTGCAGCCATAAACATCCTCCCAAAAAATTTCCTTGATCGGTCCATTATTAAGGGTACCTCCAGTACTAGGGTCCGTCACAAAAATCCCAAAACTGCCCCAAAATCGGACTTTTTCGAAATATTTCAATGAAGCTTAGAATTTGAGCGTATATCTAATCCTCCGATTAGAATTGCAAAAAAAATTGGAAAAGTGGGCGTGGTTTTCGTAAATAAATTTAATAAAAATCGGTATATGGGGCCCCTAATGGCCTTAAAAACCTCTTGAATATTCTTACTTAGTGTTTTTTGGGCGTGGTTCAAAAATTATTTAAACATGTGTGTCTGTGTCGGGTATTCTATTGTCAGGCTCACCTGACTATAACACCCTTACTTGTTTAATATAAGATGATTTTAAAGTAAGCTTCTACGTATTCCAGTAAATAACCTAAAAGACTTTTCGAGTTAGAGTATTCTTTCATATTTTAACTATCTAACTGTAATTAATTTAAATGTAACTTATGGGTACGAATTTTTCCCCAGTGAAAAGGGTTAAAGTCCTCCTCAGTATCTGAATATTCTTTAGGCTTCCCCAGGTTTTCAAAAACATTGCTATTAAGTAGTTTTCTTTTGTGGAATAAATTTATCTGTCAGGCGTTAAAGGTTCAATGCAGTGAAAGCTCCCATAAGCGGACATCACGGTTGCAGCCTTCGTGTCCGCTTTTGGGAGATAGTTTTATATCCGACACACTCTGTGTCGAGGGTATATTACGATTGTGTGTAACACCCAGAACTAGTCGAGATAGACCATAAAAAAAATATATAGAAATGATCAGCGTCACTAGGAGATATCGATTTAGACATGTCCGTCTGTCTGTCCGTCTGTCTGATCCGTCTAGTCTGTCCGTCTGTCTTTCGTCTTTGTATACAGTTTTCTTATCGAAGGAGTTGAGCTATCTTGACAAAATTTGGTATGCGAGCTCACGGGGACATGAGTGAGAACAAATTCGAGAATGGACCCGATCGGACCATTTTTAGGGGTACCTCCAGTACTAGGGTCTGTTACGAAAATCACAAAAACTGCTCTAAAATCGAAGTTTTTCAACATATTGAAATGAAATTTGATATTTGATCATATTTAAAGGCCAGTAATATAATTTACAAAAATTGAAAAAGTGGGCGTGGCAGAAGGGCGTTTTTCGGAAATTGTCCCCTTCACCCGAAATTCAAATGGGACTTGAAATTTTGCACTTATGCTTCCTTTGTAGCAATAAACATCCTCCCAAAAAATTTCCTTGATCGGTCCATTATTAAGGGTACCTCCAGTACTAGGGTCTGTCACAAAAATCTCAAAACTGCCCCAAAATCGGACTTTTTCGAAATATTTCAATGAAGCTTAGAATTTGAGCGTATATTTAAGCCTCCGATTAGAATTGAAAAAAAAATTGGAAGTGGGCGTGGTTTTCATAAATAAATCTAACAAAAATCAGTATATGGGGCCCCTAATGACCTTAAAAACCTCTTGAATATTCTTACTTGGTGGTCCTGTTTTTTGGGCTTGGTTCAAAAATTATTTAAACATGTGTGTCTGTGTCGGGTATTCTATTGTCAGGCTCGCCTGACTATAACACCCTTACTTGTTTAATATAAGATGATTTTAAAGTAAGCTTCTAGATTTCCAAAAAACCTAAAAAGAGGCATATTCAATTATGATGCTATTTTCTTTACATAACTTTAACCTTTTACCGCAATAGGCATTTTTTTCTTACACAATATTAATGGGTTTTAACGCCTTCTATTTACAGCATTGCTGTAAACCGTTAACCCATTTGGTCATAAATTTTTTCCTTATACGTTAAATGGTTAACACATTTTATTTAAAGCAATTCCATGATGATCTAACGTAGATTATTGAATTTCCTTCTCTTCATTATTTTCATATACCTTCCTATTATATAATTCGATTAAATTGAAATGGTACTTAAAGTGAGCGTATTCCTTCGACCTTGGCGGACTAACAGATTTTTTTTTTTTTGGTTTCTTTTCGCATTCGCCTCAAAAATGCACTGACTTTTCTCCTTCTTCGTCATCGTACCTGTTCGGACAAATAAATAAATAAATAAAATTCTGCGCTCGAACAAGTGAATTTAAAAGCCATAAATAAAATCCCTTCGTTTTCAAACAATAATGATATGATAACCCGTGAAGAAGAAGAAGAAAAAATAACAACAACAACAATACTGCTGATCAGCAGAAAAATTGAGCGAAAATATCGTCGCTCACACTCGACAGCAATAAAAACCAAATAAAATTCCTTTTAGGATTGTCAATTCCATCTTCTGCTTTCATCGGAGGGGTTGGCATTATATTGCCAAAACACACACGCACACACATGCATACATACAGAGAGAGAAAAAGAGACGAACGCACGCACACACATCTGTGGAGAGAGATGGGGTTGAAAAAGGCAACACAAAACATTTCCGTTTGTCTCATTATATTTGTGTTTTTTGTTGCGTTATTTCGCTAGCATGTATGTTGTTGTTGTTATTATTGGTATTGTATGTTATTGTCGGCAAATTCATTTCCGCTTTTGAGTACCGAAGCGAACCGAGAAACGATCATGATCGAAACGAATAAACGAACGAAGCTGAAGCTCTATGCTCTTTCGATCATATTCCATTCATTGCCGATATTCGCGACGAACGAAACTCGTATTATTGGCGCTTACCGAACTCTAAAATGTGTACAAAAGATAAAGTTGCTGCGTTGGTATTTATGGATGGCTGTGTGTGTGTGTGTGTGTGTGTGTGTGTGCTTTGTTGTTTTGGACGAAATGCCGATCGCCTTGAAATTTGCTGTTTTCTGCTACATTGCCTCGCTGGCTCGTTCGCTCGTTCGTTCGCTCGTTCGTTCGATCGATAGAGTCTCAAATACCGGTTGTGCTGTTGTTATTACTCTTGCTGCTTGCTGTTGGTTTCGGCAACATGTTCTTTCCACGTTCTCAATGCTCGATGACGATAATGATGATGATCGTTGCCGTCGATGCACATTCTAAGGCCTGTCATTTCCTCTTGTCGTAAAACGAAAAATTCCCATAATAATAACAATTACACAAACAACAAAGACATCAAATGCAAAAAACACTAGCTAGCAAGAAACACGGACAGAGCAGCATAAAAGAGAAAAGCCATGATGCAAAAGAAATGCTCTCTATGGCAACATGATGCAATGCTGGCGCGCTCGTTGCCATATAATTTAATTAAAAAAAGAGTTCTTAAAGCTTTCAGATGAAACTTTGAATTTTTTAATATTTTTTTTTTTTTTTTGTTCATTTTTATTTTTCAAACATGGCCAAAACAAAAATAAAGAGCATAAATGCGTAATGAAACCAGTTCATTTTCGTTTCATTTCGTAGCGCTTCGTTCCGTCTCGTCTCGTTTTGGTTTGCTTTTTGTGTGTTTTTGTTTAGCTTGATTCACTTCGTTCGTTTCGGTTCGTTCATTAAATCAAGATTTCCATTCGAAACTTTTTCATATGAACCAACAAAAGCTTTGGAAAAAGAAAATTCTTCTGCTTTTTTTTTTTTTTGCCCACTTCCTCTTCAGTTGGTAATGCCAAGAGCTCAGAGAATGTTGCTGTGGAGTTCAGAGTAAGAAGAAGGCAACAAAACGATGGCAAGGATACAGCGAGTAAGGACTGTGTGTGTGTGTGTGTGTGTGGGTGTGTGCTTGTGTGGGTAGGTGCTTAAAAGCCAGCAATGATGTAAGGATGAACTTTTTTGCGAGTTGATAATTCCTTTTAAAAGCTGAATGAAAATTCCAAACTGAGAGCGCTCGAGCTGTGGGTTCAATTATGAAAGGAACTTTCAGCATAATTAGAAAGATTTTTTTTAACTTAACTTACAGGGTTGCATTCGAAATTTTCAAAATGGTAAAGATAAGTTTTCTGCTGCTGATTTTGGTATTGTTGCTTGTGTATAGAGGAATTTTACATAAATTTTTGGCAAATTTCTGGTCTTTAGGGGGGGACTCGGGGGAAGAAAAGCCATTTTTATAGGAACCGGGTTTTGTTTAAGAAGGTTTGATATTAAAGAGAATTTCGGCATTGTTTTGTTATGTTTATAGGGGTTAAGAAACTGGCTACAATGGATTCTGATGGGAAACATTTTTTTCCTCTAAAACTTCATTATCAACTAGAGACTCAGAATCGACTTGGATAGTCTTGTTGGAGGTCCTGAGATTCAGTCCATTGTGATTTGTTGCTTAAATATCAACCGAAATTCAAAAAGAAAATCTAGCATGAACACAAAATGCAACCCTGTGTAAAAATCCCATGTAAAGAAAATCCCACCATTTACAGTCAATTAAAAATTTTTCGCAGTCATTAAGATTCCTCCCGGCAGCATCCTCGTACTTCGACAGATTAGCAACAAATGCAAAGAAAGTCCTTCTGTACTTGAATTAGAGATCCTTCTTCTAACGGTCTTTCGACGATTGAAATTCTTCAGCACATGAGCCAACTTTTGGCTACAACGCAGTTAGTCCTGGCATACAACACCTCCTTGTGTGTGTGTATGTGTGTGCGCTCAATTTCTACAGTTATGTTCCAACTCTCTCGAAATTCTTTTCCCCCATATACCACCTCTAACGTCGAAACGAATAAGTTTGCGCGAATGTATTTGTGTGCGATTGTGCTGCGGCCACACAACCTGTACATGCCTCATTCTACGCCTGCACAGTACACTTCCACTCTTCGGAGGAGTTCGGTTGATTCCGAAATCCATTAATGCTTACATGTTCGTTTGTGCGTGTGTGTGTGTTCTCGTTGAGTGCCCAATACCAGCTTTCAGCCCAACATAGTGCGATTCGGATCCGAACAAAACTCTGTTATGTATACATAACCTACAAAAATTGCTTCGCTATGTATACGGACGACGGCATGTTGACGGGCAACACTGCGCATATGTATGTATACGGGGGCAAAAACAAAATTGTGAGTGGCAACTCTGAGAGAGCGCGAACAATTGCTTGAAGGAAAAAGAGTCCCACACACACACACAGTCGAACACTCGAACACACCAACACACAGGCCAGGCAGCATACGAAAGCGATTTTTTGCGAGAAGAAAGAAATTTTTATTAATTTTTATTTCTATTTTTTGCTGCTTTTTCTTTTGCTTTTTTCGAGTTTTTATTTAATTTTGTTTCTTGTTGAATGTTTTTTGTTTTTTTTTTTTTTGTTGTTTTCTTCTTAAATTGCTAAAGAGAAAAGACTTGTGGATTGTGAAAATAAGCACAACGACACGAGCACGAACGAAAAAGCACAAAAAGCAGTGCTTCGTCGTCGTTCGGCAGTACTCGTCCGACGTGCTCGCCAGCATGAACGAACGAATGAACGAATGGATGGATGGATGGATGTGCGCGAATAGGTCGAATCGACGTGTGTGGGGGTGATGAGCCAACGCGAGCAGAGCTGTTGTCATCGTCGTCGTATCGCATCGCATCGCACAGTGGGGTTACAGTGGAAAAAATAAATTTTTTTCCGCCCTAAATTTAGATGTTTTTATTAGTTATGCCACGAATGTTCGGGCACTATTTGGTATTCGGCCTCTTTTTTCAATATTCGGTGTTTTGCCTAATATGTAGTAAAAATATTCGGCCGAATACCGAATAGTAGTCGGTAATAAGTTACGAAAAAAAAAACAGCATTATCGGTATTTTGCATAGCAGTTAAAATATTCGACTGAATACCGAATAGTAGTCGGTAACAAGTTACGAAAAAAATTAGCATTATCGGTGTTTTGCATAATAGTTAAAATATTCGACTGAATACCGAATAGTAATTGGTAATAAGTTATGAAAAACATCAGCATTATCGGTGTTTTGCATAATAGTTAAAATATTCGACTGAATACCGAATAGTAGTTGGTAATAAGTTATGAAAAAAAAATCAGCATTAACTAAAAATTAAACTTTTCTCATAATAATGTAAATAAATTTGATCAAAGTAAATTTGCCTTTGAATGAATTGAAATACTTATTTAATTTATAGAAGCTGTTTATAATTTTTTTTTTTTTTTTTCAAAACATTAAAATCAGCAGGTAAATTTTTCAGTTGCACCTTTAGTCTTGACACCATATGGTCGCATCTGAAGCAGGTAGGCCCATGATGTCTCTACTTCGTCCCGAACATGCGTTATCCGTCCGAGAGGTTGACCGAATATTGGGTACTCGTCAAAATCGATATTCGTGGCATCACTAGTTTCTATTTTATGGGCTCCCGCTCCAGATCTGTCAGAAACCGTTTTTTTATATGAAGTTTTTCATTTCTGACTGAGCTGTAGAGAGCCCCTTATAAGGAATGTTTTGAATAAGAAGAAATCGATAAGAATTTTTTTTTTCTAAAATGGAAGGATTTTGCACAAAAAAATTACTTGAAGTAAGGAAATTTTTTCCTCTCAAAAAAACAGAAAAAAAAACTTTTTCTAATCGCTTTTCTTGTTCATTAATTTTCGGCCATTTTTATGAAAATACCTATATAATTTGGATAAAAAAAAATTTGTCCAAGAATTTATGTAGCCGTGTCACTGTGCATCGTATCGTTTTGTATGGAGTGAAATGTGGAGACCGAAAACGGTTTTTGGCTTTTTCGGCTGCTCGTCGATTTTTCGAAATTTTCGTTCCGGATTTTTGTATTTTTAGACGCAATCAAGACGCGATGATAATGGTTCGAATCGTTCGGAACACCAACACAAAGACACGAATTCGACAATAGACTTGAGTGGGTGGTTTCGTACTCAAACGTTGTTGTTATTGTTTCTCGATCGTTGACGCTGAGTATGAAGGTACACTTGATACACCAAGGATTGGAGGCTCTCGCATAGATGGATCCTGTATAATTAGGTCATACCGGCATTCAAGAAATTAACGGCAATAGTTTGAGGTAGCAATTGAGCGCATTTTCGAATTGTGAGAGAGAGAGAAAGAGATAGAGAGAGAGAGAGAAAGAGAGAGAGAGAGAGAGAGAGAAAGAGAGAGAGAGTGTGTAGCGTTTGAAATTGTTGATTTTTCGATGGTTCGCCGCCCAAGGAGTAAGAGGTTTTGAGCTAATGTCTTGGCATAGTTTTAGGGATGCTCTGCTCCCGTATGAGGAGGTAGTTCGGACTGTTGGGATTATACTTATTAACACTTCTTGCTCTCTTCGCTAATTGTTGGACAGGCGGCTTCAATTTTGTTTGGGTATACTGTTGACTCTGGATTTAGAGAAAAGATTTTGCAAGGACTGTTTATAGCTCATAGGGTTAACCCCCCCTCTTAACCCATTAACACATAACGCATTCATACCAATATTGTAAATAGAAATTAAATGTTATGTCCCTTACGGGTTAAATGGTTAAGTCGAGGTTAACCCTTCCATCCTATAAGCTTCATTGAATAATTTGAATATTTTCTCAATCATTATAATGTTTTCTAGAGTCTCTCTCTGTTTGCTGTGTGTGCCAGTGTTACCACTATTTTAAGGGAATAAATATTTCCCCTGAATAAATTCTTCTAAAACCGATTGCGATTTTTCGTTTATTGATCAGACGAAAGCACTTTTTTGGACTTTCGAAACATCTCTGTACAGTTTTGGAAGCATGAAAGATTAATTATTCGGAAGTGAATGGGTTAATTATTTAAAAAATTCTCAAATTCGGATTATTCTACATTTAAGCGTGTCCGAATTGCAGAGTTTGTAGAGCTGCCTTTTTCCCTGCCCACACAGGTTAAACCATTTATAGGAATATTATTAAAAGCGCCAACAACTAATGTTCCCTAAAAGTAGACCTTAAAATCTTCGAATAGGATGCAATCGAATTCCTGAATTGCCACGACGAACACCCTACGAAACATGTTTCAATAAACACGCTCAAACATTCCAAAAAGAACAACAACAACAACAAACGGCAACTTGAGCCGCAACATATAAAAGCGCTGCCTGCAGTGCTCCCCGCTTTCGTCTTTGCTGCATTCCGAGTTCATTCCAAATGCTTCAGGTTTCGCATATTCCGGCTGCAGTTGCAGCTGTAGTAATTTTTATGCGAATTGCCAACAACAACAACAACAATGCAACAACATAAAAGTTGCTGTTGTTGTGTTGCTCGCAACTTCAATCAGTGCGCCAGCAATTCAGCTTGAAGGCAGGCAGGCAGCAGCAGCAGCATATCCTCCGAGTCGAGTCGGACTCGGCTCCAAAACTCAAATTCAAAACCCGAATGTGAACCGAGCGCGCCCAGGGTGGTTTGGTCGTTCTTCTTTTTCTTCTTAATTTTTTCCTTTTTTTTTTGTGTCTTTATTTTTATTTTCCATTCCGTCAAGGAAATCGTCCACAATAATGACGACGACGACGACGGAGACGACGGAGACTGCGACTTCACGACGGCACTCGAGTTTAGAGTGCATTCGAATGCAAGTCGCTCGACGCGGGTGTGTGCGTGTGTGTATGCCTCCCCAGCAGGAAAAGTCCCCCAGACAAAATCAGTGATGTTAAGATGACTTTGGAGCCGGTACACGAACTGACAGGGACTTCCGGGGTGATTTTGTCTTCGTGGGATTAGAAAAAGCCACTGGTGACATTGTTCTGCGATGGCAATGTCTTCGCTTTAAATATTTCGGATTTTTTTTTTAAATCGAAAAAAAATTTGTGCCATTTTTTGCTCGCCTCAGCCAGGGATCGAACCCGCGATCTTCGGCTTGTGATTCGAGAACACATCCACTACGCCACTACTTCATGCTAACGTTCAACTGACGCGAAAACCTTATTAAAATTTCAGTAGCCAATGAGATTCGAGCATATGAATCTCAGCATCCCTCCACCGATGACAAATCGCCCAAGGTGTCATGCATGACAATGTCACCTATATGTCATCGATGACATCACTAATGATTTTGTCCTGCTGGATATACATATATTTGCCTGCTGGGTCATCGCCAGCAGCTTATGGCTACGCCAACATAAAACGCGAACCGAGCGACAACGAATGTCATCGTCAAGCAGGCGAAACGAACTCAAAAAGCGAAAAAAAAAACCGAAAATAAACAAAAGGAAAATGAGAAATATAATGAAATCAACTGAAAAAGGAAAAAAACCAGCGGAGAGAAAAAAAATTATAATCCCCACCACTGCCAGCTAAAATGTTTTACTCACAACGGCATACACACAACAAGGCACACACACAAACACACGATTCATACCATCGAGTGAACGAACGAGCGCTCGAGCGGTGCGGAGCGACGGCCGACAGTCAGCCTCGAAACAGGCAACACAGTGTAAATGCAAAAATACAACAACAACAACAACGACGACGACGACGACGTCTGCACAAATGAGCACGTTTCGAATGTGGGTAAAGATCGCAGAAGGGTGGAATGGTGAAGCACAGTGGGACAAAGTGAAATTTCAGGAACGAAAATTTTTTTATTACTCTATTTTCATTCTTTTATTTATTTTAGGTTTTGGGCCATCTAGAGGATGGCATAGAGTCGAACTAAATATTTTGGTTAGTCTCATGCTGAAGCATAGAACAGATTAGCTATGTTGCACGTAAAATACTTTTACAACCCCTGAGAAGAGCTCCTTTACGAGAAGAAAATAGGAAACAAGGCCATTATAAAAACGTAGTGTTGCAACTGATAGTGTATCCGGCCGAATGCCGGATATTGGATATCCGACTGATTGCCGGATAGCGGATATCCGGCTGACGGATATTTTATTTTATTTTTGTTATAAAATTTTCGGTTTTAAAGCCATATTGAAACGTTATTTTTTGACACAGCACACTTTTTAGTAATGATTGTTTCAAGCGGTTGCACCGAACTGCAATAAAAAATCTCTAAAAATCGAAATTTTCTGTGAAAATGTTAGCGGAACTCCATCCGGTCTCCTCCAATCGCTCCATTTTCAAATCTGAATTCGAAGTACAAATACAATATAGCAAATGTTTAATGTAAGGTATCCGGCGGCCGGATATAGATGGTATCCGGTATCCGGCCGGATACTAAATTAATGTTTGGATAGGCCGGATAACGGCTAGTGGCCGGATAACGGATAGTGGCCGGATAACGGATAGTGGCCGGATAACGGATAGTGTCCGGATAACGGATAATAGCCGGATATCCGTTGCAACTCTAATCCAGATTGTTCGTATTAGCGAGATTGAATGTTTTTTCCCATAGAGAGAAAAATTTAGGGCCTGTTCAGGAAGCCCGGGCCCGGGGAAAATCCCCTTTTCCACCACCTTTCTTCCAGGCCTGATCCGTGTAACAAAAAAACGTTCACTCTCTCGAGATGTTCATTATTTCAGGGATTCGTTATATCCAGATTCGCCTTTATAATTTACATAAAAACAATTGGAAATATGACCACTGTGCCCGGCGCAAATGTTGGCAACGAAGCGAAATGTGCTCGTTTTGCTGCCAGTACAGCAATCGCTCGGCTGTATCTCTCTGACATATTTCGTCTTTGAAAACAAAAAAAAACAAAAAGAAAAATGAAAAAGAAAAAAAAAAAGGCAAAAATTAAGAGGAAAAAAAAATGTTAGGGAACATACATACAATCGGCTCACATAGATACACATACACACAGAAACAATCGGCGGCACACACATTCGCGAAAGGGACTTTGTTGCTCGTTCGGTTGTTTCGACCGTAGATACACAAATTTCGAAGCGAATGAATGTCGAAAACAAAATACAATAAGAGCAGCAGCGACAGCAACAGAATTGCGGCGCAAAACTAGTCGTTCTTGTTCTTGTTGTTGTTGTTGTTGCTGCTGCTGGTGATGGTGGTGGTGGCCCGTTGAATATCGGCTTTTTAGAATAATGCGCGGGGGCGAGGATCCGAGCGAACATTTCCTCCGATCGAGGAGCAATCCGAAATGCCGACCACACGTTCTTAGACGACGCACAGATGCAGAGCTTCAAATGCCGTGCATCAGCGTCAGCGTCGTCTCGGTGCATGTTTCGGTCGCAGCGTTCAACATTCGTCGATGGGAAAATTCCGAATACGCACGCGAGCTTAAAAAAATGAATTTTTTGACAGTTGCTGGCTGCGCCTGCATTGCTCAATGTGCACGGTGCCGTTGTTGTTGTTGTTGTTGTTGTTGTTCTTGCATGCTTTCTCCGCTTTGAATGTGTTTTTGTTGCCTCCTCTTTCGTCTTCTAACTCGAACTCTTCATTTTTAGGCAATAAACAACAAGAAGAGCAACAAAAATAACTGTATGCATAGAAGGGCTAGGAACATGTTTCGGAGATCCACTCTCACGAGGCTGCGCTGCGCGCTCTGTTTATGTTTTGTAGTTGAATCGATTTGTGTTATAGAAATTTGTTGTTGCCTTTTTTTATTTTTTATTCTTTATTTTTTTATTTTTTGTGCCTTTTCTCTTTTTGCGAAAGGAACAACACACTCTCGTCCGTATTGCCAAGCGGAATTCATAATTTATTTAGAGTAAAATGCTTTCGGTCGTTTAAAAATTCATTGATGCCAACAATGTTGCGATGTTCATGTTGATGTTGATGGGGATGTGGATGTAGATGTCGCTGTTGGCGCTAGCGTTGGCTTTGGCTTCGTCACTACGTATGCATATATTCGTTTCAAAAGTCCTTGAAAGCGGCAAGGACGTCGTTTCTTATCAAAAAGTAATTGATATGCTTTATCGGACGATGTGGGTGCGGGTGTGTGCGCTAGAGTGTCTCCCATATGTACCTACGGATGTGTGTTGGGGTCCGAGTCTTTGTTTTTGTTTGGTAGATTGATGAATGTGTATGGGAACTGACAAGGGGCATAATCGCATTGTTTCTTTTTTGTTGTTGTTGTTGCATAAGTTCTCAAACGTAGATTGGTTGTTTCTTTCGCAAATCAGCTGTTTTTGAGGTCGCATTGATGTTTCTGTGATTAGTGTTCGTTTGTGGTTAAGTGGGAGCGCGCTCTGCCGAAATTAGAGTAATTAAATGTGTGAAATTGTCTGCTCTCGCTCTCTCTCTCTCTCTCTCTCTCTCTTACTCTCTTTCTATCTCTCGTTTATTTTTCTTTATTCGTTTGAGTGCAACTTTCACTTGTTAATAATCATTATTTTAACCCATTCACTACAAAATTTCCATAAAAAACCCAGTCGGTTTGACAGAAATTTGTAAGCCTTAACCCTTTCACTACCACACTACTCTATATGAGAATTGAGAAATCGGTCCTGGAAAACGTGAATACCTTGGCACTCTGAACATTATAGACTAATAAGATTGCTCTAACTTTGCGAATTTTTAGTGTTCTATTTCGAAAGTCCTTGAGATATCCTTGAAAATCCTTTTTAGTAAGCTTTTTTTTTTAATTTTATATCTTAAAAACTAATTAAGATAGGAAGATGAAAAAAACGTTGGCCAATTGATAATATAACACGGAATTTTTTTTCAATTTTACACTGAGAAAAAATTTTTCACAAAACTAAAAAAATTTTTTAAATTATTTTGTTCAGTGTATTCCCAGTTTGACGCCAATCTACAAATTTTTTGTAAAAATACCAGGGATCGCAAATAATAATTATGATATCGATTTTTTTCAAAAAAATCATTTGGCTTAAAGTGCTCTAGGGACACATGAGATACACCAAAGTTATTGAATTTAGACGAAATTTCTGAAAACAAAAAAAAATTTAGTTTTTAATTTTTATTTAAATATTGAAAAATAATTCTCATTTTATCATTTTATTTTAAATCTTACGAAATAAGACTTATTTCAGATTTTTATAAAAAAACTTGAAAAATAAGTCTTAAATTGTGAGACTTATTTATAAATCATAGAATAAGTCTTATTTCTTGATTTTTATTTTGAGATTGAAAAATAATAATTATTTCTGATATTTATTTTCAAAATCATTAATAAAAATTGACTTTGCATATCTTGCGAACGAAATGGCATATTTGCAAAAATTTTAATGCCCTCACTGGCTAAAATACTAAAACTTAAGACAATTCTTGAAGTCCCCCGATATACGCATTATGTAGTTCTGCACTGCAAAAAAAATTAGCAAAAAAAAAAAAAAAAACACTCATACCACGCCGTATACTAGCGTATATATAACATAACAGCCCATACTTCGCACACATTAAAATTTTTGCAAATATGCCATTTCGTTCGCAAGATATGCAAAGTCAATTTTTATTAATGATTTTGAAAATAAATATCAGAAATAATTATTATTTTTCAATCTCAAAATCAAAATCAAGAAATAAGACTTATTCTATGATTTATAAATAAGTCTCACAATTTAAGACTTATTTTTCAAGTTTTTTTATAAAAATCTGAAATAAGTCTTATTTCGTAAGATTTAAAATAAAATGATAAAATAATATTTATTTTTCAACTTCCTTCAAACAAATTTTAAATAATTATTAAATTTCAATTTTTATAATAAATCTTATAATTATTACGTTCCCTGAAAAATACCTCTTAGTATTTGCTTTCATTCAAAAAAAAAAAAACGTTTTGATTGCGTATACATGATATACGTATAACATTGCTCATACGTCGGATGAGTTGCACGTTTACCGCAGCATGTCAATACTGGAGAGCATCCATATGCTCAAAATCTCACTGTTTTTCCATCCAATTAGAATTAAAGTTTTTTT
Source organism: Chlorops oryzae (assembly GCA_020466095.1). NCBI lineage: Eukaryota > Metazoa > Arthropoda > Insecta > Diptera > Chloropidae > Chlorops > Chlorops oryzae. Next base: position 28,526,331 of record CM035809.1, on the reverse strand, counting down.
TTATGAAAGCAAATACTTAGAGGTATTAAAAAAAATTGAGATTGGCCTTAAACTGGGAATACACTGAAAAAAAAAAATTAAAAATTTAATTTTTAGTTTTGTGAAAAAAAATTTTCTCAGTGTAAAAATTGAAAAAATTTTTTTTTTGTTTCCTGTTATATTAGCAAGTGGCCATCGTTTGTTTCATCTTCTTATCTTAATTAGTTTTTAAGATATAAAACTTGAAAAAAAATCTTAATAAAAAATTTTTTTCAAGGATATCTCAAGGACTTTCGAAATGGAACACTAGAATGGTGTTTTTAGATGCCACCTATCAAAAAATCAACAAAATTTGAAAATCTCTTTCACGGTGCCGCAGCTCGCCAGACCCTTTGTGCATATATTTAAAACAAATAAAGTTACCCTGCAGGAAATATCAATAGTGAATCTATAGTCTTTCTCTACTGACTGCGTCAACAGTACTACTGAGCAGTTAAACCCGTCGCAATGCTTTGCGTTATTGACATTTAACATTGAGTTGTCATTGAATGTCAACAGCAGACCGAAAACTTATTATATATTATAATTAAACACACACACATTTTACCTCGACAGTGTGAACAGCCTCGGTAACATGAACAGTACTACATACATGCATACATTTATTTTTTTGGATGAAGTATTTTCCCAATGGTATTGAACGGGTTAATAGCCACAAAAATATTAATTAATTAACGATGACGTCACGACGACTGCGACTTCTTTGAATAATGTAAACAATGAACACGTACCACACAAAGTATAGAATGCAATGACAGGCGACAAAAAAATGTACAACAACAACAAACCAATCAGCTGTTTACGTAACCCTAATCGAGCTAAGCCCCAAACTTAATTGAAATGAGAATAAGAAAAAGGGTCCGCTGCCTTCGTCTCTCTGGCCGCCCAGTGTGCCGCTTGGGCTTAGAGGCGCAAAGAATTTGACGTTGATGTTGATGCTGACTTGGAAGTCTCTGTCGCTGTTGCCGCCGTCGTCAGCGTCGAACCGCAGCCGGTTATTACGTTTGTGTCCACGGGAGGCGTTAAAGGTCGTTTGTGTTATTAAAAAACGCGCTTTATAATTGCTATTGTTGTTGTTATTGTTGGCGTTTTTGTTGCTTAGTAAATTCTTGAAAAGTTTCTCGTTCTTTGTTTACATTTCCCATTTTCGCGCGTCATTTTCTCGTCAGTTTTTCGTTTTCGGCTCTTCGAAAAGGGTTAATAGCCAATGTTTGCGTTTTTGTTGTTGTTGTTTTTGTTATTTTGTTGAGTACTTTATTTAATGCTCGCTGAGCTACAAGTGTCTTACGTCCACGTTCGCGTCATCGTCATCAGCTGTTTGATGTCAGTTTTGAGCATTTTAAATAAATTACCATTTTTCTTTTTTTTTTCTATAAGTACTTTCTTCGAGCTCTATGGCCCGGCTACGTCAGAGGGATTGTTGGCCAATTGTTGTTGTTGTTGCTGTTACTGTTGTTGTTGCTGCTATTGTTTGAGGTTTCACTTGTGCTTAAATGTCACACAAAGGCAGAGGCGTCTGAACTTGCCTTCGGGCTGCTGGCTTTGAATGTAATTAGATGAGTGGAATTTGTTGCTATGGCGATTGTTTGTTCTCTTTGACGTTGTCGATAGAGACGGATAATGAGATGTGCTTAAATCTTTAAGGGAATTTATTTACTTACGAAATAGTTAAGCAGCAATTCACAAGGTCTTGTAAAGTCCCTTTTAAATTGATCCCCTGACAAAATGAGATTATTTAGCTCCAAATATACTCATTTTAGCTAGAGATAAACCCTATAAGACCTATAAGAAAACTGTATACGGACAGACAGACAGAAAGACGGAGAGACAGAAAGAAAGAAAGACGGAGAGACAGAAAGAAAGACGGAGAGACAGAAAGAAAGACGGAGAGACAGATAGAAAGACGGAGAGACCGAAAGAAAGACGGAGAGACAGAAAGAAAGAAAGAAAGACGGAGAGACAAAGAAAGAAAGAAAGAAAGACGGAGAGACAGAAAGAAAGAAAGACGGAGAGACAGAAAGAAAGAAAGACGGAGAGACAGAAAGAAAGACGGAGAGACAGAAAGAAAGAAAGACGGAGAGAAGAAAGAAAGACGGAGAGAACAGAAAGAAAGACGGAGAGAAGAAAGAAAGAAAGAAAGAAGAGAAGAAAGAAAAAAAGTCGGAGAAACAGAAAGAAAGACGGAGAGACAGAAAGAAAGAAAAGACAGAAAGAAAGAAAGAAAGAAAGAAAGAAAGAAAGAAAGACAGAAAGAAAGAAAGAAAGACAGAAAGAAAGAAAGAAGAGAAAGAAAGAAAGAAAGAAAGAAAGAAAGAAAGAAAGAAAGAAAGAAAAGAAAGAAGAAAGAAAGAAAAGAAAGAAAGAAAGAAGAGAAGAAAGAAAGAAAGACGGAGAGACAGAAAGAAAGAAAGAAAGAAAGAAAGAAAGAAAGAAAGAAAGAGAAGAGAAAGAAAGAAAGAAAGAAAGAAAGAAAGAAAGACGGAGAGAAAGAAAGACGGAGAGAAAGAAAGACGGAGAGAAAGAAAAGAAAAGAAAGCGAGAGAAGAAAGAAAGAAAGAAGGAGAGAAAGAAAGACAACAGAAGCCAGCTTGGCTTAATCGAAAATCCTGGTGATGCTGATGATTTCTGTACAAATTTTGTCCCTAAGTTCAATCTCGGATGGTTCTCGGTGTTACACACGTACGCATATGGTCTCAAATGGAGAATTTTTGACTTGTGTCACTTTAGTGGCGATATGATCGCAAAATACTTAATCAATTTTTCAAATAGAATAGAAAACTGCAGACAAAAAGCAACATGTATTAATGGAAAACAAATTTTCCAACTGTTTTTCTATCTTTCAAACTCTATGCAAGTCTACATTTTTATCAAGGCACGCTTCCCCCTCTCCGCTTTTTCCCACTCTCAGTAAAAAAAAAAAAAAAAATTCTCACCTTTTTGTTGATAAGACCACCAAAGAATAAAATAATTCCGTAGGTAGATCAGATTGAACGGGTATCGATTTCAAAAGAAAAACACTTGCCAGTGACAGTTCGACTGTCCGTTCGAGTTCAAAAGCTTTCACTGTACTCATACAGTGTATGTTCATAAATAATGTTATTTATTCATATACGCAAAAGTTTTCGTCTTTCGGAGTCCATTAAAAAATCGTTTACATGCAAAATTTTGCGCGACGCAGCGACGCAGCACTGAACCATTTGGCAAAAACCCTTTTTCGGTTTTTGTTTTGCTTTGCATTTTCTAATCATAAATAACCGCAACAAAAAAAAAACATAAGAATTACAACAACAACCACAAAAAATAATAAATGGCATTTTTCCGGCATTTTATGCTGCCGCGGCGACGCCGACGAAGACGATGACGTCAGCTGCGACTTCGACGGCGCGTCGGCTTAAGCGATTTGCGCTGCCACAACAAAAAATGCCTTAGCAAGAGTCGAACAACAACAACAAATTTGAATTTCCATTTAATTTTCATTCGGAAAATTCGGACGGACGAACTTCAATTCGAGCTCAAGTGACACACATCGAAATAACCGACAACAACAACAGCAACGGCAATCGCTTTTGGCTGATGTCAACGCCATTAATAAAATTATAACAGTCCGAAAAGCGGCGCCAGCTGTGACGTCGGCGGCGGCAGCGACAGTGGCGGCGGCAATAAATTTCGTTGGAAAATATAAAAGTCAAAAATGTGTATATATGTATACTAACAAACACGCAACACATACACACACGACAACAAAGTTGCATACGAAAATACATACATGTTGCGGCAATCACAGCGCACCTTCTCAATCTAGTCGCTGGTACTTTTGTTGCTGTTGTTGTTGGTAATGTTGCCGCCGCTGCTGCTGCTTTGTAATTAAAACAAAAATGAAATTCATTCATAATCGTAATGGAAATAGCTACGGAGCGGCGCTTATATCTCTGTCTGACAATGTTGTTGCTTTTATGTTGTTATTGTTTTTTCGCTTCGTTCCAATTTTGTTTGTTTTTCTCTTCGATAAAAAACAAAACTCAATTTCGATCAGTCGCTCCGCTCCGCTCTGCTCTTTTTCTGTTTGTTGTTGTTTTTTTTTGCGCTTAATTGCTCTTTCGCTCACGTGTGCACTTGCCCGATAAGAGAGATGTGGGAAACGATCGAACGTGACCTACTGACGCAGCCGAGATGCAGCCGGGATGCGGCCGCACGCAAACCGTTTTACAATATACTCGCACTCTTTTAATGCGCTTGACCTCTTTGCTTTGCTTTCTCAGCATCGATTTGGAGTACACTCGGATGGCGCAACACTATTGAGTACTGTTGTTGTTGTTCTTTGTTGCTTTTGGCATTTATGTGGCTCCTAATTGGCAAGGTGCACACTGCTTGAAGGTATTGCGGCATGTTTGACGAAAGAAGAAATCAGCAAAGAGGAAGGAACACAAAGCCAAAAGCAACACAAAAAAAACAAAAAAAAAATACAGTAGAGTCTGGATAGAGTGAAATTATCTTGTGCACGGTTTGTTCATGTTACCAAGGCTGTTCACACTATAGAGGCTAAATTTTTGTATGTTTAATTTGCTTCAATTGGTTGAAATACGGACACGAGTTGCCATTTTAAGGTCTCAAAAAAAAAAATTTTTTTTTTTCTTAAAAAGTCAAGATGTTTGGAAACCCTTTATTTTAGATTTACGTTCACAGCTGATTGGTTTGTTGTTGTTGTAAATTTTTTTGTCGCCTGTCATTGTCTTCTATACTTTGTGTGGTACGTGTTCATTGTTTACATTAGTCAAAGTAGTCGCAGTCGTCGTGACGTCATCGTTAATTAATTACCCAGCGGCCAACAGTGCCTACCGCCTACAAAGTATACGAGACTGTAAGCGACCTGCCAATTATTAGCTGCAAAGTATACGAGATTGTAGGTGAACTGCCTGCCAATAGGTTACTTTATGTGAGGGCTGGTAGGCGTTCACTCAACAAAACGGGCACGCTCAAACAAAAGTATACTAGGATGGTATATGAGGTCGTATGCTGCATTGGTATATGAGGTCTGTAAGCAGCTTATTGGCTTTTAACCCTATTTACTATATTTGTTTAAAATATGTACACAAATTTACATGTAAGTTAGGTTAGGATAGGTTAATGTGGCCACCATGAAGGTTGACACACTTAGACCTCACTTAGACCCCTTTTTGATACCACGAAAATGAGTAAATCAAAGAAATAGAAAAACTGAACAACATCCACAACCTCAGCTGGGAGTCGAACCCAGAACCTCTCTCGAAAATTACACGTTTCATGCAGCGGCGGACTTTTATCAAGTGTAAACGGTGAGAAATTGCCGCCTCTGAAAATTTTCCGCCCTAGGAAGCTGCCTATGTTGGTTAATCCGGCACTGGTTGGCTCAAAAAAAAAAAATTCCTTTGTTAAAAAGCCAAGCTCTTGAAAAATAAAAAAAAATTAAAAAAGGGACTTAGAAGGGCCTCACTACGAAGGTGTTCACACTATCCGGCATTAGGGATGTCAGTCCGAGAAAAACATCGATGTTTTTCTTCGATACGTAATCAACTGCGATGTTTCATGCATGAATGTTGACATCACTGCATCGATGCGCAAAATCTCAAAAACAAACAAATAAGGGTGTTATAGTCAGGCGAGCCTGACAATAAAACACCCGACACAGACACACATGTTTAAATAATTTTTGAACCACGCCCAAAAAACACTAAGTAAGAATATTCAAGAGGTTTTTAAGGCCATTAGGGGCCCCATATACCGATTTTTGTTAAATTTCTTTATGAAAACCGCCCCTTTTCCACGCCCACTTTTCCATTTTTTTTTTTTTAATTCTAATCGGAGGCTTAAATATACACTCGAATTGTAAGTTTAATTGAAATATGTTGAAAAAGTCAAATTTTGAGGCAGTTTAGGGATTTTTGTGACAGGCCCTAGTACTGGAGCTACCCCTACAAATGGACCGATCAAGGAAATATTTTTGGAAGGATGCTTAAGGCTACAAAGGAAGCATAAGTGCCAAATTTCGTTCAAGTCCCAATTGAATTTCGGGTGAAGGGGACAATTTCCGAAAAGCGCCCTTCTGCCACGCCCACTTTTTAAATTCTTAGATGTCATATTACTTGCCTTTATGCATGTTCAAATATCAAATTTCATCAAAATATCTTGAAAAACTTCGATTTTAGAGCAGTTTTTGTGTTTTTCGTAACAGACCCTAGTACTGGAGGAACCCCTAAAAATGGTCCGATCGAGTCCATTCTCGAAATTTTTCTTACTCATGTCGCCGTGAGCACGCATACTAATGCATCGATGCATCGGACAAGTAACCATCGAGTATCAATATACCGATCCATCGAAGTAAAATATCGATATTTTCGATGCATCGATGTTCAATCCGCATCCCCATCCGGCATTCTCACACTATCCAGTCTCTACTGTAAAAAAAAAAGTAAAAACAATGGAAAGGCGAAGGAATAAATCTTAGAAACCGACCCGAAACGAAACGAACAGACGCGAAAAAAGGCATTAAAAAATGTAAACAAATTGTAAATCATCGAAAATTGTCAACGAGAGGCCGCGGCGCAGTGGTGCACTCCCTCGCTCACATGCGGAGCTATGAACAACACTCAAAACACAATATGTACCTGTGGATGGTTGTGTGCGAGGCACCATGGGATACTGCAGCGCTTTAAAAGCCGGTGAATAAGAAATTCACAAAAGATTTGCGCACAAAAAGTAAGAAGAAGAAGAAGAAGAAGAAGGAAATTCGAAGAGGAAAACCATTGCGAATATGAAAATTCAACCGTCGATGTGAATGTGTGCATAGGTGAGCGAATTCTTTTGAAATCATATGCATGCATGTGTGTGTGTGTGTGTATGTCTTTTTTCTCGGAAGTGATTTGGTCGGATTGGGTATGCGTATGCGTGTGTGTGTGTGTGTATGCTTCTTTGGTGCTATTTAAGGAAGTAAATCGTTGCTATATTTATTTTTTTCTTCTTCTATTTATTTCTCTTTTAAGCTTTAAAAGGAAGTGCAACGCTCTCTGCCAACGGCTGCTCTTTTATTTTTTTGTGGAATGAGTGAGAGTGTGTGTGTGTGTTTAGTTTATTTTATGAGCACGTGCTTTTATGAGTTTTTTCTTTTTTGCCATTTTTTCTTTTCATTCTCGTCTTTATTTTGATTGCAGGTTTTTTTTTTTTTAATTTTTTTGATATTTTCCCATACAACTCTTGACACGATTAACGCAATGTGCGGTGATTTTTTTCTCTCTTCGTTTATTTACAATTGATTTTTTACAAGTGCAAGCAGTATTAGCCCAAAAGCTGGTATGCCTGTGAGAACATATCAAGTGTCTTGATTTACAAAAAAAAAAAAAAACACTGCCTTCTTTTAGGTGCTCTTTTGGTAGTTCTGAAATTCTTTAAGGGAATTATTTCCCCCGTTATTGTGTGAACTTGATGGGGGATTTGGAAATGGTGAAGTGCCACTAGAAGGTTAACTGAGGCAGGGTTCACACTACTTGTGACTTCCAAGAGCAATCGTTCGAGTAAAGACTCCCAAAAATAGGCTTCAAATAATTTAAAGGGTAAGAAAAACAACTTGTTTGGTAATTTCCGTATCCAAAAATGCATCATATTGAACACTTAAAGGCTAAATTTAATCAAATACCATGTCCATTGCGCCTTAAAGAAGGCTTTGAAATTTTTAAAATCGAATTTTTCCGATTGGAGCGAAGGGCTTAGAGCGGGTATTGAGTACTTTAATCCATTTAAAGCCATTGAGAGTCAAGGCATCAGCCAAAAAACTGGGGGAGGGGCATTAGTTTGGACGCCCTTTTTCGGAAAAAACTCTTGAGCAAAGTGCATTGTAATTGGATATTAAAAAAAGTACGGAAAGTGATGATTATTCTTGTGTTTCGGTACAGCGGCTAAATAGTTGAATGAATTTTTTTCGAATTTTTTTCGAGCTTTTTTGGCATCAAAGGTGTAAAATCAAGGTCGATAGACTTTTCAGATAAGATTGAGGTGTGATGATACAAAGATCACAAAAGCAGTGACAATATGCCGTGTTTATCGAGAGGAAAAGCAGGCACTCTTTCAGCAAAAATTTTAACAGAGATGCTTCAAAAGCCAGCAGACCAGAGCAGCGCAGAGCAGCGCAGATAGAATACGATATTTCCGCCTTTTTAGGAAGATTTCGCAATGAATTCGAACAAAGCACAGCGCAGCAAAGCAAGGCTGAAAGCGAAGCAAGCGGCTAGAAATTGCAATAACAACTACCACAAGTTACAGCAACAACCAATTACAACAACGATTTCAAGTATGCGCGTGTTGCATTTAATGGAATGGCCAAGAGTGCAGTCGACGCCATCGCAGCTTCAGATTGAGCGAGTGCAGCAATTTCACTTTTAAGTTACGTTACGTTAAGTTATATTACGTTATGATGCTGCAAGTGCTTGGGCATTTTTTTTTTTTTTTTTTGCTTTGCTTTGGAAGGGTCTAGAAGTAAGAGGAACAAAATTGGCCAGAGGAACTTGCAGCGCCACCCAGTGGCGAGCGATCGAAGCGTATGAGGATAAGAAGCGTCGAGCCGGGTGGGACGAAACCGAACGAAACGGAGGGAGACGTTCGAAAATCTTAAATTATGGATTTGAAATTGTTGTAGCTTGTTGTTGTTGTTGTTCTTCCTTATAAATTCATTTATTATTGCCGTTTAATGGCAGCAATCGGCAGTCGAGTGGCCGTCACCGTCGTCTCGGCAGCGTTTTTCGTCTTTTGTTTTGCTCGCCTTTCGCTATTTTTGCGCTTTTTAATTTTTATGATAGTTCCTTGTTGTTGTTATTCTTGTTATTGTTGTTGTAGCTCGCTGTTGTAATTTCGCTCGTTTCGGTGGTTGGGCCTCTTAGTCTTCTTCTTCGTTGTTTTATTTTCTTTTATTTTATTGCTTTTTAATTGTTTCGTTCGGCAATTTGAAAAATTCTTTTGTTGAAGTCGGCGCTGGCGACGCTGCCAACGTTGGCGTCAGCGTTAAGCCGCCAGCTGCTTTTGACGTTGATAATGAAAAACTTTTTAATCGCTTTTAATGGTGTTTAGGGCCACGCGGCAAAGCAAAGAAAAAGCAGCAAAGAATCGATGTTAAATGGCGAGAATCAAAACAAAAATGAAGAAAACGCGCCGAATGCGCTGAATGAGGCGCCGCCTATGGCGCTAATCAAGCGGATTTTTCTTTTTCTTCTCATTATTATTTTTCCTCATTTATAGTTTCGTTTTTCTTTAGCGAATATGATGAAGAAAAACTACTTACTTCTTGTTTTTAATTTATGTCTATGATTGGTTACTCACATTGGCAACACTCTGAACGCCTTGAGGTATGCAATTCTCTGGATTAAACGTTAATGTGTAAAGGATGAATTCTTAAACATATATATAAAGTATTAAAAGTGCATATTATACTTTTATTGGAAGCTTATCTGTTGAACGTAACCCCATAATTTCTGGTTTAATCGAACGAAAATTAATATTTTTTCATTTAAAAAAAAATGGCATTAGAGGGTTAATAAAATGGCTTGGTCTATGGCTGATGCGAGTGCAGAAAATTATACGGGGAGAAATTTTAGGCGCTATAAAACTTTAAATTGTGAAAAAAGCAACGGAAAATATAAAAATTCGGCACCTAAAATTATGCATTTGAATATTTAAAAACATATCATTTTGAGCCTTTGTAAACGGAGCTTAATTCAGGCATTAAAGATATCCGCACATCCTTCAACCCCTTCCCCAAAATGTGATTAAATGGGCAAATATACAAGATCGACCGGATTCGTCACTTGTAATCGGAAATACATATTCGGAATACATATTCAAATGCATACTTTTTGGGGGATGAAGTAAAATATTTTCGGTTGCCTCAATAGTGACTATTTTTTCGTGATCCTGTGTGATTTGTGGCATTGCAAAGAGGGTTTGAACCCCGAATAACACTCCTTCCGCACGCCAAGGACCGTTAACGGAGATGCCTTACTTTTCACGAAGATTTCTCGAAAGCCTTTTCTAAAGCAAAGGCTATGGATTTATAATTCAAAAATGACTTTGCAGTGCCTTTTCCAAAACTGTGAGATGCCTTCAAGTGCTCCTCAAATATTTTGGTTTTCTTTTATAGTTATTTTTTCCTTAATGTAATATAAGAATACACAATATAGATTACTCCTGACAAGAGCATAGAGCATATTTAATTATTCCGAAAAATTTCTCTCCTAAATGATTTGGAAAACGTTCCTGGAAAATTCCTCGAAAATTCCTCGAAACTATGAGCAATACTTTCTACTAGTGTTAGGTTCTATATTCTTTGCGGTATAAAGCATGGTAAGAAATCTGAGAACACTTTTTGAGTGGGAGCAGTGACGCCAGATTGAACAATTTTTCCCATTACGGGGAATTTTACCGCTTTAGTTTTAATCAAATTCCAATTAAAACACTTTAAAAGAATTTTCCGTAACCATCTGTCTTTAGAAAACCAGGATAAAGCGGGACTTTTGTTTAATATCTGAGAGAAAAGTGGCTCCTAAATACTGGCAACACTGGATGTACAGTCTCTCTATCCTTCATCATCATAAGGAAGAATGTTATAGCTCTGAGCTCTTCAGACCTACCCAGACTCCAAAGGGGGACCTCTCCAAAAGGGGACCTCTCCAAGCACTTCCCCAGCGATGATCTTTACCCGAGTGGAGCATGTTTTTATTTTTATTTTTTTTTTAACTTTTACTTCGCTTTCAAGAATTTAGTGAGAATTATAATTAGGGCAACAGAAAATATTTAAGTTGAACGCCTAAAAGTATGCTAATAAATATTAAGAATAATTCCGATAGTCCAACTTTGTCTATTTTAGAACATCCTGAACAAGGATTTTAGTTTTGTGGATCTTCTTAGAGCCTTAATTATGAGCCATTGGTAAAGGATTCAATTAAATAAATTACTTTTGAAATAATCAAAAGGTGTTGAATTTAAATATTTTCAGCTGACCTTATCAAAAAAAACAAATTACAAGAAGCTGCCCCCTAAAAGTATGCATGTCAATAATTTAAAAAATATATAAGTAATTGTATTTCTGGTATGGGCACGTCCTGAAAGCAAATGAGGAGACTTTGCCAAAGAAAGTCTACGCACTGGAAATCCAAGGTTGCAGAAAACGGGGGCGTCCGAAACAGCGCTGGATGGACACAATAAAATGGGACCTAGAGGCTGTAGGACTTACCTCGGATGATGCAACCGACAGAACAAAATGGAGGAACTGGTCGCGTTTTGCGGACCCCGGGATAGACCGGGATAGTTAAGCACGCAAGAAGAAGAAGAAAATAAGTAATTGTAATTATTTATAAATGAGTGAAGCTTCTACATGATCCTGCACTATTCTTACATACTCCCGTAACTAAATATTTGAGTTATTAACCCTGCAGGAAGCCTGTCGCCGTATGGCCCCATGACTATATTTCCGTCAATATAGACAAGAGAAATAGTTCCAACGTCAACAGTATTTACGGGTGGTCTCATTAGAGAAACTGTACTGTCAAGAGGTACAGTTCATCTTTATGGACCATGTCAACAACATGTCTCCTTAAAAAGCCAAAGAGTACTCCTTTTGTCTATATAATAGTACCGACGTCAATAGGTCGTCAGTCTACTGTAGACATTCGATGACAACTCAATGTTAAATGTCAATAACGCAAAGCATTGCGATGGGTTTAACTGGTCGATAGTTCTGTTGACGCAGTTAGTAGAGAAAGAGTATAGATTGACTATTGACATTTCCTGCAGGGAAATAAGCATGTTTTCAGGGGAATACTTGAATCAGATTCTGTCCTTAATATACTTTTAGGGTTCGATTAAAATATTTTGACTGCCATATTCTTACAATATTGTGGCTCGCTGTTATTAAAGGATATCGTGCAGGATCACCACTATTTTTCATAACGGTTGAAGAGAAACTCCCATACAGCTGGCTAGCGACCTATACCTCTCTTTGATTCAAGGTCCTAGACTCTAAGACTATTCGTTCCTTCATCTAACGATACTTTGAATACTAACCACTTTACTTCCATACAAAAATCTGATGTAGGCACAAAATCCAATCTTATGTTAAAAATTCTATGGGTAGTGAAATCGCTAACACTGCTAAGAAATAGCCAAACCCCTGAGAGCGGCTTTTAAGGGCCCAATGGGCGCCAAATATCGTAGCTATGATTTATAAAACAATTTTTTCAATTTAAATAGAATTCAACTATATTCTTCGATTTCTCTTCAGCAAGTCATTGAAGAGAATTTCCTTAACGAAAGCTGCTATCTGTTATCTGAATCCGCTGAATGCGATGATAAGCCAAGAAGTCTCAGCTGAGGCCATGTTTGATAAGAGCGCGTTTTTTCGTTCGTTCGAACGTTTGGCGGGGATATTTTTGGCGCGGAAGCTTATTGCAATTACATAAAATTTTAGAAACAAGTACATTTTTATAAATATCTAAAATTATATAGAATTTGCTTGGGTCCAACTTACGCGTCTTTCCTTCCACGTTTTCATCTTCAATGCTGTTTGGATTCTTCTTCGTTGTCGGAAATTTTATTGAAATTCGTTGCGATTTTTCGCTGCCAAAAGCTCATCTTAACGGGAATGAATTTCCCGCGAGTTTAATTGTAGTTGTTGATCTTTTAAATTTTAACATATTCTTCGTTTAAAAACTATCCTATATTTCTCACTTGCTTTATTCAATTGACTTTCAGTTTACCACAGTTCACTTTCTTCGAGTGTAGAGTTTTTTTTTTCTCAATTTTATTTATTTTATTCAATGAATTTTCGTTTTGAAATATCCCAAAAAAAATTTTGTTAATTTTTTTTTATGAATTTTCGATTTTTGAAAAAATTTTTTCCAACAATTTTTGACAGTTTTCCGAGTGAAAAGCCGTCGCTTTGACTGCTTTGGCGCCTTCTTTGAGTTACGTTCAAAAGTTTTCGTATTTTCCTTCGATTGCTGCGAATCTCGTGAATTTCGTGTTCGTTCTGCCGTGCTCCATGCTTTATCTTGAAATGCGGAGTTTCGACTGGGTTTTCGCTATTTTGTTTAAAAGAAAAAATGTTTTCTTCTTCTTCTTCTGCTGCTGCTGCTCGGTGCTCGGAGCTTCGGTTTACGGCTTTGCTGTGCTGTGCTGTGCTTTGATGACATGAAAATGAAAATTAAGGCAAACTGAAACGAAGCAAGCGAACGAATGAACGAGCTCGCTACGAGTGCGAACCGAGAGTGTTTGGTGTGGTCGGCTTCGGTCAGGAGGGATCAGTAGGAAAGAAGCTTATAGGCCTTCCTTTGTGGGCTGGATAGGTTTGAATACCTTAGAGCTAACATTCTACCTAATAATGGTGTAGGATCATTGTTTTTGGTCAATTTTATTGCAGTTTCAATATAGGCGATAAGTGGCAACTCTATCCTCGAAATATTCCTTCAAACGAGAGTTGCCGAATGCGAGGCCATACATCCAGTGTTGCTAGTGTTTTGACCCCACTTCCCAATATTTAATTTCGACCTGTTTTCTATAGAAAATTGGTTACGGGAAAAATCCCGTCAATCTGGCATCACTACATATGTATCTATCTTATCATACTTAATAAAATTTTTTGGATATTTCTTTAAACTATGCCTTTGAGTACCTTCTCGAGGCACATAACATACAATTCCGCTTCAAAACATTTGCACAACCATGTTATCGCCCAACCATCGATCTATGAAATTCCTCCAACGAGATGCTTTTTTGTTCGGTTCGCTTCGAATTCAGTGAATTTGTTGGGTTCGTGCATCGGTTTTAGCTGGAAAACCGAACCAAACCAAACCAAACCAAGCAGACCAAAGTGCTACGCTCATCGGCAGCGCGGCAGCGCGGCAGTATCATTAAGTTTGTTGTTGTTGCCATTGTTGTTGTTCTTGTTGTCATAGAGGTGTTGTTGTATCGATTGTTGGTTGCCGTGAGCTACGAACGGAATTTCCAACTTTGAGATATTAAACCGTAGAATTTTATTAAAATCCTCGGCGTTGGTGAGGGGTGGGCCGGTGGTGTTGTAGCGCGAGGGGGTTCGGCTTGACTTCCAAAATGTGTCAAGATCTGCGGCTTTTAAAATGAAAGACAAAATGGATATTAAAGGATGGGTAATCAACTGAATTCAAAATGCCCTTAAGATGCGTTATTGCACATTGGCCCATATGCATGCAGGTACACTTACAGCATGTGGGGAAGTTCTTCGAAGTCATAACGTGGAAAAAGTCATTGAAATTAAAGCTCCTGGATACAGAATGCAACAACAGCTGAATTTTCGGACAAATTGATGGGCTCAGTTTCTATTGAGAAACTGAAGACATCAGCTAAATTCGAACTAGGCCTTAGCATTCCGGTAGTTGTCATTATTAAGTATTTTGGGTTTTGAAAGACTTTATCCGTCTTATCGAGTTTCTTATTAAGTCAGGACAATTTAAGCTAAGAATTAAAACAAAACATAACATAACAAAACTTAACATAACATAACAAAACTTAACATAACATAACAAAACTTAACATAACATAACAAAACTTAACATAACATAACATAACATAACATAACATAACATAACATAACATAACATAACATAACATAACATAACATAACATAACATAACATAACATAACATAACATAACATAACATAACATAACATAACATAACATAACATAACATAACATAACATAACATAACATAACATAACATAACATAACATAACATAACATAACATAACATAACATAACATAACATAACATAACATAACATAACATAACATAACATAACATAACATAACATAACATAACATAACATAACATAACATAACATAACATAACATAACATAACATAACATAACATAACATAACATAACATAACATAACATAACATAACATAACATAACATAACATAACATAACATAACATAACATAACATAACATAACATAACATAACATAACATAACATAACATAACATAACATAACATAACATAACATAACATAACATAACATAACATAACATAACATAACATAACATAACATAACATAACATAACATAACATAACATAACATAACATAACATAACATAACATAACATAACATAACATAACATAACATAACATAACATAACATAACATAACATAACATAACATAACATAACATAACATAACATAACATAACATAACATAACATAACATAACATAACATAACATAACATAACATAACATACATAACATAACATAACATAACATAACATAACATAACATAACATAACATAACATAACATAACATAACATAACATAACATAACATAACATAACATAACATAACATAACATAACATAACATAACATAACATAACATAACATAACATAACATAACATAACATAACATAACATAACATAACATAACATAACATAACATAACATAACATAACATAACATAACATAACATAACATAACATAACATAACATAACATAACATAACATAACATAACATAACATAACATAACATAACATAACATAACATAACATAACATAACATAACATAACATAACATAGCATCATCGGAACATAGCAGAACATAACTCCATCACATAACATAAAACAACATAGCAAAACCTTACAGCGTAACATAACATAGTTTCAAATTTTTAAGTTTTTAAATTGCGTTTTGTTCCCAAGCTCAACGGAGCTGCCCTGTGTGCTGCGCAATTACCGATCCGCAGCAATGTAGCGCCCATCTCTACAGTAGGTATGGCGGCGTGTATGGTGGCAACTGAGCTACGGCACAAAAACGACTCTGAATGCTCGTGCTTACGCCATGCCAAGCCATGAATTTGACGGACACATTGCGAGCGGCCGACCCGACAGCTCGACAGTCACAAAATGAGAATGAAATAAAAAAGAAGAAATAAAGGAAAAGGAAACTAAAAATAAAAACAAAATAAATAAATAAATAAATAAAAATAAAATGGAATGGAATGAAAAATAAAGGCTGAAAAGGTACACGTTGGTTGCTTTGGGTTTGGCTTAATTCCTTCATTCATATGCGACTCTGCCGTTGGGCGCTCGGAACAAGTGAAACAACAGCCCAGCGCGAAAGCGGTTAGCAAGCAAAATTGCCATCGCAATCGCCATTGCCATCACCAGTCCGAACAGCAAACGACAACGGCAACGACGAGGCTCGCTTTCCAACTAAAATCTCGCGGCATTGGGACCAACGTGGCAAGCAAGGCTGACTCAAAGCGAACCTAACACTAACGAGGAGCCGTTGTGGCTGTAAAGACATGCAACATTCCTAACAAAATCGTTCCGAACAGCCCCACTCATTTCAGCCAGTCGGCCTGCCAGCCTGCCTACCCAGCTATAGTCCACCAACTCGCCTGCTCGCCTTCCTTTCGTGATGTGCTCTTCGAGCTTGAGTGGCAGCGCAAATATATGAGATGCCCACAGACCTACGTTAATATACATACATGTGCCTCCATGCCACAAAAACTCAAACACACACACAGAGACACAAATACATACATATTTATACTCATATTATTACAACCGCATCGCAGTCGCAACCAACGTCGCTGCCTTTGTTGTTGATTTGTGCGCAAAACTTTTATAGCGACGCACCGCATTGAGGCATGGAGGACGATGACGACGATGGCGGCGACGGCGACGGCAACACAAAGAATGAACAACGGCGAGGATGAGGACGATGGCATGGACGGAGGTGAGTGAGAAGGCAAAGGCGAGGTCGATAGGAGCCACATAATGTGCTGGGTCGTTGGGGCGTATGAGCAATAAATGCCGTACTCCATTCGTCGCCACAACGACATCAGCGCTCGACGACAGCCGTGGCACAAATGCCGAATACCGAATGCTGTTCGCCGTCGACCGTTCCATTCCAACCAACAACTCTGAGCTCTGAGTGACTCTGACTAAGTCCGTTGCTTCTTGTTCTTGCTCTGATTCTTCTTCTTCTTGTAATTTGTTGCCGTTCCATCAGCAACGACGTAGTATATGAATCGTAACCGTTGACGACGTTGCCAGCCTTAGATTGCTGCATGTACTCTGACTGGAGCTGTGCTGTGTTGTAACGGCGATTTCAGTGCCAGAAATAGGCGACGATCCCCCATCACGCAGCAAAGAGGGCCAAATGGCACATTGAATGATAACGAATCAGATATACACACACACAAACGCACCCGCTGTCTTGGAGGAGGGGCTGATGGTGGTAGTGGACAAAATAAAACTAGCAATTTCGACTTAAGTGAGGACACTACGTGAAAAAGTTGGTCACACTTAAGAAAAAAGTTCGGAGAATTTTTTATGCAAAACTTCTCGAAATCGTATCGAATATTTTGCCGGATTAGTTAGAACAGCGAGGATATTGGAATCAAGTGGAGGTATCAGTTTCCAAATAGCGGTCGACATACGAGAAAGAGGTTAATTAAATTCAACTTGGAGTAGAAAAATGGAATGATCAGTCTATAGGGCAAACAAACTTTCTCCCAGGCCCTTTCAATCTCTCTATTCCTGTCTTTGATTTTGCTGTTGTGGTTCTGACAAAATCTAGCTTTTCTCTTAAGTCTCTCTTTTGCTCTTATCTTTTACTTATCTCGTTTTTTTTTGCCTTCTCGAAATCGTATGATTCCTCTTCCGATTAGTTGCTGCAGATTCT